>VZQC01014413.1:5340349-5373418 GCA_009823505.1 Rhizomys pruinosus | reverse complement strand
AAAAATAGTTGTTACTAGTAGGATCCACAGAGGGGCCTGATGTCTGCAGCAATCTGAGGCATTTCTTCCCTTCAATGCCCAGAGGAGTCAATCCTTCTGCTGGCACTTTCTGGTACATCCTACTCACTGCAAAGCTGCATTTTCTTTCTCAGCCATTAAGTTGGTGATACTCTGGCCTGTTGGAACATACAAATCCTTTCCCGTAGTTAGTTTTAAGATTTGGGTTGCAAGGTTTTTTGACAAAAAGTTTTCATATCTATCTATATCCCCCTTTTTTATTTAAGGTTTTTATTTTTGACCCATGAGTCTCAAAAAAGCAGTTGTTTTATACATACCTATAGGGTGGAATCAAGGCACAGATTTCATCAAGTTCACCCATGCTGTTTTGGGTTACTGTATGTGATTAACTTGGGAAACAAAGTTTATTTTTGAGTTAAATCATCCTATAGGTGAAAGAGATTGCTACCAGGTGATACTATATGACAGCAAAATTATAGAGAACATTTGTTTATACCAATCCCAAAGTAATTGTTATACCTGCTAATACTTTTAAAGATACATATATATCCTAAAAATTATCCAGGAAAATCACCACAACTATCATGCAGGAAGGGAAGCACTTATGGGGCTGGAGAGATGGCCTAGCGGTTAAGAGCGCCGACTGCTCTTGCAGAGGACCTGGCTTCGATCCCCAGCGCCCACATGGCGGCTGAGAACTGTCTGTAACTCCAATTCCAGGAGAGCTCCAGTTCCAGGGGAATCTGATACCCTCTTCTGACCTCCGCGGCATTGCACGACATGGGTGCATAGACCTACATGTAGACAGTACACTCATACACATACAAAAATAATAAAAAAAAATTTTTTTTTAAAAAGGGAAGCATTTAGTACTCTACTGAGAGGTCAGATCTGACTCTGCTTCTGTGAACCCATCAGAGCCACAGTTTCTTGATCCTATAAACAGTGGTAAAATGAACAAGAGTGGATATTAGAATGGAAACATCCTCTAGAGGAAGAAAGGTATACAAATGGATAATGGGCCCCAAGACTCCATCCGCATGAATGGCAGAAAGAATAAGCCCGATATTCCTTATAATCTGTCTATTTAGGATCTTTGTTGCATTTTGGGGAACTAAACAGCAGAATTTTAAGTGTTACTATAAAGCAGATGGTTTTTAGTTGCATAGTATAGCTACTAAGTGACTACCCATAAACGTGGTCCAGAGAGGAACACAGTTACCTCCCTGGATCCTTGGAGTTACAGTTCTTCTCTCCTGGGATGAAATGTCTTCTGGAAGTGTGATCTGTCTCTGGGATACTGTTGTGTGGCTTTTCCTGAAGAGAAATAAACACCTATTCGCCCCAGATGGGGAACCAATGACAGGCACCCGTCTAGCTTAGTGAGCCAGTGAGCTGACGGGGCTACTCGCAGGAGCATAGATGGCTAAAGGCAGTTGCCTCAGTCTCCTGCCTGCAGCTCACTGCAGCACAGCGATGACTCATTGAAAGCCGCATGTTTGGAGCGCTCAACTTGCAGTCATCTCCACGGGAGCTTGTTTTCTCCCCAGCGGTTGTTCTCTTATTTTATAACTTTGGGAGAAGCCTGGCAAATTTGTTAACGTTTTGAGCTCCCCTAGCCTCCAAAGTTTCATGAGCTTTCTGGCCTTGTAAGTTTCGTTAGCTTTTCCTGAATCTTAGGAGCCTCTCTCCTAATTTGGAGGAAGTGGCCACACGACAGGTAGCTTTGCTTTAAAGACTGTCAAATTCCCCCAAAGGAAAAATTATGTACTTCATTGTAAACAATTCAACTTGCAAGCTAAGGTTTATAGCCACTTTATTAGAACTTTTCTTTCCTACATAATCCTTAAGTATCTGACAGAGCCTCTGGCATGTACTGAGGCAATCAGTAGATTTTTAAGAAAGCAATCGGTATTCCAAAATGTCTCATCACAAACTTAAGAATTATGTAAAGATAATTGAAGTAAAAGAAAAAGAACACATTGTTCTCTTGGCTTTTAGTTCTTCCCTGGCAATGCATTTTCCTGAGCTGCTTGGGGTATTAAGGTAAATTGATATTTCTTAAAGTTTGTGATTATTCATGACAGGAATACAATATTTGTAGCCCTTTACTTGTATATTTATATTTGTAATAAATATCTATGGGCAATAGTGAGTAAAACACCTTCTGTCTGTAAATTGTTCATTTAGTATAGTACTCATTAAACTCCATTTAAATGAATATTTGTTATAGGGTTATTATGAGTGCTTTAGTACTTGCCTTTAAAATAAAATATTTGAAAGGATCAGCCTGGTCTACAGAGCAAGCTCCAGGACAGCTGGTACTAAAAGGGAGACCCTGCCTCAAAAATGCCAAAAAAAGGAAAAAACTAAAAAAAAAAAAAAGAAAAAATATTTGAAAGGAATAAGGAGCTAGAGAGATGGTTCAGCTGGTAAAATACTTGCCATATCTGTGTGAAGACCCCCCAGAGTTTAGCTCCTCAGAGCTCACTTGGTGGTCATGGTGGCTACCCGTAGTCCCAGCAAGAGGCAAGATGGCTAGCTAGACCAGCTGAAATTGACAAGCTCCAGGGTCACTGGGAGACCTTGCTTCAATAAATAAAGTGGAGAAATCTCAAGGAAAGCACTTGTTGTCAACGTTGGGCCTCCACATGCAGTGTACACATCCACATGTATATGCAACACATGCGCACACACACATACAAACATGTAAGAAATGCAGGGAGAGATATCTTGGAGCACAACATGAATCATAATATAAATAGTGTTTATTTATTTTGTGGGGGAGAGGTCTGTTAGAATCAGGTTCCTGCAGACCCAGACCTTATACCATCAAGAGCTGTCCTGTTTTCTTTTAATTAAATAGCATTTTGGCAGCTGGAGAGATGTCTCAGCTTGCACACAGGTGTACATTTACATCTGCACACACACAAGTGAGCCCACCTACACAATGTATGCACACAACACACACACACACACACACACACACACACACACGTACACATCCCACAAGTTATCCAGGGAGAGAGTGCTGGATACAGGGTATATTCCCTATATTCTTCAAAATACAGGAAAAGTATGAATGGCTCTTTGATACAGCACATTTTTAGATTGTTTTATTAGAAACAGGCCCTGAGACAAGGATTGAAATGAAAGTAGCTCATTTGGTAGACAAAGAAGATGCCCAGGAAAAGTCCTCAGGTAACTTAATGTGGGCACTGATAAAGTGGACACCAGGCAACATGGACTGAAGTAGGTAACCTACTTCAGGGTCAGGCCACCCTCAGTGTTGGCTACAGATGGAGATGGCAGGCAGGAGTGCACAACAGATACTTCACCAGGGCTGTGAAGAGCAACAAGAGCCAATAATGGCTGGACAAATTAACTTTCTTATTGTTCAGAGTATTTTTTTAATTTCAGTCCCCTCCCCCCACTCTTAAAAACTTATTGAACCATGGAACACGATTTTTGTTAAAAAATAGGTTTATCTATTGATATTTACTGTGTCAGAAATCCTAACATTAAAGCATTGGGAAGCTGACAAATTCATTTTTCTGGACATGGATTGAAATAAGACTGGAGTTTGTGGGGTTGGAGAGACGACTTAGAATTAAGGGCACTGGCTACTTTTGCAGAAGACCCAGATTCAAATCTAAGCCCCCAGGGCTGTGGGGATAGCACAGTGGTGAAAGGCTGAGTATGAGAACCGCAAGAAATCAAATCTAAGCCCCCATACGACAGCTAACAACCACCCGTAATTCAATTTCTGGGGGATCTGACACCGTCTTATGACCTCTTCGGGCATTGTAGGACATAGGTGCATTTGCATACATGCAGGCAAAGCACTCGTACATGTGAAATAAAATTAAATAAAGAAAAAAGAAATAAAGATTAATTTAAAAAGATTGGATTTTGTAACTGGCAATAAATATTATGTTTTCTTTAATCAGAATGTGACATAAATATATCCACGGATGTCCAAATCTGAACATCCTTACTTTGTCAGTGGTATGTGGTGTGTGTGCATGTGTGTGCATGTGTGTGTGTGTGTGTGTGTGTGTGTGTGTGTGTTTGTGTGTGTGTTAAGGTAAAGGAAATTTAGTACAGGATAAAGTGGAGCAATTTGAAAGGTGAGACTGGACAATGACCAGGGACGACTGCAGAGGGTGAGGGACAATGCCAAGGACACCGTTGTCTTTGTCAGTACAGTTTAAAGAAAAAAAATGGTGTCCCATGGAAAAAAAGCGTAGTTCAGTTTCCAATGTCAGTATTCACCCGGCTTGTTTACTTTGAGACAAACAATGTATTTCGGCATGAATCAAACTGCTTTGTGGGCATTTCAGAGCATAAAAGAAGTATGTTCCAGGGTTGAGAATGAAGCTATTAGTGTTTTGTCATTGACATTCCTAAGTAAAACTGGGTTCACTTTTTTTTTTTTTTTGGTGTTTTTGAGACAGGGTCTCCCTGTAGCCCCAGCTGGCCTGGAACTCGCTCTGTAGACCAGGCTGAGTTTGAACTCATAGAGATGTGCCTGCCTCTGCCTCCCAAGGATTAAAGGTGTGCACCACCATGCCCAGCCCTTGGGTTCACTTTCCTATGAAGTGTTAGTACAGACCCTGGAGAATATAAGAAGAGTTTGTTGCTACTTCCTGCATTGGTGTGAGGGTATGACCAGGTGTACCTACTATTTTTTTTTTCCCCCTGGGGATGTCAGTAAGTAAAAATGTCAACATAGTGAGGAAAACAAAACTATCTCAGTATAGTTATGAAAACAGTTTTGGCCTTGTGGACCTTTGAAAGTATCTGAGTAATTCCAAAGGGTTGGTGGACTATACTTTGAAAGTCAATGATTGAAAATTTTCAATTAATTGAGAGATAATAGTGGGTTGGAACAGAGAGGTAGATGTGGAACCAGAGGAGGGAGAATCAACACATGGTTCAGATATGGATGTAAGAAAGGGAGGTCAGAGAAACATCAACATAGTGGTCTAAGGAGCTGAAAAGGTGGCCAATTTTTCATTCAAAAATGACTCAAAAGTTTCACGATATAAATGTAAAAGTGTAACTGTCAGAAGAAATCTTTGAGACATATGGGTAAGCAAAGTGTTTTGAACGTGTCATTACAATTATGATCTATAAAGACAAATAACTGATACGTTGGACTTCATCATAGCTAAAATTTTGCTTTATGAAAGACGTTGTTATGAGAAGTAAGAATAAGTCACAGCCTTGGAAAACTTATTTGCAGATTGTATATCCTAAAAAAACTTGTATTTGGGGCTGGAGAGATGGCCTAGTGGTTAAGAGCGCCGACCGCTCTTACAGAGGACCCGGGTTCGATCCCCAGCACCCACATGGCGGCCGAGAACCATCTGAAACTCCAATTCCAGGAGAACTCCAGTTCCAGGGAAATCCGACACCCTCTTCTGACCTCCGCGGCATTGCATGACACGGGTGCACAAACTTGCATGCAGACAGTACATTCATACACATACATAAATAAATAAATGCCGGGCATGGTGGCACATGCCTTTAATCCTAGCAATTGGGAGGCAGAGGCATGCGGATCTCTGTGAGTTTGAGGCCAGCCTGGTCTACAGAGTGAGTTCCAGGACAGCCAGAGCTACAGGGAGACCCTGTCTCAAAACAAAAAAAACTTGTATTTATAATATTTACGCATTTATATGGTCACCCACTCAGTCACTCACTCTTCAGATTCAATAAGACAATAAAGAATCTGGAAAGAAAGGGAAATAAGCTCATGAAAAGATGCTTGGCATCATTTATGTATTAAGGAAATACATACAAAGCCATCAGGAGATATTACAATATGCCTATTAGGATACTAAAGCAAACAAACACAAACAAATACCAGATCAAGTGCCAGTAAGGATAGCAAACAGAACTCACACATTGTTGATAGGAATGTAAACAGATGTGGCTCTACCGGAAAACAAATGAACATTTTCTTTGTGTGTGTGTGGTGTTAGTGTGTGTATATGTGTGTATATGGTGTTAGTGTGTGTATATGTGGCTTGTGTGTGTATATATTTGTGCAGGTATGTGTGCACCTGTGTGCGGAGGCCTGAGGTTGATGGCTGGTGTCTTCTCTCCACCTCATGTATTGAGGCAGGGTCTCTTGCTGAACTCACCATTTTGGCTAGTCTGGCTAGCCAGCTTGCTGTAGGGATTCCTTGTCTTGGGGATTATAGGGAGACCACCACACCCACCTTCTTTTATGTGGGTTTTAGGGATCTAACTCATGCAAACCCTTGAGATCTTCCTGTCTTTGCCTCCACAATGTTAGGACAGCAGGTATGCATTACTGCAACCTGATTTTTATTTGGTTGCTGTGAATCCAAACTCAGGTCCTTACACTTGTGGGACAAGTACTTTACCATTTGAATCATCTCTCTAGCCTCCAACATTTTCTCATAAAGTAAAATATGCTATATAATCCAATGGTCATAAACATAAGACATTTATCTTAAAGAAGTGAAAAATTATGTTAAAAAAACCTGGCATACAAATATTCATAACAACTTTATTTGTACTAATAAAAAAACTAGAAATAACCAAAAAGTTCTTCAATAAGGGACTGCATAAGCAAATTGTGTTTATCTAAATAAGTGAATATTGTTCAAATGAGAAAGAAAGGAATACACACAACTTGGATGCACATCAAGGGAACTAGGCACTGAGAAAAAAGCCAGTCTCAAAAGTTACCTTTGGAATGATTCTATTCACATGTTCTTGATATGACACAATTATAGCAATGGAAAACATGGTTTCTGGAAGTTAGAGTTTGGAAAGAGAAGGCATGAGGGAGTTTCTTTGGAGCAATAGAACAATTCTGCATGCTGTTTGTGGCTACAAGTTATGGTAATCTAAGCATGTGATTAGTATTTCATAGAACTAAATACCAAAGTAAAAACAAAAACAGAGTGTATGTGAAATCCGAATAAGGTCTGCAATTTATCTAATGATATTGAACCATTTTCAGTATCTTGATTTATTATATTCATAGTATGGTTATGTAAAATGTTATTCTGGGGGAACTGGGATGATGAGTTCACAGAAACTCTGCACTATTTTTGCAACCTTTTTGTGAACCTGAAATGAATGAAAAGAAAAAGGTAATGTTCCATGAACCAGGATTGGAAAGGCTTTAAATAGAGAAGAATTTAGAGAAGGTGAGCTTGGTTTGGAACATTGTAAATTTGAAGTGTCTTTTAAACATGCGTATGTACAAGTCTGGGGTTTGGGAATGGAATCTGGACACAACATTTCTTTGGGAGACAACATTTAGAACTTCAAGACTGGATAAAGCCATCAATGTCAGGAATGTAGATCACAGAGAAAAGAGCAAGGACTGGGACACTCCACCAGGAGATGTTTCAGGAGCACAGAGTGGAAACCCAGAAGATTTTGTTTATGTTGTTCTTTTGACTCTGTTTACTGTTGCTTCTGGTTCGCTCTCTTTCTCTCTCTCTCCCTCTCTTTCTCTCCTCCGTGTGTGTGTGTGTGTGTGTGTGTGTGTGTGTGTGTGACGGACCTTTCTTCTAACCAGTAGACAGATTTACCAGTGATTTGAACTTCCTTCAGTTGTTGTGGATTTTTTTCCTCTTATCATTTTAGCAAAGTTCTACAGGATATCAATAGGAGTGTCTCTTTTGGATTGTTCCATTATTCTACTAATGTTTTTAAACCAATACCTGTTGCTACTAAGGATAATATATAATAGATCTCGATGCTTTGAGATAATCAACATTAGTTCCATTAAAAGAGACTACCCCCCCCTCCCAGCCAAGAGACAAGAAGGACAAAATTGAATTCATATTCAGGAAAATTTATTCATCTTTTTAAAATAATTTTTTAATTTATTTTTTATGTGTATGAATGTACTGTCTGCATGTAGGTCTGTGCACCTGTGTCATGCAATGCCACAGAGGTCCCAGATTCCCCTGGGACTGGAGTCAAAGATGGTTCTCAGCTGCCATGTGGGTGCTGGGGATTGAACCCAGGTCCTCTGCAAGAGCAGTTGGCACTCTTAACTGCTAAGGCCATCTCTCCAGCCCAATGTATTCATCTTTTTATAATTTATAAAATTATTGTCCATTTATGATCAACTATCTTTTGTAGCTATCTTTATTTTTAACCAAAGCTTCTATCTTCTTTGCTATTGTCTTTTCACTCCTTCCTTCCTTCCTTCCTTCCTTCCTTCCTTCCTTCCTTCCTTCCTTCACTAATTGCTACTAATTACCAAGTTTTGTGTAAACTTGTTTCTTTTCTATTTTGAATCTTTGGTCATTAATACACCCCATTAGCTGACTTCCCCTTCCATGCTATAATTTCTTTATAAATTTTGGGATGCAGAGCTCCTTACTCTGAGAGGCTGAGAGATGCCTGTAATATATAATATACATGTTAGGGCTAAAGAAGGAATAAAAATCACCAATTCAAGAATCTATCTCAAGAATTTAGAAAAGCAAATTAAACCCAAAGAAAGAAAGAAAATTAAAGACAGAATAGAAATTAACATACTATAGAACGAACATGTAGAAGAAGGGAACAATATACATGACCTTTGTGCCACTGCTGCACCAGTGGGTGTGTCTTGCCAGGCCAGTTATTATTACAGTTTGCAAGGTTCAGAGCTGGGTAAGACTGTTGATTATTTTTCTCCTCAGGCAATGCACAGAGTATCTTCTAGCACCATGAATGATAGCTAGTAAGGACAAAGATTCTAGATCAGTACAAATTTATTTTCTCCATGTCCTATGACTTCAGCAATAGGGTATTATCAAGTTCTGGAGCTGAAGAGTAACTAAGAGTAATGGCAATAACCTGTAGTGTTTGGGAGGGAGGGCCTATAGGACCCCACTGACCAACATCTCAAAAAGAGGTAACTGTACCTGGCAATGGGCTTTTTATTTGATAGCCTATGGTATCTGGGAGAAGGATTATCCCCCCATTATAGGGTAATTCCATTATATGTATATCTATATATATGTTTTAGGAAGCTTCTATAGACTTTTTGGGGATTATTGAGACAGTGTCTACTTGTAGCCCCATCTGGCCTGAAACAGAGTCTTTTAGTAGAAATGAATATTATTTTATAATTTTAACTCATTACTCAGTTATAAATCAATTGTTGGCTCAATCTTAAACTCAGTTAACAGCCTTGCTTGAATTGTAAGGCTTCCCAGAAAACCAAGGTAGCATTGCCCAGTGGCCTTTTTGATATAGTGAGTTAAACTCCATATTAGGTGGGAACAGAATAAGAGGTTGGATCCACTAGGGCTGTCTCTAGAATTAAAGATATGGACATCAAGATTTTATCTGTGAACAGCTTCAAGTCCACAATTTTGTTTTGGTTGTTAGCCTTAGCCTTTAATGGGTGTGCTATCCCTCTAGCCCAAGTCCACAATTTCATAGTTCTCTATGACAGTGTATTTTGGATAGAGGCAGTACTTTGGAGGGAAAAACTGTTGTTCTCATTCTTTTTTTAGAATGTTGTTGGTTTGTGCTTTTAAAATAGCACAAAAGTAATAGTTCACTGTGGTGCTTTCATACATAATTTGGTTGGTCCCTTCTTTCATTCTCTGTTCCCTTTCCCCACCTGTCCCCTAATTGTCCCGTCCATGTCCTGTAGTCCCCTTTGCACTTTCATGTCACATGTGTTCTATTTCCCTCTTCCCCACTTCCTTAATATACTACCCCACTTCTTGTTCTTTTTACAGTTTCATGACCCATTCTCTCTCTCTCTCTCTCTCTCTCTCTCTCTCTCTCTCTCTCACACACACACACACACACACACAAACACACACACACACATGCATATGTAACAATTTAAAGCTAGGATCCACATATGAAAGAGAACATGTAGTATTTGTCCTCCTAAATCTGGTTATCTCACATTCCAGATCCTTCTATTTTCCTTCAAATTTTATTTTTCTTTACAAGTGAATAAAATTCCATTTTGTGTATGTACCACATTTGTGTTATCTAGTCATCTATTCCTGGTATCTAGGTTGATACCATTTTCTTGTTACTGTGAATAGGAGAGCAATAAATATGGATTTTCCAGTTTTTCTGTGGTAGGATATAGAACCAGTTTGGTATGTGCCCAGACATAGTAGATCTGGGTCACATGGTATTTGGAGGTTTCTGAGAAACCTTCACATTGATTTCCATAGTAGCTGTACCAGTCCAGTTTACATTTACATCAGCATTGAATTAAGTGTTACCCTTTCCCTCATAACACCACCAGCACGTGATATCGTTTGTTTTCTTGACAGCAATCCTGATTGGGGTGAGATGGAATGTCAAAGTATTTTTTAAACTTTATTTATTATTTTGTTTTTATTATTATGTATATGAGTGTATTGGCTGCACGTAGTTAGGTATACATGTGTCATGCAATGCCTTTGATAGTCAGAAGAGGGATTCAGATCCCCTGGAACTGGAATTACTGATGGTTATTGGCCACCATGTAGGTGCTAGGAATCAAACCTGGGTCCTCTGCAAGAGCAGCCAGTGCTCTTAACTGCTGAGCCCTGGAATCGCAAAGTATTTTAAACTTGCATTTCTCTGATGTCTAACGATGTTAAACACTTTTGAAAATCTTTATTGGCCATTTTGTTTCTTCTTTTGATAACTGTTTTGTTTGATTAATTAGCCCATTTATTGAGTAGCAGTTTTGGTTTTTGTTTGTTTGTTTTCTTTGTGTGTTTGCAGTTCTTTTTTTTTTTTTTTTGTTTTTTTCGAAACAGTCTTCCTTTAGTCCCAGCTGGCCTGGAGCTCGCTATACTGTAGACCTGGCTGGCCTTGAACTCACAGAGATCCACCTGCCTTTGCCTCCCAAGTGCTAGGATTAAAGGCCTGTGCCACCACACCTGGCCTGCAGTTTTTTTTTTTTTTTATATATTCTTGTCTGACATCTAGCTGGCAAAGATTTTTCTCTTATTTCATAGGCTGTCTTTTCACTCTACTGATAGTTTCCTTTGCTGTGCAACAGTGTTAAAATTTCATGTAATCTCATTTGTCAATTCTTAGGGTTAGTAAATTTGTATTTTGAGCCTCCACTCAAGCAGATAGCAAGACATTAATCTCAGCTAAGGGTCTCTCTTTTTCTATGGGTCTTACATTGTACCAAGTCATGAGGACCACCCTGTCCTTTCTCCATTTCTCCATCCTCCCAATCATGGCTGAACCAGTCAGTGGCGAGGATAACTGAGGGAGGCTGACAGGAAGAACAGCAAAGATGGCATTATCTTTTCTCTTTTGTCTCTCACAGATTGCCCAGTAGTGTTGTAAGAAGCACAGAGGTTTATAGATATGGTCTCTCCTCCATCTCACATCTCTTCCCTGGACATCTGGTCCCGTACTATCACTTTCATAACTTGCTAGCTGTGAGGTGAGCCAAAAGTGGGGAAGAACAAGGAACTGGGAGGCAGTGGGGAGCAGGAATTGTGACAGCATAAAGGGTGAAAGGAAGGGAAGTGGCAGCAGCCAGTAGGAAGGAATAGGTCTGGTCAGCATGGGATGACTGGTCTAAGGAGGAAATTTGCTGGTTATTCCTAGTAAAGGGTGTCCTGTTTGTCAATTGGAAATCAGGAAAAAAGAAGACAATATAACCCAAAGAATTCCTCTTCTCAATAATTCAGAAAAAATAGCCTGTAAATATTTTGAAAATTTCAAATATACTCTACAATATACTGTTATATATGCATATAATATGTAATTTATATTGTGAGCCCTCATTCTGTATGAGCCATTGTATCAATGTCTTTATATCACAATCTATCTATCTATCATCTATCTATCATCTATCTATCTATCTATCTATCTAT
Source organism: Rhizomys pruinosus (assembly GCA_009823505.1). Classification (NCBI taxonomy): domain Eukaryota; kingdom Metazoa; phylum Chordata; class Mammalia; order Rodentia; family Spalacidae; genus Rhizomys; species Rhizomys pruinosus. Next base: position 5,361,545 of record VZQC01014413.1, on the reverse strand, counting down.
CTATCTCTATCATCTATATCTATCTATCTCTATAATCTCTATCATCTATATCTATCTATATATCTCTATAATCTCTATCATCTATATCTATCTATATATCTCTATAATCTCTATCATCTATATCTATCTATATATCTCTATAATCTCTATCATATCTCTCTATCTCTATCATATCTATCTATCTATCTATCTATCTACCTACCTATCTATCTATCTCTATAATCTCTATCTCTATCTATCATCTATCTATCTATCTATCTATCTATCTTCTATCTATCATCTATCATCTATCTAAAGAGCAGAAAACAGGGTAGTTAAAAAAGCCAGGTGTGGTGGCACATACCTTTAATCCCAGCCCTCAGGAGGCAGAGACAGGTGGACTTTTATGAGATCAAGGCCAGCCTAATCTACATAGTGAGTTCAAGGCCAGCCTGATCTACATAGTGAGTTCAAGGCCAGCTGGGGCTACAGGGAGACCCTGTCTCACAAAAGACCCCAAAGATCTAAATGCAAAGAATAGGTTCTGGCACATACAGTTGATTTACTATATCATGTAGCTTGGGGAACCGAGGTAAATTGTTTATTTTGCCCAAGTGCCTAAGCAACAGTGCTTTCATTTCCTCTGGAAGAAAAAGCTGCAGCACATACTGTTCATGGCTTGGAGAACCAGGCAGACAGCACAGCCAGCTCTTGGTAGCCACAATCAGCACTGCAATATGCTTTCTGCACAGCATATTTTCCCATTTATTTCTTAAGCTGCTGTTTGTGCTGTTATTTTTCTTCCTCCTCGGATTCAGTCTGAGTCACAGGGAGCACATTCTCATTGTGATGGGGTGCACTGCAGAGAGGGCTGACTTCCTTGTTCTGCACCATTAAATTCTTGCTTGTGTCTTTCAATCAGAAACGGTTTGGCAAGCCACAGCACAGGAAAAAAATGGGAGTGTGAGAGTTCTGCCTGGGAGGATTCAGACTAAGCAAAATAGGACTAATGAAAAGGTTTTTGTTTTGTTTTCTAGGGAAAAAATAGACTAATATGCTTGATGAGCAGCTAAATCTCTCTGTCATGGTTCTTAAACAAGTGAGGAGCAGTTCGATAATGGGTTTGCCTCCTGATGAAGGATTCTATCTGAGCATCCAGGCTCCCAGAGAGGCAGCAAGGGCTGGTGGGAAAACAACACCACCAGATTCAAATATCCCTGGTCATTATCTCCCCCACATTCATTTGTTTATTAACCTTAGGCAAGGACTTGTAGGATGCCATCCCAGCCACACTGAAGGGATGTGATTTTCCAGGATGTGGGAGGCTTCTGTTCATTAAGAACACGCTGATGCTGAGCATAGCTTGAAAAATTTAATTTGAATGAAAGTGGCCCTGTACTCAATGAGACTTACAGCCAAGGAGATAGGACAAGGGCAGCCTTAAGGGTATTAGGACCCAGAACAGAATGAAATGTGGTACATTTTCTCCTTTCCTTGTTTTGGCCCTTAACTATAACTATTTTAAATCCAAGTATGGTACATTTAGAACACAGAGACAATGAATCAAAAGCTCATTCTTTGACATCTCTTTTGCCTCAAAACATTAAAATTCCACTGACTTGCTATAGTAGTAATAATTCTACTCACAAAGGACAAGAATCAAAGCATCAGTAAAATGATAGAAAAATGCAATTTGGTGCATTAGTGGCAAGCAATTGGAACCAAATGTCTTAGTAGTTTAGAAATCATTCTATATGCATTTATATGTGTACTTTGTATTAAGAAGAAATGCACAAAATAAAGGTGCATGGGTTAACATATCTTTTCATTGGGAGAAAGCATTTTACTTGAGTATCCTTTTATTGTTGAAGTCATATATATGACCTCTACTATATATAAATATATAAATAAATAATATATAAATTATTTATATATAAATATATGACTATATGGCATTTATATATAAATATATGACTATGTGGCATATTTGCCCTGTGTAACTGTGAAGCATGCAGTAAAATCCATTTTCAGTACTTCTGAATTCAGCTCACACAGCCTCCTTATAGGCTCCAGAGAGGTTCAAGCTGTTCTAAAATAGTTATCATGATCCATTACACTCTGTTCTGTGTAGCCTTTGTTCCCAGTGGCATGTGATACTGTAATTGTGAAAGAAAGTCTAAAATATATGCTGGCCTTATCCATGGTAGGGTTATAGTTTCACTTGCTCAAAACATCCTTGGATCTGACACTCATATTGAAAAGGCAATATATGCAAAAAAGGAGAAATGAAATTAGTCTTTCTTTTATATTGAAAGAAGTACCCTTAGGGGATGGAGAGATGGCTCAGGGGTTAAGAGCACTGGCTCTTCTTCCAGGGGACCTGGGTTTAGTTTCTAACACCCACATGATGGCTAACAATCATCTATAACTCCAGTTCCAGGCAATCCAATGCACTTTTCTGGACTCTATGCACTTTGCATGCACATGGTGTACTTATATACACGCAGGAAAAACAATCATATACATAATAAATAAATCAATAATTAAAAAAGAAATACCTTAGAGGAACAATTCTTCTTGAGCTACTGGGTTGGTGGACATGGAAAAAACAGAAAATTCAAGTAGATAATTTAAAGCCTACACATTTATTGCAAATATCTATGTCCCTGGAGCAAAAGCATTTTTGCTTCAGTATACATTTAAAACATATTTAAAAGCTTGGTGTAGTGGCTCACACATGTGATCTTGGCATTTAGGAGGCAGAGGCAGAAGGATCCCTGTAAAGTCAAGGGCAGCCTGCACTGCGAAGTGAGACCCTGCCTCAAAACACCCCTCAAAGGTGTTTCAAATTTTTATTTGGTGTATATATGTTCATGCGTATGTGCCACTATACATGTATATGTGTGCGTGTGTGTGTGTGTGTGTGTGTGTGTGTGTGTGCCCATGACTTGGGAGGCCAGAGGTCAACGTCAGAGGTCCCCCTCCTTGATTACAGATTATGGATAAAAACTTACTTTAACAATGAGAAAACCAATGAAAATAAAACACATACTTTTATATCCAAATTAATAATAAAATAAAAAAACAAAGCAGGGTTTAGGATGCAATTTGGTTGGTAGAGTGCTTGCCTAGCATGCAGAAATATAAATATATATACACAAATAATATATTTATTGATTCAAATATCCCTGGTTACCACATAAACTATGTGTAGTGGCATATGTCTGTAATTTTAGCACTCAGGAGGTCAAGGCAGGAGCATCAGTAGTTTAAGGTAATTTTCTGTTGTTCAGTGAGTTTGAGGCCAACCTGGGCTACATGAAACCCTGTCTCAAAAAACAAAGGGCTGGAGATATGCCTTAGTTAGAAAAGTGCTTTTCATGTAAGCATAAGGACCTGAGTTCTGATCCCCAGCACCTACATACAACCCAGAAATGGTGACTAGCTTGTCTGTAACTCCACCAGTGGAATGGAGCAGGGCTGAGGAAGGTGGATCTGGATCTCTCTGGATAACTTGGTTAGCCAAATAAGTGAGCTAAGGTCCAGTCAGTGAGATCCTGTCTCAAAAAACAAGGTGGAGATTGACATAGAAAGACATCTGAATTTGGCTTCCACATGCATGTGCAGATAAATACCATGCTTGCATACACACAGACAGGAATATATATATATATATGTATATATATATCACATGAATATATACATACAACACACACAGAAGCACACACATACACACATACACAAACAAAAGAGTGAATCTGGTTTTATTTAGGCAAGAAGGATAGCAAACACACTCCAGTCTATTATTATTCTTGCTGGCTTGATATCATGTACAGAATGCATTATATAACTCCCAAGGGATATTTTTGATAGAATAAATATCTAAGGAGCATAAAGAACTTATCCAGGATCATTAAGGCACTTGGTGCAGAGTTAAAGTTGACCTCTCTTTTGGGTCACCATAGCGCCTCCATTCTCACCACAAGGCACGTGGCTTATTGTCAAGCCTTCCCAGGAGCTTCTAGCTTCTCTTCTTACACTTACAGAAATAATATTTGTATTATTTCATATCCAGCTTCTGTGGCTACATTGTCAAATCAACTTGACCTTTCTCATAGGTTCATTTCAGCCTCCTCGTAATTTAAGTTTTCTTAATATTGTTTATTAATTCGAAGCCCCTGCCTTTAAAGGTTAGACTGCCTGGTTTCCTCAGTGATCCTTAAAGCACCTCTAAATCTTTCCTATGCTGCTCATTCTTTGTGCTGGATAGCTTTAGTTGTCAATTTGACCCAACCGGGGAAAGAGGACCTCAGTTGGGGAATTTACTTTATTGGATTGTCCTGTGGACATGTCTGTGAGTCATTTTCTTGATTGTTAACTGATGTGGGAAGGCCCAGCCCACTTTGGGTGGTGCCACTCCTGGGCATGTAGTCCTGGATTACATAAAGAAGCAGGCTGAGTCAGGCTGGAGAAGCAAGCCAGCAAGTAATGTTGCTCTGTGGTTTATGCTTTAGTTCCTGCCTCTAAGTTCTTGCCTTGACTTTCTTTAGTAATGGAGATTCAGTTGGAAGAGTAAGATGAAATAAACCCTTTCTTCCCCAAGTTGCTTTTGGTTATGTTTATCACAGTAACAGAAAAGTAACCTGAACAGAAATTGGTACCAGAAAGTGGGTTATTGCTATGAAGGACTTGACCATGTTGTTTTGGGGAGGACTGTGGAAGTATTTTGAACTCTGAGCTGGAAAAGCCATTCAGTGGTCAGAGCCTAATGAGCTGTTCCTGTGGAGCTTGGAACAGTTGTGCTGAGAGAAATATGGATAATGGAGGACTGGGTTGTGAAATTTCAGGGAATGTTTGAAAGTCCCACAAAGACTCTGGGCCATTTGTGTGATATTTTGAATTGAAAATCTGTGATTTCTGGTCAGCTAGGGCTGAAGAATAAGCTTTCATTAACCATAGACCAGTAGCACTGAGGTAAAATCTTTTGGCAAGTATTTCCTTACATAGAAGTTATGGTTCATGCTGACCAAGGCTGCATCTCAAGTTGTAGCTGGACTTGGTAATATGTAAGAGTCTCCTATGTGGTATTGGTTTCAAAGCATAAATGGGCAGTGCAGAGGAGCTGAAGCTTGGCACCTTTTGGTAGGGTCAGAGTCCCTCCAGTGAGGCCGGGAGGCCACTGGTGAAGGTACAGCTCAGTTGCAGCGGACACTCCAGCATTATAGAGATACCAGGACCGGGGTGACTATCGAGACAGGGCTAAGTATGGAGTGGAGCTTGCATGTAAGTGCATCTGTGTTGTGCAATGCTGGCAGAGGTCAGAAGAGGGCGTTGGATCCACTGGAACTGGAGTTAGGAACTAGAATTACAGATGGTTGCTAGCCGCCATGTGGGTTCTGGGAATTGAACTCGGGTCCTCTAAAAGAGCAGCGAGTATTCTTAACTCCTGAGCCATCTCTCAACTCTCTTTTCTAAGCAGAAGTTTTAAATCTTATTCAGTAACTACACCAGTTCAGTCATTAAGTAATTCTAATTGAACGCAAAGAGAGGCTGGATTCAGTTCCCAGTACCCACATAGTGGTTAACAACCATTTGTAATTCTAGTTCCAGGGGATCCAACACCCTTTTCTGACCTCTTTGGGAAATGCGTGACATGGGTGCACTTACTTACATGTAGGCAATATACTCATACACAAAAAAATAAAAATAAAATATTAAAGAGAAGGCTAATAATTATAACAAATGTATATGATTATTTCTATAACTTTCCTTTAAATTTTAAATTTTATTTTTTCTAGAACTTCTCAATAAATACCTTTACATTTTGTACAGTGAATACAATCCTATTCAGTTATTAATAATAAGAAGCACACAAAACCCATATTTGTTCCCAGAGAAGAGATATCCATGCCTTGGTCATAACCAGAAACTAATCTCAGGAGTCCATGCCTTCTCTACTTACGTATCTATCATTTGACTTTGAAAGGGAGGTATAGTCATAGTATTACTTGAAATTAAAAAGTCACAGTTTTGATTGGCTATTTGGCTTGACAGTGAGGAATAGCTTTGCTAATTAGGCTTCTGTGATAGGCATTTTCAGTGTTGCTGTATTGTTATATTGTTTATTTTCTTTTTATTATTTTACTAACAAAAGTATTTATTGCTATAGACAAGAAAGGGGTTGGATAGCATTAACAGGATTATATAGGAAAAAAAATCACTAAAAAGAATATTTTATATATGTATGAAGGAAAGAGATTTTGGAGTTAGTCCAAGAATGATTAAGCACTGTACTAGGAATAATAGAAGCTTCATATGTTGTTACTTTTTTATGTAACCTGAGGCAAGGCAAGCAGACTCACCTTGGTGCTAGTCTGGGAAGAGATTAAAATTCAAAACTATTAATCCCAGCACTCAAGAGGCAGAGATTGGCAGATCTCTGTGAGTTCGAGGCCGGCCTGGTCTACATAGTGAATTCCAAGGCAGCTGGGGCTACAGGGAGACCCTGTCTCAAAAAGGGCACAAAAAAGAATTACAAAATTCAAGACTGTATAAATACCAGGGACTCTGGGGATAAAAGGGAAGAAGGAGCTCAAGAGAGGTGGGATCATAGGAGACTGGTGTTATCAAGGGAGAAATGGGAAAATGGGGATATTTAACTGGGGAGGGCATGGAGGGATGGTTAGACAGGGAGAGAGATAAATAATGCCTAGCTCGTTTACCACATCAGTGACTGGCGCAGAAAACGACATTGGTGCAGTAGTGGCACTTTTATCTTGGGGGTAATCGACAGCTATCTAATTAGACTTAAGGCCCACTCAGTGTGAAGAAACTCCTATGTAGTACTATAAACATAGCCAAAGACACATGCTGGAGAGGTCATAGATCTTAGAGAAAACCCCAAGGCTGTCACAACCCTAGACAAATGTAATTTCTTACTATGTGCAAAATCTTTATATTTATAGACAAGTATCCCAGTCACCACTCATCAAATAAACTTCTTTTGTAACAGATACAGATTATTATAGAGTTCCACAACTGGTCATACACAGAAATGATCTGTGAATTTCCCAAGCCTAAGTGACACATCTACAATGTGACTTCTACACCTAAGGCTCAGGGAACGTAGAACAAGGGGTAGAGAGAACACTAATGCATCTCTCGGTTCTTATCAATGAAGCTCCCTCATGCAGCTGAGAGCCATGAACACAAAAGGTCACAGATGGCCGAAGTATAGAGAGTAAGAATATGCTAAGCGTGGTTTCTTGGACAGAATTCCTATATTAAACTCCACCCACCCAGGGCTCAGAGACCATTGCAGAAGAGAGGGTGGTAAGATTTTAAGAGCCAGACAGGAAGTGCATGACCATATGGAAATAGAGTACCACAAACTCCTCAGACCTTGCTCATATGAACCTACAGCAATGGAGCCAGCATGCACAAGATGCATGCAAACTCAAACTGACAAAACCCAGCACGGAACCGTGAAAATGGGCCACAAGCTCCAATCTTAGGTCAAATAATTATGGCGGCTCATTACTACTGGGTGAGGAAGATCTGATCTTAAAGGGAAGGACTCAAGATAGGCTGACTAAACTGCAGTGGATGAACTTGTACTGAGGGATGTCTGGGGACACTAACGACATTATAGGCCTCAACACAAATGATAGAATGTATGAATTCCAGTGGGGGGGTATGAGAGGGTGTCAGCGGGGAAGGGGGTATAAAGATGATTAAGATTGATTAAGATGTTCTGTATGAAATACACAAAAATTCAATAAAAATAAAAAAATAAGTGAAGCATCTATGGAATGAATATTGTTTTCATAGCATTGTAAAATTGAAAAAATTCTAAGTCAAGGACTATCTGTGTACTGGTTAGGGCCTGGAATTAGATTATTGTTACAGGTTTAAGAACTTCAAGTTTCAGTTTTAGTTCAGTTCATTAATCAAAGCATATTAATAATACTGAATATAACTTACACTATTATTAGTTTTCCCCAACCTATTCTGAATATATTAAAGCACATGCCTCAAAGTAAAAGATTTTGAAGCATGATTAACAGTCATCTGATCAATACTGAATCTTTTAAATATATTCTCCAGAAATTGAGAAATTGACATTTTCATAGTTCAGCAAAAACAGATAATTTTTCCATTTCTTTGCTTTCAATAAAATTGTGGAAAATTTAATAGAGTTGTCAGGGGATGGATCACAAAATATTTGAAGGTATCCCACCATGTGGTTTAGGCATATGAAATGGAAACAAAGAGATGAATGACACTTATTTAGCAAAATTTGCCTTAATTTCACCTATTTTTTTTTTTTTTTGAGGCAGGGTCTCACTGTGGAGCCCTGGTTGGCTGGAACTTGCTATGTAGACCAGGCTGATGTGCAGCTCACAGAGACCTGCCTGCTCCTGCCCTCTGAGTATTGGGATTAAAGCTGTATGCCAGCATACTTGACTGTCTATTTTAAAAATTGAACAAAGATTCTCAGATCTTAATAAAACTCATTGATACTTGATTCAATCTCATTATAGCAATAAATATTATTCATCCACCAAAACATGAGCGAATAAAAAATCTTTATCTATTCTATTAAAGAAATTATTCCTAATTTTTATTCTTCAATTTGAAAATGTACTCATATTGCTTTTGAGGCACTGTATATTGGTAATTACAACAGTAATTAGATCGAGAAGGAAAGGTTATCTTCAGGAGCTTGTTCATCCCTGAATGTATGCAGAAGTGTTTTGTTACAAAAATGTCTGAAAGACAATTAGTTAAATATCTTTTTTAAGCATAAAATATGTCAGATATATTTTTATTACTTTTATTCATTTATTATAATTTTTTTTAAGACAGCGTCTCCCTTTAGTCCCAGCTAGCCTGGAGCTCACTGTGTAGACCAGGTGGGTCTTGAACTCACAGAAATCCACCTGCCTCTGCCTCCCAATTGCTAGGATTAAAGGTGTGCACCACCACGCCTGGCTTATTATAAATTTTTAAGTTGAATTTTTGTGTATTTTCATACAGAACATCTTTTTTTTTGGTCTTTTTGAGCCAGGGTCTCCCTTTAGTCCCAGCTGTCCTGGAGCTCACTCTATAGACCAGGCTGGCCTTGAACTCACAGAGATCCACCTGCCTCTGCCTCTCGAGTGCTGGGATTAAAGGCGTGCACCACCATACCCAACTCATATGGAACATCTTAATCATCTTTATTGGCATCCTCCCATAGCACCCCCTGGAATTCATGCATTTTGTCTGTTTTAAGACCTATCTAGTCATTAATGTCCCCAAATGTCCATCCATGCAAATTCATCCACTGGTATCTAGTTTGCCTATTTAGAGTCCCTCCCTTTAAGAAGATCAGCTCTTCCTCATCCAGCAGTAATCAGCTGACAATAGTTCTTCAACTAAGATTGGGGTCTGCTGCCCATTTTCACAGTTCTGTGCTGGGTTTTGTCTGCTTGAGTTTGCAGAGGTCTTGGGCATGCTGACAGCATTGCTGTAGGTTCATATGAGCAAGGGCCCAGGAGCCTGTAGGACCCTGCTTCATATGGTCATGCCTCCTCCCTGGCTTTTACAATCTTTCCATTCCTTCTTCTGCAATGGTTCCTGAGCCCTGGGTGGGTGAGATTTATTTAAGAGCCCTGTCCAATGATGCACACTTTGCAAACACTCTGTATGCTTCGGTCATTTGTGACCTTTTGTATTTCTGGCCCTCTGTTACATGAGGGAGCTTCATTGATGAGAGTTGAGAGATGTGTTTGTGTTCTTCTTACCCATTTTTACACTATGTTTCATGAGCTTGAGATGTAGAAGTTGTGTTGTGGATGTGGCACTTAGGCTTGGGAAATTCACAGATCATTTCTGTGTATGACCAGTTGTGGAACTCTGTAATAATTTCCATCTGTACAAAAGAAGTTTCTTTGATGAGTGGTGACTGGGATACTTGTCTGTAAATATATCCATATTTTGCACATAGTAAGAAATTACATTTGTCTAGAGACGTGACAGCCTTAGGGTTTTCTCTAAGATCTATGACCTCTTCAGTCATGTGTATTTGGCTATGTTTATGGTACCACATATGCGTTTCCTCACACTGAGTGGGCTTTAAGTCCAATTAGGTAGCTGTTGATTATCCCCAAGATAAAAGTGCCACTACTGCACCAATGCTGTATGCTGGTCATTGATGTAGTAATTAGGCCATAAAGCTGGGGGTGGACCTTCAGTGGATGTTCTCCCTTATCAGCTTGTATAGTGGTTTCCAAAACCTATGAAAGCTAGCTTTCAGGGAGGTGGTTTCCAGGTCAGTTCCAGCTCCATTATTCCAAATCCTGTCTTTATTATGTCATGTCTTCAGCAATATGGTCTTCCCTTCAAGTTCTGGGAGGCAATCAAGTGGCAATAGGCTGTGTAGTTTTGAGAGTTTCTTGGACTACCATGGCCAACACCTCAAAGGGAGGTTTCTCCTGTGTGGCACTGTTTCTTCTTATGTAGCCTTCAGACATATATATGGACCCATGTAGAGATATTGTATGTGTAATTTTTCAGCAGGTTTTTTGGGGTAATAGGATTCCCTTTGATTATTTACACTCGCTAGGCATTTTTATCTCTCCTTGCCTTCTTGTTCACATTGTTTTATTCTTCTAAACTATTAATAGTCTAGAAATCTTTGTAATTATTCATATATAAAAAGAGACAATAATGTCAAATGATGATGTGTGTACATAGTTTTTCATTATTATTTTAGCAGGGCACATGGAAGCATGAAGTGATCCAGTGTCTGTCTGCTTCTCCAGCCTTGCTTGGTACTTCCCTCTCACTTACTGTATAGTTCCAGGCTACGCTGGTCCTCTTAAAAATCTTTGGTTACTAGCTGCTCCTGCTTAGGGGCTTCCCCCTCCCTTCTCTGTGCAATGACATGTCTTTGCCCCTAATATTACCTTAACCTTCTTTAATCTGATGATGACCCACCAGTCAGCCTTTTCTAAGCTATTCACCAAGTTACATCCTAGAGTCCCTATGCTAGCTCCTATCCCAGTAAATGCAATGATTAGTTTAAATTGTCAACCTGACACAATTTAGAATCACTTGAGAAAGAGAATCTTTTTTAAATTTTATTTATTATTTTTATTTTATATGTATGAGTATATTGCCTGCATGTAGGTAGGTGCCCCCATGTCGCGCAATGTCCATGGTCAGAAGAGGGTGTTGGATCCCCTGTACCTGGAGTTATGGACAGTTTGTTAGCGATCATGTGGGTGCTGGGAATCTATCCTGTCCCTTCTGCAAGTGCTCTTAACCACTGAGCCATCTCTCTAGCCCTGGGAAAGAGAATTTTAATGATGGATTGTCTAGATTAGGTTGGCCTGTGAGCATAGCGGTGGAGGATTGTCTTAATTCATTAACTGATGATGGAAGACCCAGTCTAAAATTAGGGGGTGCCATTCCCCAGGTTTGGGTCCTGGGCTGTATAAAGAATGAGAAAGTGGGTGAGCACTAGCAAGCTACATTCATTCTCTTTCTTCTCTTGATTATGGATGCGACTAGCTACTTCAAGTTCCTGCTGTCCTCACTACCCGGAAATGAGGGATCTGGAATTGTAAGTGAACATAAATCCTTTCTTCTCTAAGATGGTTTTTTCAGGATATATATATATATATATATATATACACATATATATATCCTGAAAAAAATATATATTTACATATATATGTAAAAGAGTATTGTCGACATTTTACATATACCCCCTAATGTGTTATTATATACATTCATATGTCTATATATATATAAATAACTTATATATCCTTCTATACTATATTATCTAATTTGTTTGTTTTGTTTGGTTTTTGTGTTTTTGGAGACAGGGCCTCCCTTTAGTCCCAGCTGGCCTGGAGCTCCTTTGTAGACCAGGCTGGCCTTGAACTCACAGAGATCCACCTGCCTCTGCCTCCTGAGTGTTGAGACTAAAGATGTGTGCCACCATGCCCGTCTTGTCAGCGTATCTTATCACAAAAATATGAAATGAAAGAAAGACAAATACCTTGACTTTTTTTCTTGTCTATCTTATAGTTGTGATTTTAAATAATTGTTATTTCTGGGTGTGGTGGCATACACCTTTAAGCTCAGCACTCAGGAGGCAGAAGTAGGTGGGTCTTGGTGAGTTTGAGGCCAGCCTGGTCTACATAGCAAATTCTAGGTCAACTAGGGCCACATAATGAGATCTCATCTCTAAAAAAAAAGGTTATTATTCTTACTATGAATTACATAAGGAAGAGGACAGATCCTCTCTTTTCCACTACTGTTGTCTCCAAGAGAGCCCAGCCCAGAGATGGATGCATAGAAACAACTCTGTGTTTGTTGAATCAGTGACCAATTACTATCATTTGTTCTTTTTTTTAAAAATTTGATCTTAGCCAAAGACTGGAAAACAATAGTTTATGCTTTTTTATTACTAAATTTAAACATCTATTCATTTGTGTGTGTGTGTGTGTGTGTGTGTGTGTGTGTGTGTGTGTATGTGTATGTAGGCATGCCGTGGCCTTGTGTGGAGGACAGAGGACAACTTTCTGGAGTTGGATCTTTCCTTCCACCATGTGGGTTCTGGGGATTGAACTCATGTTGTGAGGCTTGGCAGCAAGCACCCTTACCTGCTGGGTCATCTATTCATCCCCTACAGTTTATTCTTACTTAGCAGCATGTGATTGAAGATATTTGAAGAGAATAATTATTTACCTAGGAAGGAAGAAACCTGTGTATTTCTTGTAAGATAATAAAGGAAGCCTTATAAACAATTACATGGATCAAGTAAAACTATGTATAAGAAAGACTGAAGGAGGTGGCACACGCCTTTAATCCTAGCACTTGGGAGGCAGAGGTAGGCGGATGTCTGTGAGTTCAAGGCCAGCCTGGTCTACAGAGTGAGTTCCAGGACATCCAGAGCTACAGGGAGACCCTGTCTCAAAAAGACCAAAAAAAAAAAAAAAAAAACCTGAAGGAGATAAGATCAATATTCAAGCAAGCATTGATGATTTCATGTAAACTAAGTCAGTTTGAGTTCTCTAAAGAAGCACTGATCAAATTGTGTTAGATTTGGAGATTTATTGGAGCAAATAGTTTAGAAATTAAAGGAGAAAAATTTGGAGCAGGTTGGGGGAGTCTGCAGACTATGCAGCAGATCTGGCACGTGTGAAAGAGAAGAGGAAGGGCAGATTGTCAGGAAGGGTCTCACATGGCAGTGCAATGTAAAGAACGTGTTGGGAAGATCAGAGAGTTCTTCAGCCCAAGTTTCCACTTGGGGAAGTTTGTATCCTCTAAGAACAGACCTGTGCAAGTGTCCTAGTCATGCACAGTTAGAACTCAGAGCCATCTGAGGGAAGTGCAGATTTGGTAATGTGGTGATGGATTCAGAGGAGTGCAGCTGGGGCTGTCAGTCCATTCCATTCCTAATAACAGGGAATCTAAAGCACATTTTCATGGTTGCAAGACCTTCATCACTATATTCTAGTTTACATATTAGGGCACCCTACCAAATGCTAAGGGCAGGGTTTACATTTTGCAATTTTGAATTCACAATGTGTGGGGCATATTTTTCCATGACCCAGGGTGAGATTATTCAATCAATGTCACTCAGCTTCCTGGCCTAACTGTTATTTGTCATTAGTTAATTGCATATTTGTGACAACATGGATCTGACTTCTCTGCAGCCACCAGTCCATTTACTACTGGAACTGACAGGTTGGTCCTTGATTATTCCAGTGTTTGGTTAGAGAACAGTGGAAAACAGATGAGGAATAGAGGCAAGCCCTTAGAAAATGTTCCTTATTGTGCCAGCTGTCTGAGATAACCAATTATAGAATATTTTAACAAGTAACAGTTCAAAGGAACAGAAACACAGACTCAGTTAAGTATTATGTCACCTACAATTCCATTAACTTATAACTTGGGTGCAAATTGCACTTTTGGACGTTGTGGGTACCAGCGGATATATGCTAGTACTCAGAGGGGCCAGCCAAGAAGAGCTGTTTTTTTCCTTTGCGGCTTCATCTATATTTAGTACTCAATTCCATTCATCTCTAGAGGAGTTTCGTTAATGGTTCTGCTGCTACCCGTTGTCAAGTTGTCTTTGGAGGAACAATTTCAAGTACAGTCACCATGGTGATGCCAGATGGGTCAATTTGTTCTTTTACACTTGTAGACCCAGGCTTCCCAGGCCTTGATTTTATGTTCAGCTTTGTAGCCTCCTTTGGGGATTTGTAATTATGATTCAATCACACAGAGCACTGACTAATCATATGTAGGTCTAATGTTAAAATGGAACCCAGGGGAAACAATCTTTCAGATTTGTTCCCTTTCTTATTATCTGATATTAACTCATTACGGCAGCCAGGTTTTGAGCAGATGAATAATTACATGGTAGTTTTGTTGTGTGTTTTCTCTTCTGTTCTGACTCTTCACTTTAGATAATTTGTAGAGTTTTCTAGAGTAGAATACAGATTGAGAGACACTATGTATTTTTATATATGTACTAACCATCTGTTTTCACTGATAGAGGAACATAAAGACTTCTGGTAAGACAGGATCAGAATTTCCTCCTGACTTTTCTGTCATCATAGGTATTGCTTTGGTGATAGGAGACCTGGTGTGGTGGTGCATGCCTGCAATCCTAGCACTTGAGAGATGAAGGCAAGAGGATCACAAGTGCAAGTTTCTTCTTGACTATACAGCAAGTATGAGGGCAATCTGTGCTACACAAGACTTGGTCTCAAACATGCATCTGTTCTCCCAACCAGAACTAGAATTTACTAGATATTATGCTTATAAAACCATGTAGTTATTTCTAAGATATTTTATCCCATAATGTTAGAAGTGTATGTCTGAGAATGAAATTTCTATTATTCTAGGATTGCCCAAGGATGTGTTATAGGGAAGCTTAAATGGAAGGTTATGTTTCAGCTGCCCTTTCAGCACAGAAAAATGCTTATACCTGCAAAAACCATGCAAAAGAAGGATGTTTTCCAGGGAGAGAGCAAGAGAGAAAGAGAGAGCGAGCGAGCGAGAGAGAGAGAGAGAGAGAGAGAGAGACTTTCATGCTAATCAATAGTAATGTGACAATGCACAAGAAAATGCATGACCAAGACTGAGTTCTACCCATGATAGATAAAAAGGCTCTGGAAAAAGGCAGCAGTGGAGTCAGTGGAGGCAGAAGCCAAGGAGGAGGGACAAGAGTAGTGTGATGCTCAGTATAGGATCCATATAGTGACATCTTGTACACTTTCACACCACTGTGGTTAAGGCTGCTTTCTGAGCTATGTTCTTCAGAACATCAGTTATGCAAGGTGTTAGGATATGCCACACTTGAAAGAGAGTTCCATGGTCAAATAATTTAAGAAAATTCTACTGTCTTACCTTCCCTGGTAGATATTTGTAATACATATAAAATGGTCTATTGTGCCAGGCGTGGTGGCTCATGCCTTTAATCCTAGCACTCAGGAGGCAGAGGCAAGCGAATCTTTGTGAGTTCAAGGCCAGCCTGGTCTACAGAGTGAGTTCCAGGACAGCTGGGGCTACAGGGAGACCCTGTCTCAAAAAGACCAAAAAATGGTCTATTGTTGACTCAGTATTTTGGAATGATTTTGAATATAGAACCTTATGTTTTTGTTGTCATTGCTTACTTCTTTTGAGACAATATCTTGCCTTTGTGGTTCAGTTTGAAAAAGACTCATTTTATAGCCCAGGCCACCCTTGAACTTGATTCTCCTGTCTCAGCTTCCCAGATGCTTAGGTTAAAACAGGCCTGGCTTAGAACCTTATCTTTCTGTTGCTCCTTTTGTTTATTATTAATATCTCAAAGAAATCATGTTTTGTTGAATAGAGTATGAGGATTCTGTGTGTGTGGTAATCAGTTTATAAAATGAAGGGATGAGAATTGGATACCAGAACCCAGTGAGTACTTTTTATAGGTACCTCACCTTTGTAGTGTACAGGATAATTTGATGGAATTTGTAGAAAATGCCTATTACTGATCTTTCTTATCCTTAGTCTGAAGAAATCTGAATCCAGAGGACAGAGCCTCAAGATCTTAGTCTTCCCATGTGATCCTTATATGCCAGATTCTTGGTATTGTCGGAACCAATATGTAAAACGCATTGGCTATGTTGTAGAGCTTCAATTTTGTTGTTCTAATAAAGCCTCTGCTGGCTGTATAAAGTCCAGGCCAAATAATCTTGGAAGCATGTCATATAATAAATACTCATGCTGGATATTTTCTATAATGGGTTAGAGTCAATATTTTCTTCCCAAAGTAGGAAAAAAAATGGGCAATGTTTTCTTTTCAGAATTCTGCTTTAACAAAGGTACATTTTGTCCAGATTTGTTTATATTTTTAACTTGAAAATCAACAAAAGAGAACTTGATTGAGGCATTTCATGGTGGTAAAAAAAGACCACCCTGTGTTTTCAAGCTGACATGCCCCCCAGGGGCTAGTGTTTTCAGCACTCTTCCCCTTGCTGGCTGTGGGAGGTCCTGGACCCTGTAGAGGGTAGGCCTGCTTGGCAGAAGTAGATCCCTAAAGGTGAGATTTTGAAGGTTGAGTTCACCCTTGGTTCTGGCGTCCAGTTTTCTGTGGCTGCTCTGCTGTGATGGGAACCCTGACCATCGGCTCCTGCAGCCATGCGTGCCGTGCCTTCCTTCCAGTAATGGACTCGAATCCTCAAACTATGAGCTAAAATAAATCTTTCTGTCTTCAAGTTGTTTCTGTTAGTACTATGATCACGGCACATGAATGTAACTAATCTGGACAAAACAGAACACAGAATAATCTTCTAAGCCTTCAATTCAGATGGACAGAGTTTTATCTATGGATGTATAGACCAAGCTGCCATTTTAGTGTCTTGGTAGAAACCACTCTCATTACTGAACGCTGAGTGGCATTTGAGACTAGAGAAACTTGGGATGCTTTCTCGGGGAATATCCCCTACAATCTGGTCCTGAGCATCTTCTTTAAAAGATGTGTTAGTTCTAAGGACTGATTTGATTATTTACTGGAGAGTGAGGAAGTGCAAGTGGCAAAGCTTCTAAGGAAGTTATTGTCTGTAGATTCCTTAAGCTCTGGTAAAGGATTATGGATGTATGATCAGAAACAATAATGTCTAATAATTGTTATGTTGCCAGTAGTAGTTCAGACTAGTGATGGCTGCAGAGGAGTAAGGTGGATGGGAACCTGAAGAAAAATTTTATGAAAGTAAAACAAAACAAAACCTAGAATATTTCTACAAACTGGACTCATTTTACCATTAGGAGTTCTTGGTTTACCTCAGAGGAGAAGAATATCTATATGGCAGACTATTCCAAAGTACCTCATATGTGACATTTTCTCTTAAGGCCTTTCACATATGAAAATTAAATAAAACAATAAACAGATCTATCAAAATATACTAAAGACTGCTAGGTTTCAATGTTGGCTCTGAAGCAGAAATTGTAAAGTAAAAAAGCAATGTAATAGTTTAAAGCATGTGTTTTAAATTTTACAAATACGTGAATAACCTGAGACCTTGTCAAAGTGAAGATTCTGAGGACAAGGATGGACCTTGCATCCAGGTGATGCTATTGCTCAGTGGACCGCACTAAGTAGTGTGGCATCAAGACCTTCTAAGAGAGAAAGAGGAGGAAGAGGAGGAGAAGGAGAAGGAGGAGGAGGAGGAGGAGAAGGAGGAGGAGGAGGAGAAGGAGGAGGAGGAGGAGGAGGAGGAGGAGAAGGAGGAGGAGGAGGAGGAAAAAGAAATAAGTACCAATAATACTTTGGGTGACTAGGTTCATTTACTTGTACAAGTCCTCAAGGTTGAATCCCATTTCGTTCCTCAGCTTAGAAAGGATATTTAGCAAAGCTTGTTCCTCTCCTTAGCCCAGATGTTAGATTACTAGTTTAAATCCTGTGTTCATCCACATTTTCAGAGCGGTTAGAGAGTGAGAAGTCAAAAGAAAGACCCAAGGAGGTGAGAAATCCTTATAGAGAGGTGGCGATCAGAAGGAAGAGAATGCTTTTCTACCAAAATATTCACATTCACTTGACAGTTAAAAACAAAGCCTTATGCTGATCTCAAAATATTACTACAATTTGATGCTTAAATTACAAAGGAAATCAAATTACCTTCATCTCTCAGAAATTTTTCTGACATTCAGTCTTCTGTTCAAATTTTAACTTTAACTAATGGCTCATTTCAAATCCTTCCTCTTCCATGAAGACTCCTGTAGTGTTATCAATAACGCCTGGCTCTATTGAGCATGAGAGTAACACTCAGCTATATTGACATGTATGCAGATGAGTGGGGGGCACATTTCTATTTGGTTATATTGTGTGGAGAAAGGGTGGGCAAGGGAATCACCATATATGTCTGATACTGCTTGAACACATGTTTCACTATTTATTACTTCTTACTTATTGGATAAAAGAAATTAGTTCTATTTTATGCTTGTATATTTTCCCTCTGGCCTTTTCCCTTCAATTTTGTTTATGTCTTTATCCAAATATTCGAAATATATGTTTTAAATTTGTGCTTGCTAGGTGCACCTATGCCATACAGTGCCTAAGGAGGCCAGAAGAGAGTGTTGGATCCCCTGGAACTGGAGCTAATGACATTTTTTAATGTCGTTAATTTGTTAATGCCACATGGGTGCTGGGAACTGAATCTGGGTCCTCTGCAAGAGCAGCCAGTGTTCTTAATCACCAAGCCATTTCACCAGCCCCTGTACTATTGTTTTTGATCAATGTGAAACTTGGATGGAAGGAATGGGTAGGAAATTTTAGAAAACATAAACAGGCAAAAAGAAATATATTCAATTAGAAATCTGTTTTCCCCAACTGACTGTCCTGTTGTTCTAACATCTGTGTAAGAGAATTGAAGTGCTGCCTCTTATTATGAACTAAATAACTTTATATAAAAACAAGGAACAGCCAACCTATGGTTACTATACATAGTATAGACTGTTCTGTTCCATAGTCTATATTCTATTTTGTTTCATTAATTGCTGTTTATTAATGTGTGATAACTATATCTTAAGATTAGTGAAGCATTATGATGTTTTAATCATAGGGATTATAACTTTTGATAATTTCTCTCCCTTTTCAGAGTTTCCTCATCTATCTTATGTTGTGGTTTGATTATGAAATGTCTTCTTACATGTTCATGTGTTAAATTCTTGGTCCTCAGATGGTGATGCTGTTTCTGGAGATTCTAGAAATTTTAGGAGATGTGGCCTAGTGGGGGTGGGTGGGCGGGCAGGGGTGGGGAGTGGGAGGGTGTTATGCCCATTTAGACTGTGCCCCGGTACTCTGTGCTTCAGGCGGTTCTGGGAAACCCCCCATCTAAGCTCTGTGCACTCCCTACTTCTTTTTTTGACAGATTTGAATATTTAGTGCTAAACAATTTCTGTGATCAATGACTATGTAAACCTCATAGCAAATAATTCTTTTTGTAATTTTTTTGAAGTTTTGTGCAATTCATACCACATTTCTCAGTCCAATTTTAGACTCATTCCCCTTCCCATGCCCCCCACCCCACCTGAGTTCATGCATTCTGCCATACAGTCTTCTTAAAGTTTTTCCATGCGGAGGTTTATTGTTTTGGGCTGAAGTTTACTGTTTCAGTCAGTTCTTTGACCCAGTCCCTTTGTTGTTCCCTCCAATTTGTATTGGTCCAAAATTTGCATATACGCTCTTCACATGTATACCAAAATTATGACACCTCAAAGTAAACTATATATTAATTCCAAAACATGTTTAAGAATTCACATTTCCCCTTTAATTTTATATCAAAGTATGCATATATACAATCCCCCACATACCACAATTACACAGTCTGAAAATAAGTGGTAGGTTACTTCTAGATCCCATTAAGGTATTCACATTATAATGGCACAGTTGCTTTCAGGAAAAAAAAATATATTGATCACATACATACACACACACACATATATATAATATATATATATATATATATATATATTTATATATCAGTTTGCCTTACTGCTAGGTATTTGGGGCTCCCATCCACAAATGAGGGATACCATTTGTTGTTTGTTTTTCTGGGACTGTGCTACTTCATTTAGCATAATGTCTTCTAAGTTCCATCCATTTACCTGCAAAGTTCATGATGTCATCTTTCTTTTTTTTTTTTTATTTAATTTTGTATGTGTATGAATGTATTTTGTTGCATGAGTCTGTGCACCCGGTGTGTGCAATGCCGCGGAGGTCAGAAGAGGGTCTCAGATTCCCCTGGAACTGGAGTTCTCCTGGAATTGGAGTTACAGACGGTTCTTGCCGCCATGTGGGTGCTGGGGATCGAACCCGGGTCCTCTGCAAGAGCGTCGGTGCTCTTAACCGCTAGGCTATCTCTCCAGCCCCGATGTCATCTTTCTTTACCACTACATAGAACTCCATTGTGTAGATGCACCACATTTTCTCTATCCACTCATTGGTTGAGGGCACTTGGGTTGGTTCCAGCTCTTTGCTATTGTGAAGAGAGCTGCAATAAACATAGATGTGCATGTATCTTCGTGGTAGGATGTGTTGTTTAGATATATACCTAAGAGTGGTATGAGTGGGTCAGGTGGTAGACTCATTTTGAGTCTTTTAAGGGTTCCCCACATTGCTTTCCATAGTGGTTATATGAATTTACATTCCCACCAGCAGTGGATGAGTGTTCCCCTTCCCCACAACCTCTCCAGCATTTGGTGTCTTTTGTTTTTGTGATCTTAGCCATTCTTATCAGAATGAGATGATATCTTAAAGTGGTTTTAATTTACATTTCCTTAATTATTAATGATGTTAACACTTTTTAAGATGTTTCTCAGTCATCTTTATTTCCTCACTTGTGAAGTCTCTGTTCAGCTCTTTACTCCATCTTTTGAGTGAGTCATTTGTTTTCTTCTTTGTTTTTTGAGTAGTTTATATATTCTAGAAGTTAATGCTCTATCAGATGTTTCTGTGGTGAAGGTTTCCTCCCACTCTATGTGTTTTCTCTTCACTTCCTTGATTTTTTTTCTTTTTCTGTACAGAAGCTTTTGAGTTTAATGAGGTCCCACTTGTCAATTGTCAACCGTATTTCCTGCAGAGCTGCTGTCTGATTTAGAAAGTCTTCTCCTATGCCTATGTCATGTAAGTTGCTGCCAACTTTTTCTTCTATGACTTCATGGTTTTTGGGTTTCATGT
>VZQC01014413.1:5267647-5339879 GCA_009823505.1 Rhizomys pruinosus | reverse complement strand
GGGAATCACAAGAGCTCAACCAAGAAGAGAATCGACAGCTTAAACAGAACCAATAATATGTGAAGAAATTGAAGAAGTAATAAGTAGCTCCCCAACCAAAAAATGCCCGGCCCAGATGGTTTCACAACAAAATTCTATAAAACAATTAAAAAAAAAAAAAAAAAAAAAAAAAAAAAAAAAAAAAAAAAAAAAAGGATACAAATGGAGGGAAGTCTCCCAAATTCAAGCTATAAAGCCAGCATCACGCCTACTCTAAGACGCAAAACCAGGGAAGGATGCAACCAAAAAGCAGAACTATCGACCCATCTCCCTAATGACACAGATGCCAAAATTCTAAAAAAGATACTGGCAAAACACCGCATAACAGACCCAACATCCAAGAAGACATCACCTATGACCAAGTTGATTCATAACCAAGTGCAGGGCAATGGGTCAAACTACGAAAATCAATATAGAAGGGATGGAGAGATGGACCTATAACGGTTAAGAGCACCGACTACTCTTGAAGAAGACCCGGGGTCGATCCCCAGCAACCACATGGCGGCCGGAACCGTCTGAAACTCCAATGCCAGAATCCGGTTCCAGGGAATCCAACACCCTCTTCTGACCGCCGCAAGCTGCACGACACAGTGCACAAACCTGCATGCGACAGGAACTTCCACACATATACGAATAATTAAAATTTAAAAAAAAAAAAAAAAAAAAGAAAATCAATAAATAATCATCAAGTTATATAAATGGACTGGAAAGACAAAAAACCACACCATAATCTCAAATGATGCGGAAAAGCCTATGGCGAAAATCCAGCATCCGTTCAGGTTTAAAGTCCTAAGAGGGAATGGAATTGGGTAGTGAGGTATATACCTGTACTCGTAAAATCAAAGCCTTATATAGGAAACCCACATCCAATATAATCCTAAATGGGAAACGACAGAAGCATTCCCCGTAGGTCGGAACTCGGCAAGGCTGTCCCCTGTCACCACTCCTTTTCAACATATTGCTTAATCTTTGCTAGGGCAAGAGCAAGAAAAGGAAATTAAAGAGTTCTAATAGGAAAAGAAGAGTCAAACTATCCCTTTTTTGTTGCCGAGTGATATGATTGTCTACTAAGGGATGCTAAGAACATCAACAGGAAAACTCCGTAGAAATGATTAGGGGCTTCAGTAAGGTGGCAGGATCAAATAAACCTAGAAAATATTAAGCCTTTCCTCTACAACACAACAGTAGGCAGGCTAGAAGGAAAGAAATCAGGAACCTTCCAGACTACACAATAGCCGCAAAACAAGAAAAATACCTAGGGAATCAAACCTACCAACGACACCAAGACCTCTACAACAAAAAGTTTAAATCCTTGAAGAATGAAATTGAAGTAGACATCAGGAGATGGACAACCCTCCCAGGCATCATGGATTTGGAAAATCAATATAGTAAAAATGTCCCCGGTCTACACTAAACTTTAAATAGACAGATTTAATGTAATACCAATCAAAATCCCTAAGGGCTTCTTCACAGGCTTGGGAAAATAATTCTCAATTTCATTTGGATAAAACAAAAGACCTCCGAATACCAAAGCAACTCTGGGCGAACAGAGCAATACAAGGGGGATTTCTACAGACATCAAACTATACTACAGGCGATAGTCATAAAAACAGCTGTGGTACTAGCGCACAAACATACCAGTTGACCAGTGGAACAAAATTAAGATCCAACCTGGAGGCACATACAATTTCTTTCAGCCATCATCATATTTTATATGGAGGCCAAGAAGACACGTGGGGAAAAGACAGCATCTTCAACAAGTGGTGTTTGGCAAAACTGCATCACCAAATGTAGAAGACGGAATTAAAATCCCTACCTTCGTCAACTTTACAAAAGTCCATTCCAAAATGGATTCAAGACCCTCCAACGTGAAATCCAAAACTACTGGAGGTGATAGAAGATGAACTTGGCAGCAGACTACAAGACGTAGGTAGGAAAAGACTTCTTAAGTCAAACAGCAGCTGCAAAACAATAAATAAGTCGTACAAGTTGACAAGTGGGACCTCAAAAACTCAAAAGCTTCTGCACATCAAGAGAACAATAAAGGAAATGGAAATAGAAAAAACCACAGAATTAGGAGGAAACTGTCACAGCAGATACATCCGACAAGCATTAAATTTCCAGAGTATACAAGCTACTCAAAAAAATTTTTTTTAAGAAAGAAAACAAATGATCACTCAGAAGATGGAGTACAAAGTTGAAAAAAGACTTCACCAGAGGAAGGAATTAGTGATGCCTGAGAAACACCTTAAGAAGTGTTCAAAGTCGTAATACTTAAGGAAATGCAAATTAAAAACGACCACCTTAAGAGAACAGCTTACTCTAGTAGACTGGGCTAGGAATCAAGAAAACAAATGAATGCCAAGTGCTGGAGAGGGGTGTGGGGAAAAGTGGACACTCATCCTACTGTGGAAATGTAAACTTGTACAACCGCTGTGGAAAGTAGTGTGGAAACCCTTAGAAGGCTCAAAATGGATCCGTGCCATTTGACCCAGTCCTACCACTCCTGGGATATATACCCACAAGACATGCATCTTACGCAGAGGATACATATGCACACTATGTTTTATTGCCCTACTGTTCACAATAGCACAAAACTGGAATCAACCCAGATGCCCCTCAACTGATAAGTGGATAGCAAAAATATGGTACATGTATCAATGGAATTCTATGCACAGTAAAAAAGACAACATCATGAACTTTGCAAGGTAAATGGATGGGAGCTAAAAGTCATTATGCTAAAAAAAAAAAAAAAAAAAAAAAAAAAAAAAAAAAAAAAAAAAAACCCACAAACCCCCCCCCACCAAACAACCCCCCCGACCCCCACCCCACGTCCAACAAAAAACTCCGCCCCCCCCTCCCCACAAACCCCCCCCACCAAAAAAAAAAAACAAAAGAAGTACCCAGCACACCCAAGCCCCACCCCACGGGGGGGGGGGGGGGGGGGTGGGGGGGGGGATGGGGGGAAAAAAAAACACCACCCCCCATACACAAATAAATAAAAAAAAAAAAAAAAAAAAAAAAAAAAAGAAAAAAAAACACAAAAAAAAAATTTTTTTTTGTTTTTTGTGTTTGGGGGGGGGGGGTGGGGGTGGGGGGGGGGAGTGGGGTGGGGGGGGGGGTGGGGGGGGTGGGGGGGGTGGTGGTGGGGGGGGTGTGGGTGTGGGGGGTGGGGGTGTGTGGGGTGTGGATGGGGGGGGGGGTTTGTGGATGGATGGGGGGGTGGGGGGGGGGGGGGGGGGGGGGGGGTGGCTGGGGGGGGGTGGGGGGGGTGTTGGTTGGTGGGTTGGGTTGGGGGGTGGGTAGGTGGGTGGGTTGTGGGGTGGGGGGGGGTTGGTTGGGGGGGGGGGGGGGTGGGGGGGGTGTTTGGTTTTTTTTTTTTGTGTGTTATTTTTGTGGGTTGTTTTTTTGGTGGTTGTTTGTTTTGTTGGTGTTGTTATTGTTTTTTGGTTTATTTTGTTTTTTTTGTTTGTTGTGGTTTTTTTGTTTTTTGTTAAAGTAAGTTAACATAACCAGAATTTAAACAAAGACTATGAATGGTATCTCTCTATATGTGTATGCTAGACCAATAACCAAGTTATTAAATATTTCTTGTGGTAATAGTGCTATGCATATTAAAAGAACAACAACAGAAAGATTGCATCAGAAACTGACTGAAATGGTGACTCGAGGAAGAGTGATGGGAGGGGGAGAGGGACAAGGGTGTAAGTTCAATTGAGTGCAGCTTTTTATTTGACTGTGAGTTCAACAAGTACCAGTTTTGCCCAGACTCTGTCTACAGGATACATGGTGTTTTACGTGGCTTAGTAAAAGCAAATATGTGCATATAAACAACATTTGGTTAAAGGCTGATAAAAAGCGTAATGCATCTGAGTTAATTGGTGGTACTTAAATTGCTGTTGTCCACATTAGCTTTAATTAAAAACTGCTAATAACAATTAACTATTGGGATGGGTTATAACAACACTGTCCTCTATCTTATTGCTGTCACTATAGTATCACCTCACAATCTCTTTCACCTCATACGATGATCTTAATTTAACAACTAACAGTTTGTTTTCCCCCCAAGTTTAATCACATACAGTAACCAAACACATGGGTTGAACTTGATGAAATCTGTGCTTTGACTCCACCCGATAGCTATATGATTTGCCTTTTTTGAGACTCATGGGTCATAAATAAAAACCTAAAAATTAAAAAGGGGGATATAGAATAGATATGAAAACTTTTTTTAAAATTTTTGATATATCTTAAAACTAACCATGAAAAGATCTGTATGTTCATACAGGCTCAGAGTTCACCAATTTAATGGCTTGAGAAAGAAAATAACAGCTTTGCATGAGTAGAGATGTACCAGAAAGTGCCCAGCATAAGGATGAATCCCCTGGGTCATTGAAGGGAAGAAAAGTCTTCAGATTTCCTACAGACATCAGGCCCCTCTCTGGATCCTTCACTGTGTAACACGATTTTTAATGATCCTAACGAAGCTTATCTTCTCAGGTGCTTGCAAGTTTTTAATACAAGGAGACTTGCTTAAGCTCCCCCCCACCATAGAATAAGAGAGAATATATATGATGATTAGGTCGTTCTCCAGCTTAGATTGAGCAGCTGTTACTAGAGGTATTTTTCTTGTAAAATCAGTAAATACTGCCTCCTTTAATTGACTAATGGAATAGAAACTGTGAAAAGATTATTCCCTTTTCAAACCAAAGAAATGCTAAAGTCTCCTTAAGCTGAAACTTTAAGCAAATATATTAATACAGGAGTTCTGACATCAACGAAGGATTACTCTACCAATGGAGATGTTGGCCAGGGATACCAAGGCCCCACAAAAGGTAAAGGCTCCTTGCCTCCAAACCGGATATCTGCAGGAACGAGAGGGATAAGGCCCTGCTGTGAAGACCTGATATAAACATCAGGGAAAGAGACTGTATGGAGACCACACTTGCAAGCATATGGAGGGCCTCCTGGAATGCCAGAGCAGTGTTAACCAAAGGCCACTAAACCAATAAAGAAAAAATATGGGTCTCCTTGAGTCAAGCAAAAACCCCTCCATCAGCACCCAAGCTACACCTCATCGTGCCTGGAAATACTGTGCAGCAGTGGCAGCCTTATGTCTGTATATCCCAATTCAAATTGGCTATTGGCTTCTCCCATTGGAGGAATAACCCCGGCCCGATTGCCATAGAAAAAAAACAAGCTTTACATCCTCTCAGGTTAGGAGATCGTTATAAACCACACGGATGACCTGTCATATTAACAGGGAAGAAATGTAATTCCATGGATTAACATTACCATCCCAAACATCTGTGTCTATAAAACATAACCTACCTAAACAACTGAGTAATGTTTAAATACCTATAGATCCAATTGCGAGTGCTTTCATTAGTAGGAACCGAAAAGCTTAGTATTACTGGTTTAAATACCTATATATCTAGTCTGAACAGAGTATAATCCTTTTCACTGTTCTTATGTCTATTAGGAGGAGAGCGATAAGACCGCTGCTGCCGAAGACCATGACGTTAACATGGGAGGGAGTATTGAGACCCACATGCCAATGGGTACAGATGGCCTCTGTGAACGCCAGAGAGTGTTACCAAGCCACTAAACAATAGAAGCAAATACGGTGCTCCCTGAGTCAAGCAAGACTCCCGCAACTCAGCACCAGCCTATTACACATCACTGCCTGGACAATACTGTTCAGCAGAGGGCAGCCAGTGCCCTGTATATATCCAATCTAATTGGCTATTGCTCTCTCCTTGGAGGAATAACCCATTGGCTGATGCCACAACTACATCCTTACAGGTAGGAGATGTTATAAGCCCACAGTAAGAACCCTGGATCATATTTACAGGGTGGGGTAAAATGTAATTCACTGGATTAACAATATAATCGACCAAACATTATGTGTCTATACCAAAGGTAACCTACCATAACTATTATTGCTGATTAAATAACCTATGATATCTATTGCTGTGTTTCATTAGTAGATCCAAAAGGTTACATCCTGAACAAACTGTCAGCCCTCAAGGAAACACCAGAAATTGACCAAGAATCCAAGTTCAACAAGCTGCAGAAGAGAGAGGACAGTTTTACCTCTCATCACACTTGTGCCCCCCCTTCTAAGCCTAGGAAACAATCTGCGGAAGGGTGGCGTGGTTAAGAATGTAAAGGCTGCAATGGGGGGAACAGGTGAAGACTACAGCGATGTAGTCTGGACACTCATCTTGATCAACTGGATTGAACAAACAACCTTCACCCCCCCCCCACTGGAATGGTGGGACTGTGGGGGTTTGGGCCCAACAGTCTGTAGATTGTGCTTTGCACGAAGGATGCTCATATTACTCATGATTATCACTTAAAGCTAAAAAATGAAAAAAAAAAACCTGAAAGATTGAGAACAGTCTATGGCAGAATACCATTGATCTTGGGATGGTGGGGTGTGGTGGGGAAGGGAAAGGGAATATATCTGATCTGAATTGGGAAAATGATGAATACGAATGGCCAAAACATCAATAAAAATGATAAAAAAAAAAAAAAAAAAAATAGCCTAATATCTTAATGTTGCATGTCGCTTCATTAGTAGGATTTGAAAGGTTATGCCTGGACAAGCTGGCATGCCCATGAAGAAAACAGCCAGAATTGACTAGAGACCAAGAAAAACGCTCCAGAGAAAGTAGGTGTTTTTTGCTATCTCATACCACGTGTGCCCTTTCTAAGGGGCATCTTGGGAAGAGGGCGCGGTAGATGTAAGGGCTGTCGATTTGGGTGAAAGGTGAAACTACAACAAGATAGACTGCGGACAGCTCAATTTGATCAACTTGATTGAACAACAATAGCCCCCCCCCCGCTGGATGTTGTGGGACCATAGCTTGTATGGGTTGGCACAACTCTCACCAAATTTGGTTTTTTGACTGAAGGATGCTTGTACTCGACAAATTATCACTTATGTAAAAAAAAAATGGAAGCAAAAAAACCAATTTACAATAAAAAAATACGTCAGAAAGAGTCCAGAAAGTTTATGGCAAATGGCATCATCTGGGTGATGGGTAGGGGTGGGGCGTGTGGTGAAGGAAGGAATATACGCCTAGACTGAATTGGAAAAAGATGCTGGGAGCCCAAAGCTGCTCAGACATACATGCTCTCAGAAAATTACTAACTTGCTTATCTCATGAGTTCACCAATGCAATTTACTTATCTCATGAAGTTTAGAGCCAGCTTACGTACCTCAGGAATCTTGTACTTGTATCTAGAAATTTATCGAGTGCAAAGTTTTGGGTCAGTACAGAACTATAGCTTCTGGCACTTCTCCAATGTGCACCCTCCTCCCTGAGAGCTGTGCTAGCCCCTTTCCCACCACCAAAATTCCCGTCCTTGTCATATAAACTCCTGCAACAATAAAGACAGAGAGACCTCGATCGAATATAGACCTGGTCTTCTTGTGTTTGGTTTTTGTCTCTTCAGTTCAGGTTATTCTCTCCCCGGGCCCTAGCTGAAAACCCTGCAGGACAGGGTGAATACAGAAAAAGATGTATGAAATACACAAAGCAATCAATAAAAAATAAAATAAATAAGAGACAACAACATGGCAAGGCTCGTCCCCAATGTCAACTCTTCTTAGTGCTTGAAATGCGTGCTAGGGCCAATAAGACAAGTGAAAGGAAATTAAAGGAATCTCATATGAAAAGAGGAAGGTTGTTCATATCCTTTTTTGCTGTGATGTATTTTTTATTTAAGGAGATGCTAAAAAATTCTCTAGAAATGATTAAGAGTTTCGTAAAGTGGTAGGATAAAAAATTAACCTAAAAAAACCAGTAGCCTTCTTTACACCAATAACAAGCAACTGGATAAGGAATACAAGAAGACCTCCTTCCCATTCACGATAGCCACCAAAAAATAAATAAATAAATGAATGAATAAATAAATAAATAAATAAATAACTCAGGAATGAACTGATGCAAAGATACAAATATCTCTACAATAAAAATTTTAAACCCCTGAACAAGGAGATTGAAGAAACAATCAGAAGATGGAAAGACCCTTCAATGCTCATTAATTGGAAAAATTAATATAGTTAAAATGTTCATGCTGGGGCTGGAGAGATTAGCCTCAGGTTTAAGCACCGACTGCTCTTGCAGAGGACCATGGTTTTGATCCCCAGCACCCACATGGCAGCCGAGAACTGTCTGAAACTCCAATTCCAGGAGAACTCCAGTTTCCAGGGGAAAGCCACGTCTTCTGACTCTGGGCATTCAAGCCATGACATAGGCTATGCATAGACACAAAACATAAAAAAAAAAATTAATTAATTAATTAAAAATTTTAAGAGTCTATTTTACCAAATTAATATACAGACTCAATGCAATCATTCGAGTTTCTTCTTCACAAACTTGGGAAAAAAATCCTTATATTGATAGTAAAAAACAAAAGACCCCAAAATGCCCAAAGACAACTCTGAGTAAAAAGAGCAACAGAGGGGGGATATCATACCAGACTTCAACTATATTATAGGACTAATCGTCTAATAAAATAGCTGGTACTGGGCACAAAAAACAGACCTGTCCAATGGAACAAAACTGAAGCTCTCATCTTGAGCACATAAAATTTCAGCCACCTCATATTTGACAAGGGGGCCAAAGAAGACACAAGGGAGGAAAGACAGCATCTTCAGAAATGGTGTTGGCAAAACTGAATCACCACTTGTAGAAGAATAAAATAAACCCAACCTCTTTGCCCTAAAAAAATCACCCTAAATGGATCAAAGACCTCAAATGAAACCAAACCTGAAGGTCAAGAAAAAAAGTTGGCAGCAACTTACATGACATAGAGTAGGAAAAGAAGACTTTCTAAATCAACAGCAGCTCTGCAGGAAATACGGTTGAACAATTGACAGTGGGACCTCATTAAAACTCAAAAGCTTCTGTACAGAAAAAGAAAAAAAATCAAGTGAATAAGAGAAAACACATAGAGTGGGGAGGAAACCTTCACCACAGAAACATCTGATAGAGCATTAACTTCTAGAATATATAAACTACTCAAAAAAAACAAAAAGAAACAAAATGACTCACTCAAAAGATGGAGTTAAAGACTGAACAGAGACTTCACAGTGAGGAAATAAAAGATGACTGAGGAAACATCTTAAAAAGTGTTAACACATTAATATTTAAGGAAATGTAAATTAAAACCACTTTAAGATTCATCTCATTGTCTGATAAGAATGGCTAAGATCACAAAACAAAAGACACCAAATGCTGGAAGAGTTGTGGGGAAGGGGAACACTCATCACACTCTGGTGGTGGGAATGTAAATTCATATAACACTATGGAAAGCAATGTGGGGAACCCTTAAAAGACTCAAATGAGTCTACCACCTGACCCACCATACCACTCTAGGTATAATCTAAACAACACATCCTACACGAAGATACATGCACATCTATGTTTATGCAGCTCTCTCTCACAATAGCAAGAGAGCTGAACCAACCCAAGTGCCCTCAACCAAGGAGTGGATGAGAAAATGTGGTGCATCTACACAATGAGTTTCTAATGTAGTGGTAAAGAATGAACATCGGGGCTGGAGAGATAGCCTAGCGGTTAAGAGCACCGACGCTCTTGCAGAGGACCCGGTTTCGATCCCCGGCACCCACAGGCGGTAAGAACCGTTGTAACTCCAATTCCAGGAGAACTCCAGTTCCAGGGGAATCTGAGACCCTCTTCTGCTAACCTCCGCGGCATTGCACGACACGGGTGCACAGACCTGCAGCCAAACAATACATTCATACACATACAAAATTAAATAAAAAAAAAAAAGAAAGATGACATCATGACTTTGCAGGAAATGGATGGAACTTAGAGACATTATGCAAATGAAGTAGCACAGTCCCAGAAAAACAAACAACAAAATGGTATCCCTCATTTGTGGATGGAGCCCAAATACCTAGCAGTAAGGCAAACTGATAGTATATATATATATATATAATATATATATAAGTTCAAAAGGGGGAGAAATTTAATATAATATATATATACATATATAAACAAGCACATTCTTAACCAAATAGGACAAAGGTTAATATCTATTATAATCCACGTTTCTGCAACTGGTCCCGTGGCTTCAGCTGATATTTATGACTACCTTCTTCTACTACCCATTCTGTATTTCCTCCGCCATCAGCAAGCACCTCTGCAGGTCTTGGCTCTTTCCCTGGAGGAGTGACCCATACCTTCATCCCTGAAGGGTCTGGGCCATTTATTGTCCTGTCTGGTTTGGGTTGTTGGAGTTTCCCATTGACCTTAATCATAGGACATGGTAGCACCAGAAGACGCCCTACAGCATCTCCTGCCTTTCAGACATAATCTTCCTTGCCCCGATTGTGGAGAAAAAGTCCAATTTCCCCCTGGTAGTCTGGATCAATCACTCCTCCTACTACTGTTATTCCTTCCTTAGCCTGTTGGCTTAAGGGCAGTAGATGCCCAAAGTGGCCAGGGGAAGTCTTAGCTTCCAGTTCAATGGAATGTTTGCTGTATCTCCTGGCATAAGCGCTCCCCCCTTTGGAGCCAAAACTTCTAGACCAGCAGAATGCAAGGTTGTGAGTACAAGAAGCAAAAATTTTCCTACTGGGTCACTAGGGGTGATAGTGAGTGGAATCACTCCCACTCCAGGATTTCAGATATTCATCCATTTCTCTTAGGTTTTCAAATTTAGTAGAGTATAGATTTTTGAAGTATTCTCGTATGAGTGTCTGGATCTTTTCTTTGTCTGTTGTGATGTTTCCCTTTTCATCATGAATACTATTGATTTGGAGTTGCTCTTTATTTCTTTTAGTTAAATGGGCTAGAGGACTATCTATCTTGTTTATCCTTTCAAGGAACCAGCTTTTGTATTCATTGATTCTTTGAGTTGTTTTCTTTGTTTCTATTTCATTGATTTCTTCTCTGATTTTTGTGATTTCTTCCTGTCTGTTGGGTTTAGGGTTCATTTGTTGTTGTCTCTCAAAGTGTTTTTAGCTGCAGTATTTGTTTATTTATCTTCTTTCTGCTTTTTTTAAATGTAGGCACTGAGGGCTATAAACTTCCTTCTTAGGACTACTTTTAAAGTATCCCACAAAGTTTTGTTGTCTTGTATTGTCCTTTTTGTTTAGTTCCAAGGATGTTTCTATTTCTTTCTTTATTTCTTCCTTGACCCATTCATTATTCAGGAGTGTGTTGTTTAATCTCCATGTGTTCTTGTAGATAGTAGGGCTTATTTTGGTATTGATATTGAGCTTTATTGCACTGTGGTCTGATAGAATGCATGAAATAATTTCAATCCCTTTGTCTTTGTAGAGGTCTTTTTTCTGTGCCCCTGTATGTGGTTGATTTTGGAGAATGTTCCATGGGATGCTGAGTAGAAAGTATATTCTTTGGTGTTTAGGTGGAATACTCAGAAGATATTTGTGAGGTCCATTTTGTGTATTGTATTGTTCAGTTTCAGATGTCTCTCTGTTTATTCTTTATCCAGTTGACCTATCTAATGGGCTCAGTGGGGTATTGAAATCCCCCACTATCAGTGTGGTGGCATTAATCTGTGCCTTGAGGTCCTGTAGAATCGTGATTATAACATTTGGTGCGTATAAAGTTTGCTTATAAAGTTTGTTGTGTATATTTATAAAGTTTGGTGTGTATAAAGTTTGTTTATGAAGTTTGGTGTGTATATTTATAAAGTTCTGTTTATATTTTTAGAGTTCGGTTTATATTATATTTATATTTATAAAATTTGGTGCATATATTTATAAAGTTTGGTTTATATTTGTAAAGTTCAGTTTACATTTATAAAGTTTGTTTATAAAGTTTGATATGTATATATTTATGATTGTAAAATCTTCGTGGTCAATTGTTCCTTTGATAAGGATATAATGGCCCTCTTTGTCTCTTCTGAGTAGTTTTTCTTTGAAGTCTGTTTTGTCTGATATTAGAATAGCAACTCCTGCTTGCTTTTTGGTACCATTTGTTTGGGATATTTTTTTCCATCCTCACTTTAAGTTGGTTCCTATCCTTGAGGGTGAGATGGGTTTCTTGTAGACAGCATATAGATGGGTTCTGTTTCCTAATCCATTCTGCCAGTCTATGTCTTTTGATTAGGGAGTTCAGCCCATTAATATTTAAGGTTATTATTGAGAGATGTGTGCTGCTTCCTTTCACCTTATTATCCATTTGCATTTTTGGTCTAGGTTTCTACTTCTGTAGTTATGCTTTTATTAATTTCTCTTTCTAGGTGCCTGGGGGTAGTTGCTCCTTTCCTCTGACCTTTGAATTGCTTTGAGTATTTTCTGAAAAGTTGGTTTCCTGGACATGAATTTTTAAATCTTGTTTATGTCATGAAATATTTTTCTGCCTCCTTCAACTATAATTGACATTTTTGCTGGGTATAGTAATCTGGGTTGGCATCTATAGTCATTTAGTACTGGGGATACTTTGGTTCACTTTCTTCTGGCTTTTATAATTTGCATTGAAAAGTCCACTGTAATTCTGATGGGTTTCCCTTTATATGTAACTTGTTTTTGTCTTGCAGCCTTCAGTAATTTGTATTTGTTTTGGCCATCTAGTGTTTTAACTATGATATGGTGTGGGGTATCTCTTTTCTGATCTTGTCTATTTGGTGTTCTATGTGATTCCTGTATTTGTATGGGCTTTTCATTTTTCAGTTTGGGGAAATTTTCTCTATTATTATGTTGAAGATCTGATCAATACCTTTGTCTCGGGATTCTTCTCCTTCCTCTATCCCTGTGATGTGGAGGTTTGATCTTTTCATAGTGTCCCATATTTCCTGATTGCTCCACTCTCATGATTTAAAAAAAAATTTCATACTCTTTGTTTGAGCATTGTAGTTCTTCCTCCTTGTCTTCCAGTGTTGATATTTTACTTTCTGCTTCATCCAGTCTGTTACTGAGGCTTTCTCCCATCTTTTCCTGCTGATTAGACGAGTGTGCAATTTCCTTTTTCATTTCATCCTGTGATTTCTTTAGTATTTCCAGTTCCATTTGGAGTTTGTCATTCTCTCCTTCTAGATACTTGATTCGCTGGTCAGTTTCCTGTTTCATTTCAGTGTGGCATCTTTTCAGTGTTTCCACTTCATTCATGAGTTTGTCATTCTCTCCCTTGATTTTTTTGAGTATGTCTATTATTGTTCTTTTAAGACCTGTGTCCTGGGCTATCTCTAGGGAGAATTCATTGTTGCAGTCTTCTCTTTTTTAAATTTTTAAAAAATTTATTTCTGTATGTGCATGAATGTACTGTTTGCATGCAGGTCTGTGCACCCGTGTTGTGCAGTGCCGCAGAGGTCAGAAGAGGGTGTTGGATTCCCCTGGAACTGGAGTTCTCCTGGAATTGGAGTTTCAGACAGTTCTCAGCCTCCATGTAGGTGCCGGGGACCGAACCCGGGTCCTCTGCAAGAGGACTCTCAACTGCTAGGCAATCTCTCCAGCCCCCATTGTTGGAGTCTTCTATAGGACTTAAAGATTTTGGTGGGGATTTATTATTTGCTTTTCCCATGTTGTTGATTTTCCTTTGTGCTCTTGACATGTGGATTTGATTTGTTGTTTATAATCTGATGTGAAATTCAAGTGCTTCTTCCTTTGGTTGAAGGCCTGTTCCTCTAGGTTAGAAGGTTTGCTGTCTCTTCTGTTACTTTGTGTTCCAAGTCACCTTCTCTGTTTCCACCTGCAAGGGGGGTGGGCAGCACTGGTTTTTGCCCACCCAATCTTGTCACCACCAAGGTGACCAATCTGGTCTGGAAGTTGGAGCAGCTCCAAAGAGCTTGCACTGGAAGCCACTGGGCTCAGGGCTCATATGGTCTTAGAACCCTCCACGGAAAGTGACTAGCCTTGGACAGTATTGGCCTGCTGAGAAGCCTGGCCTGTCACTCACCCTGCACTGGAAGCGATGGGGCTCGGATGGTCCTGGAACTCTGCCCAGAAGTGACTGGGCTCGGATGGTCTTGGAACTGGCTTGCCGAAAAGCCTGCCCTATCACTCTCCAGTTTACTTATTTCTAACAAAATAAAACTTGTCTGGGATTTTATTATTTTATTGAATTTACAAATTCAAATGGGAAATTCACTTCTTTATAAATGTAGTTTCCTAACAAGGCAGGATATGTTTTTCTATGAAAACAGTCTTCTATTATTTCTCAAATGAATTGAAAAGTTATCTTGATTTAGAACCTGCATGGTTTTTGTTAGGCTTGCATCAACTTTTTTGTTGACATTAATATTTATCATTGACATTAAGATTTATAAAGTATTTGTAATTGCTAAAAATGCAGATTCTGTAACTGTTACTAACTGTACATTTTAAAGTTGATTCTTGTGTGTTTTCAAACTATATGACATAGTATTCAACTAATAATATTAATGACTTCATTGCGCACTGTGGTGGTTTGAATGAGAGTGTCCCCCATAGGCTTTAAGTATTCAGACATTTTGTCTACAGTTGGTGGCACTGTTCTTGGAGGTATTAGAAGGTGTGGCCATGCTGGAGGACGTACGTCATTGGGGGCGGGCTTAGTGAGTATAACAAGCCTTGTGGTCTCCAGTCTCTCTCTCTTGACTTCCTGTGCTCATCGCGAGATGTGAACCTCGGCTTTCTGCTCCAGCTCCAGCCACCATGCCTCCAGCCACAATGGACTCTAATTCCCTAGAACCCTCAATCGTAAGCTCAAATAAACTCTTCATTTTATAAGTTCTTTGGTCACAGTGGTTTTATCACAGCAACAGAAAAGTGACTAATACAGGCACTTTTAGCTTTTTAAAATTAAATTATTTTCATTTTATGTGTATGAGTGTTATGTTTGCATGTATGTAAGTGCGTCCATGTGTGCAATGCTCATGGAGGCCAGAAGAGGGCATTGGATCCCCTGATTAACAGTTGTTACCCTCCATGCAGATTATGGGAATCAAATCCGGCTCCTCTGCAAGAGCAGCAAGAGCTCTTAGCTGCTGAGTCATCAATCCAGTCCTGGCATCTTTTTCCTATTTTTGGCTTTGCTGGGGAGGTTTCTTGTCTCTTGCTGTAAACCATGTATCTGGATTTTGGTGGTTTTAGTAAGAGCTGGTTCTCTCCCTTTTATTTTAAGTCAGAAGGAAATACTCATTCTTAAGAAATACTACTTTTACATTTTTCAAGAACATGATTCTGTTTTGCCTTTCAGGGTTCATCAGCTTGTATTTGGAGGACAATACTGTTTTCTTAATTTTGTCTTCTGATTCACAACATTTGTCTCTCTGTCTTTCATCTCTTCATTTGTGAGTTTTTTTTTCCCAGAGCTGTATTACAGGTCACTGACTTGGGTGTCTGCCATTTTGATCATGTTCTTTTCTATGTTTAGCTTATTGCTTCATCCTTAATGCTGTTGTTTTCACTCCTGATTATTTTCTTTGATTTTGAAATGTCAGTTAAAAATGGAATCCCATTACCTTTTATTGCCTGATCATGATCTTTCAAAACATACACATAGAATCATCTTTAATTTCCATCTGTGAAAAATTTAAGGACAGGAAAGATTTGTTGTTCTGAAATTTGTTCTTTTCTTGGGATGTATTTTTCTCCTGGAATGTATTCTGCATCTGATTTTTCATGCTCTGCTCAATTATTTCTATCTTTTCTCCTTACTCTTTGTCTAATTAGTTGATTTATTGTTATTGTGCTCCTTGTGTGACTAATTCAAGCTTATTTGTAGTATTTTTCATTAGGCCTTTAATTTGCCCAATTATCATTTGGGTAAATTATTTTTTTTAACTTAAATTTTTTCATTGTATAGATTCATTACCTATGGTCTTGTTACATGAAGAAATTTTCATACAGCTATACACTGTACACAGAGCATATTCCCCCTCGCATGCCCAGCCTCCCTTTCCTCACCCCTCCCCTCTCAACGATTCCTTATATATCTGTATGAAATTTAGGAACCTAGGTGAATTCTTTTTGATTTATTTCCCACTTATGGCAGAAAGTCTGGTATCTTTCAATATCTATTTTTCTTTCTTCAGTAATAGAAACCTGAATTTGAAATGACAATTTAATATGGCTGTCACCAAGTGTGATCCAAAAGCAAGATGGCAATTCCCTTTGGGAGGAAACCGAACTACATAATAATAGTCCTTCTGAGAATTGTAGTGGTTATTTAAGAATAAACTTATTAGGCTAACATATTACTGTTTATCATTTCAGACTTATTATGCATATACATATCTAGTCCAAGATAAAAGTGAGCTGGGTATTGTAGTGCATGGGAGGCACAGGCAGGTGGCTCTCTTTGAGATAGAGGCCAGCCTGGTCTACATAGGGAGTTCCAAGACACCTGGAACTACTGGGAGGGCCTGTCTCAAGAAAAGAAAAGCAAAAAATAAAAAAAAGCAAGATAATGCTACTCCATAGCTTGGTAGCTTTCACCCGATAATACAAGTAATCATTTCATGTGTGAATATTTTCACAAAATTATTTTTAATAATGCCAATATGTATTGAATTATCTCTTGATGCCATATACTGATCAGGATATTTACAGATAGTAGCTCATTCAATCAATGCAATCATCTTACAAAAAGGATGCTTTCAGTTTTTCCACTTAATGGATGAGAAAACTGAGGTACCAAGAAGCTAAGTAACTTCATTTCATTAAAAATATTTTTTGTTTGTTTGAGACAGGGTGTCCCAGTAGTCCCAGCTGTCCTGGAATTCATTATGTTCCAGGCTGGCCTTGAACTCAGAGAGATCTGTCTGTCTCTTCCTCCTGAGAGCTGGGATTAAAGGCCAGTACCACCATACCCAATAGTAGCTTCATTTCTAAGCTCTGTAAACAGTGTCTAGTATCAATTCAATATTTATTGAATAAATAAATAAGGCCAATCAAGGTAGCATAGGGTGGATTCAAGTCTAGCTATGTGTCTCTAGCTGGACGCACTGCCCTTTACCGCCCATTTTGCTGCCTCTGCATTTTATACATCACCCCCTTGTTCACTCCTTAGCCCCCTTTCCCCACCCTCTCTTTAACATACTAGTGTTTTAGGAACACTTAGTATTCATAGAGTAAGAAAAGTTAATGCAGTGATTTCTTGAGTCAGATGGGATTTTGTGGGTTGTTACATATGACAACATTTCACAGTTCTACAGTTGGGTTACAGAAGAAGGATTTTACACTTTAAACTTCACAAGAAGTCCAGAGACAGGCAGTCCTGGGAAGAAGAGTATTCGTTCTGTCACACCTCCATAGCTGCCAGTCAGGCAACCCCTTGACTTCAGTTCTAGTTTTGTTGCCTTCTAGTTGTAAGATGGCTACTATGGAATTCCTTCCTTGTGAGAATAAGCAAAAGAGCAAAAGATGCTTCTTGAGTCTGCCTGCTTTGCAGCTTGTTCTGCCCAGGTCCAGTCCGGATTCATACTTGTCAGAACTCTGTCATGTTTCAAGGAAGGCTGAGAGATGTGTTTTATTAAAGGCACATTATTACCTATTCAAAATCCCAATGATGTTGGCAGGATGAATGCAGACAGATACAATGGATGCAATGTCTGCTACAGTCCTATCCTGAGTCATTTTCTGCGTTGTAGTACGGACTAGACATGTCTTATTAATATTCATATACAATTACACTTTTATTTTGGCAGGAACCATTTCATAAGTCTCCATGTGAGCTGAAGCATACAGTGTCTCCTGGGGAGAATTACAGTGTCCATTATCTTGTCACATGAACAATGGCTGGGGAACACAACGCTTTTTTTTTTTTTTTTTTTTTTTTTTTTTTTTTTTTTTTTTTTTAACTCTTTTTTTTTTTTTTTCTGTTTTCTGTTTTTTCATGTTTTATACCATAACATTTGTACCATATGGAGTTGCTATTCTACTTAATGCACATAAAATTGGAGGTTATAGATCTGATAGAAATGAGAACGGGGCAAAAGAAAGGGGAACAAAGAGAAGTTTAGAGCCATTTAGATGGCTCACCATGTAATCGGCAATTCCCAGTAAACCTGAGATGACCTGAGTTTAATCGTTGGTAAAAGGAGAGAACCAGTTCCCTATGTTATCCTTTGACTCCCACGTGTATGCACCTCCTCTCTTCCAAGCCACACAAACACACACAACAAATGAATAAATGTAAAGAAAATTAAATAAAAGAAAGGAAGTTTACAAAGAGTGGCTAGAAGCACTTAACTATTCAGCATGGTTAGAACTTTATTACACGGGCTGGAGAGATAGCCTAGCGGTTAAGAGCACCGACTGCTCTTGCAGAGGACCCGGGTTCGATCCCCAGCACCCACATGGCGGCTGAGAACCGTCTGTAACTCCAATTCCAGGAGAACTCCAGTTCCAGGGGAATCCGAGACCCTCTTCTGACCTCCGCTGCATTGCACGACACGGGTGCGCAGACATACATGCAGACAGTACACTCAAACACTTAAAAAAAAAAAGAAAAAAAAAGAACTTTATTACACAAATGTTTTGACATAAGATGTGGCAAATAGAGTAGACAAATGTACAGATGATTTTTTTAAAGTTTTTTTTTTTTTAAGTTTAAGAAAAAGTTTGATTCAAGAATTTCATGCAATGTATTTTGAACATATTCAGACCTGCGCCCAGATTTCCACCCTCACCTTAATCCCCCCACCCTACTTCATGCCTTCTATTAGCAAATGAAAAACACCATCTGCTGGGCTTGGTGGTGCATGCCTTTAATCCCAGCACTCGGGAGGCAGAGGCAGGCGGATCTCTGTGAGTTCAAGGACAGCCTGGTCTACAAGAGCGAGCTCCAGNAAAAAAGAAAAACACCATCCATCTTATTTAACACATCTGAGCTGGGTGCCAGAGACATCATAAATCATTTGAGTGTCAGTGATCTATAATTCTTATGCAGATGTGTACATGGTTTTGTGTCAGAATATGCTCAGGTTTCTTGGAATGGGATTTTCATATTTATTTTCTGTTTCTTTTACACACTGCTTAGGAATGTCAAGTAGGGATTTCTCTCATCCTCAGCTACCAGAAATGCTTGGGTTTCCTCATCAGGGTCGATTGTTCAAAGCCCCAGTACATGCAGGTAACACTTTGACTGTTTCCTGGTCTCACTCAGCATAAATAACTCTGCTCTGGACTAAGGTGCTCTCCAACAGGTTGATTCCCCACAGGGTTTTACTGTTGGTAAAAGAAACAGCTAGATCCTCACAGCAGTCAAGCAGTTAACTCACAGGCTTCCAATCCAAGATGGTCTGAGTGGTAGTTGGGAAGTTTCACAGTTTCACGGGACAACTTTATACCAGTGTCCTCTGTTCATTCTCTGAACTCTGTAGACTTCTCAGGTTTCTAATGTTGTTGAAGACTGCAGCCAGGTCCTAACAGTCACTGGATAATGATGGTTGGAATGACCATGGGTGCTTCAGGGACAAGTGGGCAGCAAGGCTGCTTGGCTCCACCCTGCTGGTTTGGATGGCAGCCCAGCTTGCTCCACTCTGTTCCAGTGATATGGGAGGCCAGACTAGCTTTGTTCCACAATCTTGGTTCCCCAGTTATTTCCCCTCTTACTTGTCAAGTCCTGAGTTCAGAATTTTGAGATCAATAAAGAAGAACATATGGTCAGCGAAATAATCATCTTGTGTGATAAGGTTCTCACATGGTCCGGCACACATACTCAGTCTCTTGGGAGTTGATGTGCTCAGGGCCCAAGGCTGGCTGCCCCAGCCTGCCTCATTCCAACACCATCTTATTTTCTCCTTCTGAATGGATAGTATTAATACAGAAATCTTAATAGCATCTATTCTTGTGTTATGAATGTAGCAGCACATATTAATATTTGAAAAAATGCTATGTTATTTTCTTACAGGTACCTGTCAGAAAATAAGATTTTTTTTCTCATAAAGGTTTTCATTGTGAAAGACACGTTAGCCATTGTAAACTTCTAATACAGTGATAATAAAATTTTACATTTTTTCCCAAAATATAGCTCCAAGGGTGGATTCATATTTTGTAGGGCCTGAAAATCAATGAAAATTTATATCTAGGTACAAATGTGGAAATTTATTTAGAGTGAGAGAAGATATCAAAACAATTTATAGGGCTGGGTGTGATTGCATATGCTTTCAAGCTTAGCACTCTGGGAGGCTGAGGTACGTGGACCTCTATGAGACTGAACCTGGTCCACAAAGTCAGTTTCAGGACAGCCAGGGGTACATAGTAAGACTCTACCTAAAAAAAAAAAGGCTGGGCGTGGTGGCACATGCCTTTAATCCTAGCATTTGGGAGGCAGGGGCAGGTGGATCTCTGTGAGTTTGAAGACAGGCTGGTCTATAGAGAGAGTTCCAGGAAATCCAGAGCTCCAGGGAGACCTGTCTCAAAAAGAAAAAAAAATACCCCCCCATTATAAAGTATACAAGACATAGGCATAGGAAAAGTCTTTCTAGATCAGACAGCAGGAAATAAGGTCAACAGTCAACAAACAGGACCTCATTAAACTCAAAAGCTTCTGTACAGTGAAAGAAACAATCAATGAAGTGAAGAGAAAACCCACAGAGTGGGAACAAACCTTCACCAGTGACACATCTGACAGATGACAGAGACTTCACAAATAAAGGTAAAGATGGCTGAGAAACATCTTAAAAAGTGTTCAACATCACTAATAATTAAGAAAATGCAAATTAAAACCACTTTAAGATTTCATCTTACCCCAGTAAGACTGGCTAAGATCTAGAAAACAAATGACACCAAATGCTGGAGAGGTTGTGGGGAAAGGGGAACACTCATTCACTGCTGGTGGGAATGAAAACTTGTGTAACCCCTCTGCAAAGCAGTGTGGAGAATTCTTAATACACTCAAAATGAACCTACCATTTGACCCAGTCATACCACTCCTGGGTATATACCTACAAGACTCATCCTATTGCAGAGATATGTGCACAACCATGCTTACTGCACTCTCTTCACAACAGCAAAGAGCTGTTGTGGATGAGAGGATAAAGAAATGTGGTACATCTACACAATGGAGTTTTATGCAGTGGTAAAGAAGGATGACATCATGAAATTTGCAGATAAATGGATGGAACTAGAAGCCGTTAAGCTAAGCAATGATGTAACACAGTCCCAGAAAACCAAAATGATGTATGGTGTCCCTCGTTTGTGGATCATAGCACCAAATCCTTATTTGTAAGGCAAACTGAGTAATTTTTTTTCTTTTTTAGTGAATATAATACCTGATGCTACAACAAAAAAGAGTACATTAAAACATACATCAACTTGCTATGTAATTTAGAAATGTAAAGTAATATTTCTTTTTATTTGCATGCAACTCTACTGTTAAAAGGTGAATCCCTAAACATGTTTTGGACTTAACCTATAATTTATTTTCAGACATCATAATTTGGAGTGTATACATGCATACTTTGGAATAATATAAAATTAAAGGGTACAACAAAAACAACAAAAAGACTCATGCAAAGAACTGACTGAAACAGTAAACTTCTGCATCGTAATTAAAAAATAAAAGGACTGGGAAAAAGATCCAAGATGTATATGGCAGAATGCATGATCTCTGGAGGGGTGGGGGGCATGGAAGGGGGAATGGGTCTAAATTTGATTAAGAAATGTTGTGTGAAACAGGCAAAAGTTCAAGAAACAAAGAGAATAAAAAGTTTGCTGAGATAGAACCACATGACCACATTTCACCCATACATAAAAAAATCAAACCAAGTGAAACCAAAACAACCCCCCACATTATAACATAAAAATGGACAAAACCACAAGCATCATAAAAATTAGAAAATGTGACAGATTTTAATTGGTTAAATGCTTGGTATTCCTCTTTTCTTTCCTTCATTTTTTAGTCTGTGTAATCTTTTTTTAAAATAAATCTTTCCTATTTAAATATTATTATTATTATTATTATTATTATTATTATTATTATTTGGTCTTTTTAAGACAGGGTCTCGCTGTAGCCCCAGCTGTCCTGGAACTCACTCTGTAGACCAGGCTGGCCTTGAACTCACAAGGATCCACCTGCTTCTGCCTCCCAAGTGCTAGGATTAAAGGCATGCGCCACCACGCCCGGCATAGTCTGTATAATCTTTAACCATATACTTCATACGACAAATGACTTCTATCCTGTTTCATCAAAACTATGGTAGCTTAGGAAAGGTTATTTTAGTTTTACTGCTCATTGTATGCAAAGTTATGCAGTATTTAAGTGTGTTGTTAAGTTGTGAAAAATTTCTGTCAAGTTTACATATAAACTATAAGATTTGGGGGCATTTAAAGTTCTCCTGGGTAGTGACTGATTTTAAATTCTCTGATTTTAAAGTTTCTTGCCAACTGAACAACAGTTGTGCCCATGGTCCTGGCAAACTATGCTCTGTGCTATTTGATGATTCCGTTTTGATGAAACATGATGAGCAGGTTTCTTTTTTTCTTGCTTTTATGTGTATCTGAGATTAAATATTTTTCACAGACTATCTCTGGCTTCTTATCTAGTTTTCACAAGATTCCAGGCTTAGCATCATGGAATGATATCCACTTCAGGAGGGGAGGTGACATCTGCCCTTGTGAACGTGTCAGGATACTGAGTTGACACATGGGTCTTAGGGCCATTCCAGGAAGTGATTCCGACAGTAAGAAGCACATACACTGTCCAAGGAGGCAATGCCTGTATTCAGGTAAAAGTACTCTTTCCACCCAGATGAAGCTTTCTGAACAGTTTAACTGCATCGCAGGTGCCCATTGTTGCCCTCATTCCACATGAGGCGTGTTCACGAGCTAATGCT
This sequence comes from Rhizomys pruinosus, assembly GCA_009823505.1. Classification (NCBI taxonomy): domain Eukaryota; kingdom Metazoa; phylum Chordata; class Mammalia; order Rodentia; family Spalacidae; genus Rhizomys; species Rhizomys pruinosus. Next base: position 5,317,071 of record VZQC01014413.1, on the reverse strand, counting down.
TCTGAAGTCAACACCTGTGGCTGAAAGACAGCAACGTTGAGTAGAAAGAGAGGCTGACTGGCTCTCCTTTGTTGGTCTCGTAGGGAACTCCAGACCCAGAATGACCCTTCTATGTCATTTACCTTTTTACTTTGTTAATCTGTTGAATAGATAAAATATTAATTTAGTACAAAAATCTAAAATATTAAAAATATCCTGAGAAAAAGTCATTCTCCTATCCTTGGCTTTCACCTCCATCCCCTTCTCCAGAGCACTTCAGTGTTATCCATTCCTTGTGAATGTTTCTGTGAATAGGTGTAGACATAAAATCCTATTCATAGTTCTATTTCTTTTCTTCCATTTTTATAGAACTGGTGGCGGACTGTACACAAGGTTCTGTCCCTTGGCCTTTGTGTTTTTAAATCTTTTTATTTTGTGCTAATTTTATACTTATAGAAGTGAAGTGTACAAAAACAGTACAGAGACTTCCTGTATACCTTTCACCTAGCTTTTCCTTATTCTGGTATCTCATGAATACCACCACTATCAAGACCTGCTGTATTTCCAGCTAGACTAACCTGACCTATCATTACCAAATAAACAGAGCAGGGCCCATGGAAGAGGAAGACATAGTTAAGTAAGACCTCCAGAAAAAGACATTTACATTCCCATTCCATTCAGTCTATTTTTTTTAACTTTTTTTTTTTTTTTTTGGTATTTTTGAGGCAGGGTCTCCCTTTTAGTACCAGCTGTCCTGGAGCTTTCTCTGTAGACCAGGCTGGCCTTGAACTCACAGAGATCCACCCACCTCTACCTCCCGAGTGCTGGGATTAAAGGCGCGTGCCACCACGCCTGGCTATTCAGTCTATTTTTTTAAATTTATTTCTGTATGTGTATGAATGTACTGACTGCATGCAGGTTTGTGCACCCGTGTCGTGCAATGCCACGGAGGTCAGAAGAAGGTGTCGGATTCCCCTGGAACTGGAGTTCTCCTGGAATTGGAGTTTCAGACGGTTCTCGGCTGCCATCTAGTAACATGTTACCATTACTTATGAAGGTTAGTTTTTGTGTGAATGACTTTGAATAGGAAGTATATTTTGTCCTGATTCTTGAATTGTTCATCACTCAAAAGGAAAATAAAGGAAGGAAGACCTTTGCTTCTCAGTTTTAGGTGCATAAAATAACTCTGGGTGGCAAACATCCTTTTGAGGATGTTTTGAGACCCCAATTACATAAACAGCCCCTTTCCAATGGAAGGTCTAGGACACTGTGGCCATGTACTATCTAATATATCAACAGATGATAGACTGCATGTATAATGGCATCCCATATGATTGAAATGGAACTGAAGGCTTCTCACTGTCCAGAGATGGGATAGTCATCTATTACAACATACCATTCACACAGTAACTGTACAAACAAATCTGCTGTGCGATTACATGGATAATTCAGAGATGCTGCGTGTTCCATTCCAGGTCACAGCAATAAAGTAAAAATCACAACAAAGAAAATCACACACAGATTTTGGCCTCCCAGTGTGTGGTTACATTAAGTATGCAATGACATTGTCTAAAATTGTGTAAAAATGATAACAAGTATCAGCCTATGGCAAGTCTGACTCTTTTTACTTGTGGGGGATATTGCCTTGATTGTTCATGGCTACTGACGAAGGGAATGTTGTTGAAGACTGAGGCATCTGAGACACTTTCTTAAAATAACACAACAGAGTTTTTTTTTAATTTCTCTTTATTTCCTGCTTTTAAATAATATCTCAGTTGCAAGCATGTTACTCTAGAACAACTGTTTATTCTCCTATGGTTTTTTTTTTTACTCAGTATCACATGATCACCCTCTGAAAGGCTATATAACTTTTCTTTGCAAAACTACAAATTTCCCTGAAGGATTTATTTTTACATGTCTCAAATTGAGCTGTCATCTGGTTCAGTGATCCAACAAGAGCAATAATACATTTTATATAAATAATATAGGAGAATTTCACCTGACAAAATAAAAAGTGACTTCAAAAACAGACCATGTGGTAAAAAACAATTACCAAACAGGTAGATTTATAGTTATATATTTTTGGCCAGAATCCTGTCAAATGGCCATGAAGCCTGAGAAATTTATAAATATTTAACTGTCTCTATAAAATGGCAGTTGGGTTAACCAACTGTACTCAATGCTCAGCTTCTTTTCTACTTCTTTCTGTAACAGGCCTTTCTCCTAAGATCCCCAAGGTATAGCAGAGCTTCTCAGTCTTCATTCTGAAGTGTTTTGATGGGTAAGAACTTGTATAAATAGAAGAGACTTCCTGTGTAGTATTTATTCATCTTCCCCAAATGGCAATCTTTTATATATGCATAGTAAAGTTTAATGGTATAGAAAGTGGTATTAGTATATAATATCATTAATTAGATATAGACTATATTTAAATTTCATCAATTTTATATGCAACTTTTTTTGGACATAATCTTTATTACATGTCTAGATTGGATTAATTATCACCGCAATAAGGTTATAAAACTGTTCTGTCACTACAAATAAAAATCTATATAGTGTCCCTTCATAGTCATATTCTTCCCCACAGTGAGATACAATAACACAAGTTTGTAGAAAGGGTAAGATTAAAGCAGATTAACCACATCAAGCACTGATGGAGACACAGAAGAACCGAAACTCTCATACTACCGGAGGGTGTTTAAAATGGAACAACCATTTTAGAGAACATTTTTGAAGGTTCTTAAAAAGTTAAGTGAGTGTCCACTGTGTTCTTCCATCCTAGGTGTTCTTCAATCCTAGGAATTTACTCAAGTGAAATAAACCAGGCAGTTGAGGTGTAGCTGATACTGATGGAGGAGTCTTGCTTTTCTCAAGGAGACCAATATTTTGCTGTATTGCTTTAGTGGCCTTTGGTAATGCTCTCTGGCATTTTAGAGGCCAGTTGTACATTAGCAAGTGATGTCTCATAACATTTTTTCATGCTCACACTAGGTCTTCAACAACAGGGACTTACTGCCTTTCTCCTTGCATATATCCCACTTATAGGCAAAAGGCCTTTTTAATTTTGGAGGGTTTGAATCTCCTAGCCAACATCTCCTAGGCAGAATAATTCATTGCTGATATCAGAGCTTTCCTGTACTAATATATTTTGCTTAATTACACAGCTTAGAAAGACTTTACTATTGAATTTTGCTCTAGACAGAGAATTATCCTTTCACAGTTCCTATGCCTATCAGTCAATTAAAAAAGAGTAGTTATACCTGTTTTATAAGAAATTACCACTATAACAGTTGGCTCTAATTTACAGTTAGGGAATGACTTCAGTACCATCATGTTTTTCATTTTCCTATAAAGGGGAGAGGTAGTAAGGTTTCTTAGCATCTGGAAGGTAAATTTCATTAGGGCCCATTATAAATAGTTAACCCAAATAGAATTCAGAGAGATGCTCAGTGTCTATGACTCAGGTAGTCTGAGGTTCCACTTTTTTTAATGTTCAGATGGGTCAGCCTCTCTGCTGGAATTTCCCAGTCCATCCTGCACAGCCAAAAGTTGTATGTTTTCAGGCATTTAGATTGGTGTTTTTACCTGTGGGAACATACAAATCTTCTCCCATTGTTAGTTTCAAGATCTCAAAATTGAAAATTTATCAATAGGATTGGAACACAGAGTTTTCCATTTGTGTCCCAGAAGGGATACTACCCCACCTCCCACCTCCCTCTTTTTGTTTTTTAAATTTTTATGTTTTGACCTATAGATGCCTAAGTTGTATTACACATACCCATAAACAGAAGCCAAGGCATAAGTTTTCATCAAATTTACCCAAACTGTTTCTCATTGACTGTATGCTACTTATTTGGGAAGTAAGTTTAAACTTAATTCCTTTAAGTTGTCCTACAAGTAAAAGGAAGTGTTACAATGTGATGTTGTATAATTCAGAAAAATATAGAGACCATTCGTGTACCTTAACCCCAAAGTTACTGTTGGAAGTTCAATACAAATTATAAATAAAACAATTAACATTTTATATTCCCAATTAGTTCAAATGTATTACCATTTTCACTGAAACCTACAACCAAATTTAACTAATCTAAACATTTCACTAAGCCTTAAAATATCCTATAATATGTGGATAAAGCTTGGGCAGAGTTGAGTACCTGCCAAATAAATTTTACCCAATATACACTTTGCTCTTTAAAGCTATATGACTGGACTATGACTTCAGAGAAATCAAGTCCATTAACTTATATGGTTTATTTTGTATTTTTGTATAAATATCTACTGAAATACCTCTCTATATAAATACATGTTATTTTTAAGTATACCCTTTTAAACTGCAAATCTTACAGAATGGATTTTAATGACTATTTTCCTCCAAGCTCTTGGCCTTCTTCAGGTCTGGCATGAAAACCTGATTTAAAGACTTTTCAGTATCTAGCTCCTTTTTTTTTTAAGCACAAGCATCCTTCATATAAAACCAATTTGCAAGCAGTTGTGCCCAAACTCACACAGCCCAAGGTTCCCACCATCCAGCTGGAGGGACTTGAATGTACAATGAAGTTGATCAAATAAGTGTCCAGACTATATTGCTGTAGTTTTACCATTCACCCCAATCACAGTCCTTACATGCAAGATTAAATATTTATAAATGACATCTGAGAGAGACTGTGTACATGTGTGCTAGGGAAAAGATGCAGATGCAGTCAGACTTAAATGTGTTGGTGCCGTAGCTAAGTCTTCTTCAAGAAATGTTACTTAAGTACTAGTCATATATTTGTTTTGCAAGAGTAATACTGTCACAACTTTTTTTTCATTTTTGATATAATATTGAAATTTTATTTCATACATCTTAATCATATTTAGAGCCCCTCCACAGGAGTTCATACATTCCGTCATATATGTTAAAGCCCATAGAATCAAGTTTGTGTCCCCAGATGTCCCTTGTGAGTCTATCCACCAGAGCCTGGTCAGCCTATCTAGTGTCACTCCCCCAAAGAAGACCAGCAGCAGTGATCAGCTGCCAACAGTTCCTCAGCTAAGGTTGGGGCTTCTTGCCCATTTTCCCAGTTCTATGTTGGGTTTTTGTCTAGTTTGAGTTTGCACGGGTCTTGTGCATGCTGTTACAATTGCTACAAGCTCATATGACGATGCGGAACATCCTAGAAGCCTGGAAAACTCTGTGTTCTGTGGTCATGCTCCACTCCCAGCTCTTACAATCTTTCTGCCCCTTCTTTGACACTGGTCCCTAAGCCCTGAGTAGGTGAGGTTTAATAATTCCTCATACAGGATGTCAGCCTCGTCAGAATATAGACTGCCATTGTTGGACTACCTGGGCTGTATCCTGGATGCCAGTGCAGGGGGATCAAGACAGGACGAGTGCTTACTGGATTTCATTTGGGGGACCATGGGAGAGAAAGACCCCCATGTGGAGCAAAAGTGCAGGATTGATAGTTGTTTGGGATTGCCAATGAGGAACTTTTGAGCACTTCCTTAAGGAAAACATGACATCTTTTAGGAAAAAAAAAATCCTACAATTCAAGTGATTATATATATATATATATATATATATATATATATATATATATGCTGTAGTAATGCAAGTTGGAGAGAACAACAACAAAAGAACTGAAAAAAAAAACTCTGGAAAGACTCAGAAAAAGATACAGGACATGTATGGCAGAGTATAGGGACTCAGGTGGGGTGGGGGGCATGGAAAGGGAAGTGACTCTAGATACAATTGAGAAATGATGTATGACCTATGGAAAAAGTTTAATAATAAAAAAATTTACTTATATTAGAAAAAAATAAAGGCAAGCTGAATAACAACAGCAAAAATTCCTCATACAGCAGAGGGCGATTAACACAGAAAGCCACACCTGGCCGAAGTGTAGAGAATAAGAGACTGGCACCACTTTTCAAAACTTATTTTTAATTAAAAAAATTAAAATTAAGTGCACAAAGTTATGAGTTTCATTGTGGAATTCTATACAGGTATGTGATTATTGTCTTACTTTTTTAATTTTTTAAGCTGACACTGTTTAGAAAATTTCTCATTTGCTTGGTTATCTTTCATTTCTCTGTTTTTCCAGCTGAGCTTTAAAATTGATTTTAAAAACCAACATAGACAAATATTATCCTTGATCTTAGCCAAAAGACCAAGAAATGGTTATAAAGTAATGTTCTACTGCTAGAGGGGGCTGAAAGAATTTAAGAGCCAGAGGGATAAGACATCTGCTGCTGCCTCAGGCAGTCCAGACATGAAAGGGAAGCTGCACCAGTGGAATCTCCACAGTATTTGTAGTCTAGCAAGATGTTCATAATGACAAAACAAGTTGACATACCAAGGCGGGTGGGAGAAACCTCAAGGGCTCTCATCTCAGCTCAAGATGAAGAGCTACAAGCAATCAATGGATGGTGAGGGAGAATCAATTTTCTCCAGGTACTAGTGCCTTGAGAGGTTATCTAACTCCAAGTGGACAGTCCTAAACACAGGTACATAGGATAATCAAATCAGTAAATGGACTCAGTCTAGTATATATATATGTATATATAATATGTATGTATGCATATATAATATATATGTATATATGTGTATGAAAAATAATAATCAAAGGAGAGGACAAGAATCTGAGAGGAAGTGGAGGAGACATGAGAGGAGTTGGAGAGGCCTGGGAGGGATGGAAAGAATGCAAATTCATGCTTGGTATTCACAAAAATTTGAAAAATAAAATAAAAATAAAAAAAGAATTTGGTGAGTGCTGCTCCCCTTTGTCCACACTTCTTATGCACTCTTCTGTCACTTCTGAAGCCAAACCAAGCATTCTTGGAACGGGCTTGTAGAATTCAAGATTTCTGGGTGTTTGTTTGTTTTGAAGATTGAGCCTAGGGCCTTATGCATAGCATATAAGTACTGCGTCACTGAGCTCTATCCCAGACATCTGTTATTTACTTTCCATTTTGAGACAGGGTCTAACTAATTTTCCCAGTCTAACTTTGAACTCACTCTGTAGTCTAGGCTAGTCTTGAACTTGTTATCCTTGTGTCTCAGATTCATGAGTTGGGATTGCAGACTTACATAGGCCTGGCTGCAAGACTTCTTTCTCTTCAATAAAGGCATCATGCTGCATATTCTTTGGCTCTGAAATTTTAGCTTCCAGGCTGTGTTAGAGTGGTTCATTTCAGTGTTGCTGGTGCCAGACTCATGGGCATAAATTTTTTTGTCATGAAAATACTCAAGGGAACATGGTTTGCTACTAGAAGTATTTTTTTTCTTTCACTCAAGGCTATTTTGTACTTCAGAGGAAATGGGTCCAAATTACATTTCACCAATTACATAGGGGATTGATTCTGGAAGTCTGGAATAATGGTATTATATTTCTGATCAACTCCAGAATGGTTTAAGTGGTCATTACAGGTGGCTGTTGCTTAGTAGCCTATCCCTTAATCAAGTTTGGGATATCCACATCCTAACGATGTGTTCAGAATTCACTCAGAGAAACAGGGTGAGATGAGATGGTGATTCAGAGGGTTGCACTGCACTACAATCTTACTTCTCTGTGAGTGTGTGAGCTTGGGCTCTCTACATGCTTCATAGCTCCAGCTTTCTTCATAATGAGAAAATGACGGAGTGTGGGGTGAGGGAGAATGTGGTGCTCTCTTCAAGTAACACTGAAAAGCCTTCATTTTCCAGTTCAGTAAGCTCCTTCACACTCATCTGTGAATCTTCTTTAACCCACCTTGAAATGTAGCATCACTTGGTTACTGATTTGTTGACTTACCACTAAGTTGATTTTATTTATTTGTGGGTACAGTTCAACTTGGATACCTGCTTTATTTATTTATTTTTTCTTTTTCTTCTTCCATTTGCCATGCTCAACAACAGCAAAATAAGAGTATTAGGCTTATCTCTTCCCTCCCCCCTTCTCTGGGAATTTGACAGGCAAAATAATCAGCCACTTCTGTATTCCATTGTGATTTATATTAGCAGCATGGCCTTGACTGGGAAGGGCAGATGTTGATTTATGACTTGGATAAAAATGGTCAGAACTTTGATATGTCACCAACAGTTATAACAAATGAATCACTGTGATACTGACTAGGAATTCAGAGGTGTTTAATTGGATGTGGAGTGACAAGAAGTTAATGAAGACAGTCAACAATAAGGAGGAAGCTGAAGCCTCACTCTTTATTGTTGGCTCTAAGGAACAAAACTAGATGAAACACTTCCCACTTTTATATCTTGGTCTTTTTGTCAAACTGCAACTGTGAAGACTCCCTGAGTAAAGATTTCATGGCAGAGCTGAACTTTAATGTTCCAAGGGCTTGATTTAAAAAATGGCCTATATTAAGGGCATAGGTCTCTTATCTCATCACTCGGGGACTGAGGCCGGAGGACTGCATGTTCAAGATCAGCCTGGGCACATAGCAAGATCCTGTCTTGAACGAAAGAAGAGAGAAAGAAAGAAAAGAAAGAAAGAAAGAAAGAAAGAGAAAGAAAGAGTTTGTGAATATATCAAATTATTAGCAATGTCAAATAACATAGGTAATTCTTATTTTCTGTAGCTTCCAATTTTCTGCTATGAACATGTCTGATAGTATAATTAGAAAAATGAACAAGTGTATTTTAGAAAAGAAAATGGATCCAAGCCTTATCATTGAACACCATTGTGTCTAGAAGGGCATATGTGCACCATGTAGACAGAGGTAATGAGAAGCATAGAGTATTTCAGTCTTTGCTTTTTTCTAGCTCCACATGCTCAGTCTTACACGGACTACCTCCCTGTCTTGATGCCTTCCTTCCTTCTTTTCCTGTGTGCTCCCTGTTCCCACATGCCCACTACTTTGCTGGTATGGGTACTCATGGTTTATGGCTGGGGTAGGTTGAATAATGACCCCAAAAATGTCTAGATCCCACCCTCAGAAGCATGTGCCTGTGACTAAGACCTTGCACATGTGGGTAAGGTCTTGAAATGGGATGAATATCTTGGACTACGTAGGTCAGCCCTATGCAGGTCAACACAATCATAAGTGTTGTTATAAGAAGGAGGTAGACAAGGCCGGGCATGGTGGCGCATGCCTTTAATCCCAGTACACTTGGGAGGCAGAGGCAGATGGATCTCTGTGAGTTCAAGGCCAGCCTGGTCTACATAGTGAGTTCCAGGTCAGCTGGGACTAAAGGGAGACCCTGTCTCTAAAAAGACCCCCCCCCACAAAAAAAGAAGGAGGTAGAGGGTTGAGGATGTAGCTCAGTGGTAGAACATTCACCTAACATGGTAAGCACCTAGCTTTGATGCCTATTTCTGCAAGACAAATGAATAAATTAAAAAATAAATAAGAAGGCAGAGATTTGGTTATGGAAGAATAGACAAAGACTGACTCAAGATGCTATTTTGCTTGCTTTGAGGTTAAATCCAAGAAGCCACAAACTAAGGAACCATAGCTCCAAAGATGGAATACAAAGGAATCCATACATTCCCAGAGTCTCCAAAGGGACAGCAGCCCTTCTACTGGGCCAACTTCAGTCCAGGGGAAATGATTTTGGGTTTCTAGTACCACAAACTATAAGACAATAAACCTATATTAAAGCACTATGGAAGTCATTCAAAACTGGTACTGTCAGTCTTTTGTGTCCATAGGTCTCATGTGTACTATGGATAAAAAATATTCAAGAAAATTGTTTTGGGTATATGCAGTTATTTTTCTTGTCACCACTCCCTAAACAGTATATTATAATAACTTATAATAACTGTTTACATTGCACTAGGTACTATAAATAATACAGAGCTGTTTGAAGTATACAGGAGAGTGCATATGGGTTAAACAGAAATGCCACACCATTTTATAGAAAGAAACAGAAGCATCTACAGATTGTGCTGCCTGCGAAGGCTCCCAGATCCAATACTCTAAGTATACCAAGGGGCAATGGTACCATAGTACCCTGGTCATATCCTGAACATTCAATAGTGGGTTTTTATTTTATTTTATTTTTTTGGTCAGTGCAGGTGATAGAACCTATGGCTTTGCACATGCTTGGCAAGTACTGTACTGTGGAGTGACATGCCGAGCCCAATATCAAGCTCTTGGAGTCTGCAACTTCCAGAGGCCTTCCACAGCAGTATGAGCATCCATAACATAAGATTTTTCTTTGCTAGTAAAGATCAATTTGCATGGGTAAGAGTTTTACTAAAAGACTTTTAAGTGCCTGGGAAAACGAGAGAGCTGAAGGAGATTGAAAACCCCACCCTGCCACAGTGCAGGCTGGACTCCTAGCTCCTCAGGCCTTTTTTCTATGATGTGGGTCCTGCCCAGCATCTCCCAGTCAGGTTCAGGGAACGTGTTTGTTGCCAAATTTGTTACACTTCTCTATGTGAGACATTGTAAATTTAAAGACAGCTTTCCCCAGGGCTTACTATTTGTGTCCCTAGAGTCACTATTCCAGAAAGCTAGAGAACTTTTAGAAACTCTACTCATCAGTACTCTGAGTGTCCCCCATTTCAGAACCCCACAGGGTACCCCCAAATGGGGGACTTGGCTCATGAGTTTTTCATTTTCAATTTGAAGGCTGTGCTGGCACTGAGTATGCCCATGACAGCTCTATGTGGACTCTATTTATTCTCCAGACTATGGATTTAAATGACCTGAATAGACCTAGAAAGGTTTCTGTCCTTTAAGCATATTACTTTAGAGTCTCTTATATAATTCACAATAGCATCCCTGGAAAGTTTTCTCCATTATGAGAAACTTCAAACTGTGAAGACTAATTAGGAGTGGGTGTTAATTGTTCAGAACTCATCAGAGAAAGAGGTGTTATAGAGATAAAAATTTTAGGTTGTTTCTCTTTTAAAGTTGCAAACAAGTACTTTAATATTTATTTTCTCTGTTGTTTGGCTTTTATATGTTGAATATAAAATATTATTGTGTGCCACTATCTTTAACACTTCCCCTCTGAATTTGGGTCCCATCAAGCCATACTGGAAGTTGATTTCCTTTAAGGTTCCCATTGTCCTGACTGTGCCCCTGAATAGTCTCAGGCTCAGTACTGCATCTCCTCATCCATCTCTCCCCATTGGTATGCAATGTAATAGGATGTTACTACCTGTACTAGTTCCCTAGAAGGTTGGCGAATGAACTTTGTGGTGTCTCTGATAAGAGCAACCAGAGGACAGGCTGTGCTCTCTTCTTGGTATTTACAGAGGAACTTGAACTTGGAAAAATGGGTTTGTTTCCTTTGAAAGAAAGATACAATCCATGAGCTAGGTTTTATTTAATATTTTCCATTTTTTAATACTTTTATTGATGAATTGTATATTTCATTCATTATCTTTCAGTCCAATTTAGACACATTCCCCTCTCTCTGTCCCCATCCCACCCCTGTTCATGCACTCTGCCATAGAAGTCTTGCATCTTTCTCTCAGTCTTTCCAAAATTTTTCCCTGCAGAGGCTTGTTGTTTTGGGCAGAGTTTAACTCTATCATTCAGTTCTTTAATCCAGTCTTTATGTTGTTTTTCCCTCCCCTTTTTGTTGCTCCAAAAAATGCCTAAATAATTGGTCACATATGCATCAAAATTATGACCTCTGGGAATAACTGTATGTTAAATCAAAAATATGTTTAGGAATTCACATTTTCCCCATTTAATTTTATATTACTCTAAAATATGAATACATACCTTCCACCCATATACAGTAATTACAGAGTCTGAAAATAAGTGGTAGGTCGATTCTAGAACCCGTTAAGAGATTTACATTATTACAACACAGTTGCTTTCAGATAAAAAGAAATATAAAAATAATGTTGTTCAGCTTGCCTTTCAACTGGGGATTTGGTGTTAGCATCCACAAATGAGGGAAACTATTCTCTGTTTTTCTGGGACTGTGTTACTTCACTTAGCATAATGGCTTTGAGTTCCATCCATTTACCTGCAGAGTTCATGATGTCGTCTCAGATATCACCTCACTGCTATACGACTGGCTAAGATCAAGAAAACAAATGATACCAAATGCTGGAGAGGTTGTGGGGAAAGGGGAACACTCATCCATTGCTGGTGGGAATGCAAACTTGTACAACCATTATAGAAAACAGTGTGGAGAACCCTTAAGACTCAAAATGAGCCTACCTCCTGACCCAATCATAACACTCCTGGGTATATACCCACAAGACTCATCCTACAGCAAAGATACATGCATATCTATGTTTATCGCAGCTCTCTTCACAATAGCGAAGAGCTAGAATCAACCCAAATGCCCCTCAACAGACAAGTGGATGACAAAAATGTGGTACATCTACACAATGGAGTACTATTCAAGGGTAAAGAAAGATGGCATCGTGAGCTAGGTTTTTAATTTATGGGTTAGCTCATAGGGAATATTTTTCTGTCTTGGTGAATTCAAGGGTAGCAGAGATGACTTGAATGAATCTTGTCTGCTCTATAGTTTCATGCATTTATTTGTTTAGAAGTAGCTTAAACTTAAGTACATTATATAATGAGCCATGAGTTGTAAACTTTCAATGGGAGAATGCTTTGTAAGTTTGGAAATTGATTCACTGCAGTATAACACTGCAAGAGATACTGAGTTCAACTTCCCTCATCCTTACTCATCAGAGTCACTGTTGCAGAAAACTAGAGTAATTGTGGAAACTGAAGTCACAAGATGAAAGTTGTCTATGGAAAAAAGATGTTATTCAAGGTTTTAAAAGTAAGCATTCTTGACTGGTTGACTTCTGGTGTTGGGGTCCCTTTCATTATTGTTCCTAAACACAGCAAGGATGAATGCATATGATTTTGGAGGAAACGCCCTAATGAGGATGGTCATGGGTATTTTTATTAGAAATATATACTAATCTTTGTCTTAGTTTGCTTTCCTGTTGTGATAAAATACTATGACGAAAGCAATTTAAGGGAGAAACTGGTTCAGAGTTCAACCTATGGGCCATCATAGCAGAGAGGTTTCAGGCAGCAGGCATTTGCAGCAGCTGGTCACATTGCAAGCACACTTGAAGTAGAGAGCAGTGAATTAATGTATATTACTGCTCAGTTCCCTTATCTCCAGTTAAGACCAGGATCCCAGCCAAGGAATAATGCCACCCACAGGGGCGGGCCTTCCCACCTCAATGAGCATAATCAAAAGAATTCCTTACAATCCTTCTAGATTGTGTCAAATTGACAATTTGCATTAACCATCACAATGTTTTTAAAGCAAACAGTGGATTCTGGTGTGGTGGCACATGGCTTTAATCCCAATACTCAGGAGGCAGAGGGAGGCAGATCACTGTATGTTCAAGGCCATCCTGATCTACATAGGGCATTCTAGGCTAACTCTGCTTACAGGGATACCTTGACTCCAAAAGACCAAAAAGAAAAAAACCAAAAACAATAACAACCAAACAAGCAATTGATTCTTTATATGTATAGGCATAGAATACCTAGTTATTATGTAAATTACTAGATGGAGGTAATTGGCTTTTTGTTTCTTTGTTGCTATTTTTGTTGCTGTTCCTAGCCAGGAAAAGAAATCACTGAACTTTGACACTTAACATAACTTACTCTTTTTGTGGTCAGATCAGCCCCTATACCATTAGGTACTTTAAATCTTTTTTCTTCTTTAGATTGCTGCTATTCTAAATCAACACAGTTTTAGAAACCCCATGGTAGGAAGCTTACTATCTACTCATTATTTATATAAATGGCTTCCAGCCATATCTGCTTTTTCAGAAAGGGACTTGTTTCAATAAATTGTCACCTGCCATTAACTTCCTCTGAATTGGACTTTTGATTCTGTTCTATTAGTTTAGGGAATGCTGCACTGAAGAACTTTCATCAGCTCAAAGTTTCTTTTCTATCCTCTTTGCTCATCCTTGTCCATCCTCCTCCTGCATCGTTAGGCATGCTAATAAGAGGACTAACAGGTCAGGCTGTGTTGACCCAAACAAGTGGTTTATCCCAGTTTTCTTATTCTGTCCTCAAGGAAGTGGCTCTTCCATTTGAAGGGTGTATTGCACACATGGCCATCAATCTGGAGGGAAACTGAGGCCTTGGAATAAATGGTAATGATAGTAGTTATGGAGCTGGGCATGTAGCTCCATTGGTAGAGTGCTTAGCACTCATGAAGCCTGTGAATGCTCAGTACCTCAGAAACTCTGTGTGGTGGTGCAACCCTATAATCCCAGCATGTAGAGGTGGAAGCAGGAACATCAGAGGCCTTTACTATTACTATTGTAATAATAATGGTAATAGTCTCAAAAGAATAGTAATTATGAGGAGATTACTAACTCTTAGGTTTCTTGAGATAGAGATTTGCTTGCAGAGGCCTCGTTAGGAAGAGCTCTTGGGAACAACACTCATAAGGAATGAGGGAAGTAGATTGGTCAGAAGAAGTTGAAATTAGAGGCCATTACAGCAGAGGATTTTGAGGATTGCGCAAGGAGCCCAGGAGCTAGGATTACCTTGAACTCAGAATAATTTAGAGGTGTCCTGAATTGAAACAAGCATTGATAATGGCATTGAAAGTGATTGTACATTGGTGGATTCCAAATGTAAAATCGAGGTATTGTTACTTTCATTACATTACGATTAGGAAGTCAGAGCCCAGTGAAATTAGAAACCTTGCCTAATGGCACCTGACTGGTAAGTAACAAAGGTGGCTTTTAAACGAAGATGTGAGGTTCAGGGTCCGTTATTATAACACCTTTCTGTACTTGCCTCCCTCAGACGATCCTGGATTTCCTGTGTATAAAATTGCATTATTAATGATGTCTCCTCTCTTTAGTGAGATGTTGGTATAGCTGGGATTGATAATAGGTTTGCTTGCATAATTTCCCCACTAATCTTCTACAGTTAGAAGCCTGTCAGTAATGCTACATGGCCAGGGTGTGTCAGGTGCATGGGACCTGACAAGAATGACGCTGTCATGTTTTCTCGGACATAAATGCTATCTCTAGACAGGTACAAAGGTTCATTGCTCTTTTCCATGAAGGCACAAACCCTGAAAATTGAATGTCTACCCAATCCCTGTGGCCAAGCTGTTCTGTAGCAAGGAGAGGCTGTGTAATTGAAAACTTGGACACTCATTTGATCAACTTGATTGAACATACAACCCCTCATCCCCCGCTGGATGGTGGGGCTATGGGGTTTGGGCACAACAGCCTGCAAATTGGTTTCATATGAAGGATGCTTGTACTCATGGATTATCACTTATAGCTAAAAAAATGAAAAAAAAAACTGAGAGAAAGATGCAGGACAGTTATGGCAAAATGCATGATCTGGGATGGGGTGGGGGTAGGGGGGAAGGGAAAGGGAAATATGCCTGAACTGAATTGGAAAATGATGTATGAAATGCACAAAGCATCAATAAAAAAAAAAGAAAAAAAAAAGAAAACTTGGTTACTCTCACAGTTTAAAAGAGCATCGTTGGAGCTGGGCATGGTAGTACATGCCTTTAATCCCAGCACTTGGGAGGCAGAGGCAGGCAGATCTCTGTAAGTTCAAGGCCAGCTGGGTCTACATAGTGAGTTCTAGGACTCACTGGGGTACAGGGGGACCCTGCTTCAAAAAGACAAAAAAAAGAAAAAAGACCATTGTTAGAATCTTATTCATTGCTTGTAGGAAGGCAGAAATGACTTAGCCAGTTTGCAAGATAGCTTGGTGATTTCTTTTTTTTTAAATTTAATTAAAATTTTATTTTTTTAAGCCAATTTTTATTGAAGCTTTGTGGATTTCATACAAAATTTCCAATCAAGTCCAGACCCATTCCACCTTCCTTGCCCTCCACCCCCCCACCCCACCAGAGCTCATGCATTCCTCCAAACATGCTTTTCATCTTTTCTCAGTCTTTTAAAATTTTTGATGCAGAAGTTTACTGTTTTGAGCAGAAGTTCACCATTTCAGTCAGTTCTTTGACCCAGTCTTTGTTGTTGTTGTTGTTGGTCCAATCTGTATCATTCCCACATATACATATATGCATGCCACATATATCTTTTTAGCATCTTCAGCTTATGATTTCTTTCTTTTCTTTTCTTTTTTTAAGCTTGGTGGTTTCTTACAAAGCTGAACACAGTCTTAACATAGGATTTAATAATAATTCTCCTAGGTATTTATAAATGAAATGACAACATATATCCACATCAAATATATATAGATATTCATGTCAATTTTATAATAATCAAAAATACATGGTAACAACTAAGGCATATTTCAATGGATAAAAAGTAGTATATTTGTACAATGGAATAATTACTCTGTTGTGAAAAGAAATGAACCACAGAGAAGTATGAAGGAAACTTAAATTCTTATTTCCAAGTAAGAGAAGTCAATCTGAAAAGTCTATATATTCCATGATTCTATTTGACATTCTAGAAAGATGGAACTCTACAAATAGTAAAATGACAAATGATTCCTAGGTATTTAAGGGACCAGGGAAGGGATGAGGTGGTACAGGGGATTTTATGATGTGAAACTGTTCTGCAGCATACCATAATAGTGGATACTAGTAATAGTGGATGCCATGCATGTATTGAAACCTATAGAACTTTACAGAATAAAGAGAAAAAGTGTACTTATATATGTATGAATATATTTTTATTTTACACATACATGCACACACACACACATACACACACACACACACACACACACACACACCTATTTCAGATGTCAAAGGACCAGCATAGAATGATAACAATAGATTGTGACAAGAGAATCTAAATAAATTGCAAATATTTGAAATAACCTCACTGGAGTTGTGGGGAAAACGTGCAGACTCAGGTGACTTTGGAATGACAGGCACCTGCAAGATTAAAAGCAGAAGAAATTATTTTTAAACACTGCCCTTGGTTGAAAGGTTTTTCATTGCATTGAGGTTAACCATCTGGATAAGGTTGAACATTTATACTGGATTTGAACAATGAAGTGCATGCTGTGCAGGAGATTTCCAGACACTATTTTATGTAGACACCTTCATTCCACTGCACGCCTTCTCTATAGACTGTGCATGGCTGCTTTCTTCCACAGTAGAGCACTGAGAGGTGCGGGGAAAACAGTGACTGTAGAGCAATATCCCTGGTGAATCACCTGCTTTAGTCAGGTGATTAAGGTCAAAGTCAGAGGTTATCATTCATTTTGAAAGTGTGTACCCTTGATGGAATGTGAAGAAAAGTCATGCCTTACCTCTGTGATGTTTTTCTCAAAAGCTTATCCATGAGAAAAACATCAGACAAATAAGGCAGAAGCCTACGTATGCCTAATCAATACTGTTCAGGACATCAGAAGCCATGAAAGCCTGAGAAAATATCACAGTGAGAAACATGAACACCAAATGCAGTGTGGTGTCCTAAGTGGGATCCTAAAACAAAAAGATATTGAGTAAAATATAAGGAAATTGAATGATGAGAGACTTCAGTTAATAGTAATGTATCAATATTTGTTCATTAATCATCATAAGCATATACTAATACAACATGTTAAAAATGGAGGATCTCGGGCTGGAGAGATGGCCTAGCGGTTAAGAGTGCAGACCGCTCTTACAGAGGACCCGGGTTCGATCCCCAGCAACCACATGGCGGCTGAGAACCATCTGAAGCTCCAATTCCAGGAGAACTCCAGTTCCAGGGGAATCCGACACCCTCTTCTGACCTCCGCGGCATTGCACGACACGGGTGCACAGACTTGCATGCAGACAGTACATTCATACACATACAGAAATAAAATTAATAAAAAAAATAATGGAGGATCTCTTGGGAGTATGGAGACTTGATACTCTCTTCTCAATTTTTCTGCAAATCTAAGATATTCTCAGAATAGTTTACCTTTTGAAAAAAATATTATCTAATAAATAAATTTTACCCCTCAACTGACGAGCTGATAGAGAAAATGTGGTACATCTACACAAAGGAGTTCTATGCAGCAGTAAAGAAAGATGACATCATGAGCTTTGCAGGAAAATGGCTGGAGCTAGAGGACATCATGCTGAGTGAAGTAACACAGTCCCAGAAAAACAAACGACGAATGGTATCCTTCATCTGTGAATGCTAGTGCCAGTTACCTAGTTGTAAGTATTTCTTGTGCACGGCCCCTTGAGCTTTTGTCCAAGTAGTTGGGATTGATACATACTGGAGACAACAACAACAACAATGAAACCACAACAACAGAAAGAACTGCATCAAAGAACTGACTGAAACAGTGAACCTCTGCTCAAAACAGTCAACTTCCACATGGAGAATATTGAGAAAGACTGAGAAAGATATGAAAAGCATGTTTGGCAGGAAAAAAAAAAGAACTGGGGGACAAAAACCGATTGAAACCCTAAAGTTCTCCCCAAAACATAATCATTTGCTTTGACAAACTTTAAAAAGACTCAGGAAAAGATACAAGACATGTCTGGCAAAATGCATGAACTCGGGTGGGGTGGGGGACATGGAAAGGGAAATGAGTCTAAATTAGTACTGAGAAATGATGTTTGATATGCACAAAACTTCAATAAAAATATTTAAAAAATTAAAAAAAATCTGATAAATGTATTTTTAGTTTAATTACTTTGGAGAGTCTAGAAACATAATTGCTAATTATGTTTCTAGAGGGTTAATCTACTCTCATGAACTATAATAATTTAGTTATTTGAGACAAGATCTCAATAGGTAGTCCAGGCTGGTTTTGAATTCATGATCCCTCTGCTTTAGCTACCTGAATGCTAGGATCATAGGCATGCGCCACCCTACCAGGCATAATAAGCATATTAATTACTTTTGTTGTCACTGTGATGACAGTACATGATAGAAACAACTTAGTTTTGGAGTGTCAGTCCCCCTTGCCAGGGAGGGCATGGTAGCTCATTTCCCATCATGGAGGGCCAGGAAGCAGAGAAAAGAGAGGAGCAGAGCTGGATCTATTTTTTCTTTTCTTCTGTCTGGGTCCCTGGCTAGTGGGGTGGTGCCACCCACATTCACAGTGTGCCTTCCCTAATCAGTTAATCCATCCTGGAAACACTTTCTTAGACACATGGAAAGGTGTGCCTTTTCAGTCTCTTAGGTGATTCTAAAAACCATTCAAGTTGGCAAAGAAGATTATCACAGTAAGTTAGTAATTAGAACCCCTACCTGTAAACAATGCTGCATGGGTGCTAAATGGTATTTTAGGCAGCAAATAAAATGTTCAGTATATATATATATATATATATATATATATATATATATATATATATATGTGTGTGTGTGTGTGTGTGTGTGCGTGTGTGTGTGTGTGTGTGTGTGTGCGCGCACGCTTATGTGTGTGAGAATTAAAATTTTGATTTATTTTCTGGGCCTGGAGAGATGGATCAGCAGGTAAGAGTGTTGACTGACCATGCAGAGGGCCTGGGTTCAATTTCTAGCACCCACATGGTGGCTAACAACTACCTATAACTCCAGTTCCAGGGTATCTGATGTCCTCTTCTGACCTCCATGGGTATTGCATGACACAGGTACACTTACATACACATAGCAATACACTCA
Source organism: Rhizomys pruinosus (assembly GCA_009823505.1). Classification (NCBI taxonomy): domain Eukaryota; kingdom Metazoa; phylum Chordata; class Mammalia; order Rodentia; family Spalacidae; genus Rhizomys; species Rhizomys pruinosus. Next base: position 5,297,617 of record VZQC01014413.1, on the reverse strand, counting down.
TACACATAAAGTAAAAACAAATAAAATAGTTAAGAATTAGTTTATTTTGAAGTAATTAAAGTCAAAACCTGCACCTGCTATTCTGTGAAGTCAAAATATAAGCCTTAGAAAGGCATTAGTTTCTGAAAGGAGCCAAGGGCTCCCACTCCCCACCCCCCACCAAACAAACAAACAAACCCAAGAGACCCCTGAGAACCAGATCCTCAACTGACCTCAAGAAAACAAAAACCTTGGTTAATCTGGGCTAACTGTGTAGCCTTAAGCATCCAAAAGGAAAGTATAACCATAAATAAATAATCAGTAAGACCAGGGAAATTGTACTTCATATATAAAACTTGAGATCTTAGTAAAAAGACAAAAAGAAAAAAGAGAACACTGTTGTTTGGCCTGTCTTCAATTTTTACTGGCAAGTGCATTAACTCTGTGGCTGCCACTGCTTTGCCATTCTTCAAAGACATGAGACACAGCTTTTTAACCCCCAATATGGACTGAAGACTCATGTCTCTCCAAGAATCCTCCAAACCTTCAATGCCAGATGGGGACTACTGAGATACCCAGCTTGTGGACTGAGCAGCTAAGGGGATTTCAGCCTCGTCAGAGTATAGACTGCCATTGTTGGACTCCCCGTGCTGGATCAGGGAGGCCAGTGCAGGGGGATCAAGAAAGGACTCATGCTTAATGGACTTCATTTGGGGGACCATGGGAGGGAAAGACCCCAGTGTGAAACACGAGGGCAGGATTGATGGTTGTTTGGGCTTGCCAAGGAGGAAACTCCGAGCACTTCCTTAAGAAAAACATGACATCTTTTAGAAAAATAATATCCTCCAATTCAGGTGATATGGGTATATATGTATGTATATAATTATGTATATATATATATACATATATATAGTTATATATATGTGATACAAGTTAGAGAGAACAACAACAACAAAAGAACTGGAAAACAAACTCTGGAAAGACTCAGAAAAAGATGCAAGACATGTATGGCAGAGTGCAGGGGCTCAGGTAGGGTGGGGGGCATGGAAAGGGAAGTGACTTTAAATTCAATTGAAAACTGATGAAATATTTATGGAAAGAGTTTAATAATAATAAAAAAATTAGAAAAGGAGACTAGGAAAAAAAAGCATCAGTTTCACCTGCTTTGTTTGCACTGGGCCTTCACGTACACAGGTGTGCTGTATTAAGACTTAACATTAACATATCCCATTTCTTTTTTACAACTAGAATCAAAAGAGGTGAGAGCTCAATAATTATATTATTGTTTTGAAGCTCCCATTATAGGATATTTTTTGAGTTGAAATTTTTTGAGTTGAAATAACAGAACATCAGTAAATTTTTTTTTGTCTTTTCGAGACAGGGTCTCCCTGAATTCACTATCCTGGAATTCACTCTGTAAACCAGGCTGGCCTTGAACTCACAAAGATCCGCCTGCCTCTGCCTCCTGAGTGCTGGGATTAAAGGGTAGCCAGATCATAAATACTATAAAGAGCATTTACAGAAGGTCTGTCACCAAGATGGTGTACCTAACTTACTTTAAACACCTCTGTTCTTTTCTCTGTCTTTACTGAAGCATTTCTTAACAAAGACAGAGAAAAGAACAGAGGTGTTTAAAGTAAGTTAGGTACACCATCTTGGTGACAGACCTTCTGTAAATGCTCTTTATAGTATTTATAATGCTTCCCTATGATCTGGCTACCTTTTGAGTGCATGGTTCTATATTTAAAATACCATGCCTATAGCAATCCATATGATTCATTCCTTTGCTCTTGTTATGATGAGAGTATTGGATCCTTCTGTCACAAGTTTTAGGACAAAGCCATCCTACATTAAAGGGACAATAAACTTGCTATGCCCAAATTCTCTCAAAGTCTTATTTTCAGCCCCAAACTGGAGGGGGACGGATTTAATTTCCTCCACAGTGTGTGCATGTCAAGGTGGTCTGGATGGCCATGACTTTTCAGATCATTATCAATACCAGTTTTGTGAAATAACAGAATAAGCTATTCGAAACTTCCACGTAACTTCAGCATTCGTGGTTTCGTTGTGGGTTATCATTTGAGAAATCACCAGAATGGCCTGCCATCTCATCTCCAATATTTCTGCATTTTCTGGTGATTTGGTATTCTTTCCTATTTAGGATGATATCCTGAGACCTATTTTTCCATCCCAAAGAAGTATATATATCTGAATTTGACAATTGCAGTATTATAGTATTTTTTCCATCAAATGATTGTCAAGCTGGAATGAACAGAAAGTTATGTCTGGCATCTGCTGACAATACCATCACCATATTGTTCACAAGGAACCAATTTATGAACAATAACCAGAAGGGGACAGGGTGAAAGGAAAAGGCTTGTGAGAGGAAGAAGGAGCAGGAGGACATCTTCCTAACCCCTCTAACCACCCTGGCCTCAGACCCATCTGCTAGGGATTTCCTTGTCTCAGAGGCAGCAGGGAGTTAGAGGGAAGAAACACTCGGTTATATTCAACTCTACTCTCATTGTCAACAGGTGTCTGCAGTTACATCTCTATCATTGGGATCTGAACAACAAGGACAATCTCAACAAGTAAAACAACCCAGCAAGTGAAAGAGAAGGCCAATGTCCCAACAGTGCTGTTGCTGAAGGACACTCCAAAACATTCCTAGTGAGGGCCCAGCTCAACGGCAGGCATCTTCCTCTATCACTCTCTATTTTATCTTTTGAGACAGGGTCACTCAGTGAACCTGGGGCTCATCATTTTGCCTGGGCTGTCTGGGTAGCAAGACTCCAGGATCCACCCCTGTACATCCCTCAGCGCTGGAGTTACAGACACGAACTGCCACCTCGGGTTTTTATGCAGTGTTGGGGATCCAGCTCGTGTCCTCATGATTGTGCAGCAAGCACTGCACCCACTGGGCCATCATCCTAGCCCTGCTTCGTTTATCTTTTTTTTTTTTCTTTTTCTTTTTATTGATGCTTTGTGTATTTCATACATCATTTTCCAATTCAGTTCAGGCATATATCCCCTTCCCTTCCCCCCACCCCACCCCTACATATCCCAGATCATGCATTCTGCCGTAACTTTTCTGCATCTTTCTGTTTTTTGTTTTGTTTTCATTTTTTTTTAACAATAAGTGATAATTTGTGAGTACAAGCATCCTTCATGTCAAACCAATTTGCGAGCAGTTGTGCCCAAACCCATACAGCTCATGGGTCCCACCATCCAGCGGGGGGGGGGGCTTGTATGTTCAATCAAGTTGATCAAATGAGTGTCCAGTCTATATTGTTGTAGTTTCACCATTCACCCCAATTGCAGCCCTTACATTCTACCGCACCCCCTCTTCCGCAGATTAACAGAAGAAAATGTAATTCATGGATTAACATACCATCCAAACATCTGTGTCTATACCTAAGTAACCTACCGTAACAATTAGTGATGTTTAAATACCTATATATCTAATTGCGCGAGCTTCATTAGCAGGATCAAAAGGCTATATATTATACTGTTTAAATACTTATATATCTAATTGCATGTGCTTCATTAGTAGGATTGAAAGGTTATGCCTGGACAAGCTGGCAGCCCATGAAAGAAAACAGCCAGAATTGACTAGAGACCAAGACAACAGCTCCAGAGAAAGGAGACTGTTTTGCTTCTCATCGTTTATCTTTTTTAAGCAGATGCAGTTATTGCCTTGTTTGTGGGGTCCACAAATGCATAAGTACTAGGCCTTTCACAATAGGATTCATAGCAGAATTAAGATAAGTAGCGTCTCCAGCTTTTCCTGGTCCTGGGTGTTAGAGCATGTCGTGATGGATACTAGAAAAAAAAATTCCACTGGTTCGTTTCTTCATATCCCCAGCGGCACATCTGACATCACAGTTTCTGTTCTGATTCTTCTTCTTTAAGTTAAATGCTCAAGGTCATGTGCACTCATCAGGAAGAGGGTTGGGGAGGACATGGAATTCTAGGCAACCAAAATACTGACACATCTCACTATAGTCTAGTGGCTGCCCAACATTAAAGCACACTTTCCTTCACATAGTTCTGAAAAAAGAAGGAAAGAAAAGACAAATACCATTTCATAGTTTTTGAATGAAATATAGATAGGATAAGTTTTATTAGTAGCAGTTTCATTTCCAAGTCTAACTCCATCTGGGCGGTGCAGTTCATAGCAACACTCTGCATTTTATACACTGCAGTGTGTAATCAAACACCATGAATAGTACACAAAATAGTGAGATCTGTTGTCGCTCCCTGCTTGTATGACTGGAAGCCGTATGCTATGGGGTACTGTGATGGTGAAGAAGTCAGCCCCTAAGACCATGGGTGGCTTTGCTGGTGACACCATTGTGGTTGGGGCTTCGAATTTAAATCCAGAAGAAGAGATAACAACAATGAGTTTAAATTTCTGCCTCTTTGAGGAAAGAGAAGACCCAGTGCAAGGACTCAGCTTCCAGATCAGGGTTGGACCCTTTGGAGACACTGACATCACTTTGTAACATTTTGTCTTTTTGTTCAGCTTTAAGTTCAGGTTCTCCGGATAAAAGAAATATATCCTTCTTGTTTCACTGTGTTCCTGATTTGATAGCCTTGAAAGGTGAAACTTGATCCTCGTTTAAAAAAAAAACAAAACAGTAAATGCTGACAGCATTCACCAGGCCCATGCTGACTCAATCAAACAAACCCCCAGCATGTGGTGGGCAGCAGACCCCAATAGTAGCCAAGAAACTATTAGCAAATGATTACTGTGGGGTGAGGAAGAGTAGATCTTCTTTAAGGGACTCACTATAGCTAAGCTGACTAGAGGCCATCAGATGAACTTGTAGCAAGGGACATCAGGATAGGAATGCTTAACCAGATAAGACTTATCATCTATGACAGAATACCTGAAATCTTGTGGGGAGATATGGGGAATGGGAAGGGAGAGGGGTCTAAATTTGATTAATATGTATTATATGAAATGCACAAAAACTCAATAAAAATATAAAAAATAAAGTATGTGTAGGAAAGTCATCTGTATTGATATGTGACTCAAATCAATCATTTTCATTATTATACAAATATGCTTTGATGAATATTATTTGACTCTGATTTATTCACTTATTTTTTCATTTTGGGCTATTAAAAATAACACTATTAAAATAATAAAAGTAGTAAACACACTTATATGTGTTTCTGTGCACACATGTAAGTTTGTCCTTTGTGTGATATACGTGTGTGGGTGTTTGTATGTGTGTGTGCACACATGTGTAGGTACACCCAGATGTATGTGGATGTGGATGCCAGAGGCCAATGTTGGGTGTGCTCCTCAGTCACTCTCCTTATTTTTTTGAAGCAGGGTCTCTTGCTGAACCTAGAGCTCACAGATTGGCTAGGCTGGCTAGCCAAGGTCTGGGGATCCATCTGTTTCTGTTTCCACTTCAGTTGTGGGGTTGCAGAAGAGCACTGTGGTGCCTGGCTTTTTTGTGTGTGTGCTGGGGATCTGAACTCAAGTTCTTATGTTTATGTGGTAAGCACTTAACCAACTGACCCATTTTTCCAGCCATAGCATAGGTGAGTCAGAATGTATATGTTTCTAATTATTCTAATTGTTAAATTCCTTTTGGCTTTTTAGTCCCATCAATTGTGTATGAGAATATTATCCCCTGATTTTCTCAGAAGTACTTATTGGATTTTTTTGCATATCTGATGGGTGTGATGTACTATTACATTATGGTTCCTACTTTCCTCTCTCTAATGTCAACATTATGTAGCAGGTATTATTATTTTTTTAAATATATTTTTATTGTTATTAAACTTTTTTTGGGCTGGAGAGATGGCCTAGTGGTTAAAAGTGCTGACTACTCTTGCAGAGGACGGGGTTCTATCCCCAGCACTGGCTGAGAACCATCTTTAACCCCAGTTCCAGGGGAATCCAACACCCTCTTCTGACCTCCACAGCATTGCATGATACGGGTGCACCAGTACACTCATACACATAAAAATGAATAAAAAAACCTTTTTCATACATCATACATCATTTCTCAATCCAATTTAGAGTCATTTCTCTTTCCATGCCCCCCACCCCACCTGAGTTCATGTACTCTGCTGTACATGTCCTGCATCTTTGTCTGAGTCTTTCCAGAGTTTTTTTTTTCAAAGGAGAGGCTTATTGCTTTGGGGAAAACTTCACAGTTTCAGTCGTTTCTTTCCCCAGTTTTCTGTTGTTGTTCTCTCCAACTTGTATTGCATATATATATATATATATATTCACATATACATACCTATACACATATACACATACATAAATATATACATACATACATACACATATCACCTGAATTGGAGCGATTCCTTTTTTTTTTTTTTTTTTTTTTTGGCTAAAAGATGTCATGTTTTCCTTAAGGAAGTGTTTGAGGGCTCCTCCTTGGCAAGCCCAAACAACCATCAGTCCTGCCCTTGTGTGCCACACTGGGGTCTTTCCTTCCCATGGTCACCCAAATGAGGTCCAATAAACACTGAGTCCTGTCTTGATCTTCCTATACTGGCCTCCATGTTACAGCCTGGGTAGTCCAACAATGGCAATCTATATTCTGAAGAGGCTGAAATCCCAGTAACTGCTCAGTCCATAAGCTGGATGTCTCAGCAGTCCACATCTGTCATTAAGGTTTGGAGGATTCTTGGAGAGACATGAGTTTTCAGTATATATTGGAGGGTTAAAAAGCTGTGTCTCATGTTTTTGAAGGATGGCAAAAGCAGTGGCAGCCACAGAGTAGATGCACTTGCCAATAGGAATTGGAGACAGGCCAAACAACAGTGCTCTTTTTTTTTTTTCACTAAGAACTCAAGTTTTATGTCTGAAGTGCAATTTCTCAGGCCTTACTGATTATTTATTTCTAGTTATACTTTCTTTTTGGATGCTTAAAGCCACACAGCTCAGATTAACCAAGGTTTTTCTTTTCTCAAGGTCATCTGGTCCTCAGGGGTCACTTAGATTTTTTATTTTGGGTAGGGGGTGAGCCCCTAGCTCCTTTTGGCTTTTTGTTTACCAGTTCCATCCACTTAAGCACAAAGTCAGGTCTTACTAGACCAGGGCTCCCTTTTTGAAGCATGAGTAGACTTTCCTCTTTATAGACTGGACACTGGCTGAAGTCCCATTAGTGGGCCTCTAAGACCTCCCTACACAGGAAGACTGGTGACTCACATTTGCAGGACATTTCAAGAGATGCCCCTATGCATAGTCCCCTGGGACTTAGTTGACATCTGAGGGCAAGGAACAAAGTTATCCCTTAGGTCCCTTGGCCAAATTGGTATGGGCATTAAGTATGGTGGTTAAGCACCCAGAAAGGCTAAGTTACACCAGCCTGATACATTGCACCTATACTAAAATTATCTCTTCTGAAAACAAAATGTATGTTATTTCCATATCATATTTCTTGGTTCGAATTTTTACATTTTGATTTTATATTACTCTAAAATATGCATACATACCCACCATCCATATACCAGAAATCCAAAGTCTGAAAATAAATGGTAGGTTAATTCTAGAACCTGTCTAGGGATTTACAATATAAGAGTACAGTTATTTTCAAATGATGAGGAATATAACATTAATGTTGCTCAGTTTGCCTTACAACTAGGTACTTGGTGCTAACATCCACAGATGAGGGCTACCATTCATCATCTTTTGTTTTTCTGGGACTGTTTTACTTCACTTAACATAATATCTTCTAGTTCCCTCCATTTACCTGCAAAGTTCATGATGTCATCATTCTTTACTGCTGCATAGAACTCCATTGTGTAGATGTACCACATTTTCTCTATTTCACTCATTGGTTGAGGGGCACTTGGGGTGGTTCCAGCTCTTCACTATTGTGAAGAGAGCTGCAATAAACATGTCTGTGCATGTATCTCTGCAGTAGGATGAGTCTTGTGGGCATATACCCAGGAGTAGTATGGCTGGGTCAGGTGGTAGACTCATTTTGAGTCTTTTAAGGGTTCTCCACACTGCTTTCCATAGTGGTTGTACGAGTTCACACTCCCACCAGCAGCGGATGAGTGTTCCTCTTTCCCCACAACCTCTCCAGCATTTGGTATCATTTGTTTTCTTGATCCTAGCCAGACTTATCAGAGTGAGATTATATCTTAAAGTGGTTTTAATTTGCATTTCCTTAATTATTAGCAATGTTGAACACTTTTTAAGATGTTTCTCAGCCATCTCTATTTCCTCACTTTTGAAGTCTCTGTTTAGCTCTTTAGTCCATTTTTGAGTGAGTCATTTGTTTTCTTTGTTTTTTGAGTAGTTTATATATTCTGGAAGTTAATGCTCTGTCAGATGTATCAGCAGTGAAGGTTTCTTCCCACTCTGTGGGTTTTCTCTTCACTTCCTTGATTGTTTCTTATGCGGCACAGAAGCTTTTGAGTTTAATAAGGTCCCACTTGTCAATTGTTGACCTTATTTTCTGTGCAGTTGCTGTCTGATTTAGAAAGTCTTCTACACCTATGTCTTGTAGGTTGCTGCCAACTTTTTCTTCTATCACCTTCAGAGTTTCGGGTTTCAGGTTGAGATTTTTGACTCATTTGGAGTTGATTTTGTAGAAGAATAAAATTAATCATTTTGTAGAAGAATAAAATAAACCCCTACCTCTCCTACAGGGAGAGAGGTAGGGGTTTAATTTTATTCTTCTACAAGTGGTGATCCAGTTTTGCCAATGCCATTTGCTGAAGATGCTGTCTTTCCTCCATTGAGTCTTCTTGGTCCCCTTGTAAAATATGAGGTGGCTGAAATTGTATGTGCTCAAGTTTGGATCTTCAGTTTTGTTTCATTGGTCTACAGGTCTGTTTTTGTGCCAGTACCAGGCTGTTTTAGTGACTATAACCCTGTAGTATAGTTTGAAGTCTGGTATAAAGATCCCCCCTGTATTGCTCTTTTCGCTCAGGGTTGCTTTGGATATTAGGGGTCTTTTGTTTTTCCATATGCATTTAAGGATTTTTTTTCCCAAGCCTGTGAAGAAAGTCTTGGGGATTTAATTGGGATTGGATTGAATCTGTATATTAATTTGGGTAGAATGGACATTTTACTATATTAATTTTTCCAATCCATGAGCATGGGAGGTCTTTCCATCTTCTGATGTCTTCTTCAAGCTCCTTCTTCAGGGGTTTAAAAGTTTTGTGGTAAAGATCTTTGGTTTCTTTGGTTAGGTTTGTTCCTAGGTATTTTATTGTTTTTGAGGCTACTGTGAGTGGGAAGGTCTCCTTGTATTCCTTCTTCAGGTTGTAGAAGGTATTATTATGAATCCAGTTTTAGAGATGTGTAATCTAAAGCCTAGAAAATAATTGTTCCAAGGCTTTATAGTCAGTAACATCCTGGAAAATGAGAACACTTCTGGAGCAATCCTACTCCCAAAACTCATGTCATTTATTATCTTGCTCCAATGTGTTAACTTACACAGCATTGTTAATCCAGATGTTTTATTATTATGTGGAATTGAACAGGAAATTGCATTCCCCCATTGTGTATTCTCCCAATTTTCTCTCTGTAAGCATCCTCTAGATGTTCCATTTCTCTTTTCTACTTATTTTTCCTGTTTCCCTTCTTCCATTTTTTGCTATCTTCTCCGTTTTCTTCCCCTTGTCCTTATTTTGTTGTACATGTTTATTGCATTTTGTGTATTTCATACCGAACATCCATCTTAATCATCTTTCTACCTCCTTCCCCATCCAAACCCCACCATAGCTACAGCAGTGGTGTCAGCATGTTAACTCGAGCAGACAAAAACCCCTGCCCAGAACTGTGGAAATAGGCAAGTAGGCCCCAATCTTAGGTGAAGAAGTATTGGCCTCTGACTGCTACTCAGTGAGGAATAGCAGATCTTCTTAAAGAGAGGGATTCTAGATAAGCTGACTAGACCTCAGCTGGTGACCTTGTAGTGAGAGACATCTAGAGACACTAATGTGACTCCACAGGCCTTAACATATCTTTATATTTTTAAAAGTGTTTTAGCTCAGTTATCCCATATAGATAGATTCATAGGATTGAGAAAATGAAATTTAATAAATTTGGGAAGTGAAGGGTTTTTCCTTTATATCATATGTAAAAACATTTCATATCCACTCTTACTAAGGCTGAAATGGGAAGAGAGGAAGCAAATGCATTTTGAGTGTACACAATTTGGAAATGACTGTTAGAAAAAGTTCTCTCAAGCAGCTGCTTCTGATACACACCACTTGTCTCTTTTAATTAGAGTAAAAAAAAAACTTCCTTGGGAACTGAAATTATGCAGCAAATTTATAATTAACAAAATGTTGAATGGAGAGTTGCTCTACCACTCATTTCTACATTAATTTCTCCACTAAATTCTTTGGCAAGTTCTATTCTTAGCTTAAAAAGAATTACCACCTAAAAGGCAATGTGAGAAATAGGGCTGGAAAAATCACAAGGTTGAGATTGTGTCAAAGAAAACCTTGTAGTTGAAGGGAAGCAAACCAGACTCAAGTCACAAAGCGCCAGGCTCAGCAAATTCCTAGGCTCCAGGGTTTGATAGAAGATACAAGAAATTGAATCAACATTTTAATGCAGAACTTAATGTGTTCTGGATAGATTTAGTTGTTAACACACAGAGGTAGAGGGAATCTCTATTAAGAAATTGTCTCCTTTGGACTGGCCTGGGGCCATGTCTATGGGGCTTTTTTTTATTGTTGAGTGATGTCAGAGGATCCAGTCCACTGTGGGCAGTACCACCTCTGGGCAGGTTGTTCTGTATTCTATAAGAAAGCAGACTGAGGGCTGGAGAGATGGCCTATCGGTTAAGAGTGCCAACTGCTCTTGCAGAGGACTCTGGTTCGATCCCCAGCACCCAGATGGGGGCTGAGAACTGTCTTTAACTCCATTCCGGGGGGATCTGACACCCTCTTCTGACCTCTGCAGCATTGCACGACATGGGTGCACAGACCTAAATGCAGATAGTACATTCATAAACATAAAAAATTAAAAAAAAAAAGCAGACTGAACACAGGCCAGGGGAGTGAGCCAGTTAACAGCACTCCTCCATGGTCTGTGCTCCAGGCTTCTACCCTGAGTTCCTGCCTTGGCTCTCCTTGATGATGAACTGTGGTGTAAGCCAAATAAATCTTTTCCTTCCAAAGTCAGTGATTTTTAAAAATTTTAATTTTATGTGTATGAATGTTATGCCTACATGTATCTAAGTGCACCCATGTTGTGCAATGCCCATGGAGGCCAGAAGATGTTGGATTTCTTGAAACTGGAGTTGTGGATAGTTCTTAGTAGCCATGTGGGTGCTGGGAATTGAACCTGGATCCTCTGCAAGAGCAGCCAGTGCTTTTAACTGTTGAGCCATCTCTCCAGCCCCTGGTCAGTGTTTTTTTTTTTTTTTTTTTTTTGTATCACAGCAATAGAGGCTAACTAGAAAAATTATGTTGGCTTTTCTCACCCAAATTGGAACTTGCTCTTTGTTCCCAGGCAAGCTGTGTCTTTAGGATATTTTGCTTTCCTTGAGCATTTGCGTGATCTGGTTGTTGCCATCATAGAATATAATATCCTTGACAACTAACCCCCAGACTTGTCCATCTTTGATTCATCACAGAAATGAACTCCTTGGCTGGCACATGGGAGATGCATAGTGTATGGTTATGGAATTAAATTGAATGGAGTTTAATTGGGGTAACAAGCATTTTGCTTTATAATTCTCATGTGGAGAACCAGCACCGAGCACTTGATGACTTCATGATTACAGCAAATCCCTTAGACTTCAACTATGCTGATGGAAAAATTAGTTTCCTAATTGAGCTATGGGGAGTGAGATCATGGTAAAAATTAATAAATATAGTTCTGTCTCCTGTGGTACACCTGGGTAGAGGAGATGGGCCTTACCTTTGGATAGAGGGGTTCAATCTCATAAAAAATGTACTCTTTAAATAATGAGAGTTATAATGGGTGAAAGAGCTTGAAAAACTTTCTTAAGGTTAAATTTGAATAAAGCCATGCCTGAATTCACCCAAATATTTTTGAAGAAGTGGTAATGAATAAAGACTTGCCAGGCAAGACCTTAGCATATACTGTGGTTTAGTTTTTAAAACCTGGCAGCACAGAGCAGGAATTGATACACTTGTTGATCCAGTCACATGCTGATAGATATTAAAGTATTTTCAGTTTTTTGCTATTATTAAGCTTTTATGAATACTTGAAAATTTTTAAGAAGTCTCACTTTGTAGTTCAGCTTGGCCTCAAGTCTCCATGCTTGACCCTGTTATGGATATCATTGCACAGTTCTTCCTGTGAACAAAGAATTGAAACCATACCTATGCATGAAATTGCTGAGTCTTTTTTTAATTTTATTTATTTCTGTATGTGTATGAATGTACTATCTGCATGCAAGTCTGTGCACCCATGTCGTGCAATGCCACGGAGGTCAGAAGAGGGTGTCGGATTCCCCTGGAACTGGAGTTCTCCTGGAATTGGAGTTTCAGATGGTTCTCGGCTGCCATGTGGGTGCTGGGGATTGAACCTGGGTCCTCTGCAAGAGCGGTCGGCGCTCTTAACTGCTAGGCCATCTCTCCAGCCCCAATTGCTGAGTCTTATTACAAGATTTAACCATGTTGGAGATTATTGCACTGTTTTCTAAAGTGACTACAGAATATTTTTTTGCACCAACTGTAAATGGAATTTTAGTTGCTCCACATTCTCTCCAGTATTTTGCATATTTTTATGTGTTGGGGAAATAAAGTGAATCACAGTGCATTTTAAATTTGCATGTGTCTGATGACTGACATTGGAATACCTGATTTTCCAAAGAAATCACCAGGAATAAACCTAACAAAAGAAATGAAAAATTTCCTCAATGAAAACTTTAAAACTTTGGAGAATGAAATTGATGTGGACACTAGAAGATGGATACATTTCCCATACTCATAGACTGGAAGAACTGATACTATGAAAATGAATGTATTATGTATAATGTAAAGTGGAATCAATGCAACCCTCATTAAAATTCCAACGATGACTGACAGTGACAGGCATGTTTTCACATACTTGTTGGCCACTGGTACATACTGTTGTGAAGAATCCTTTCAACCCTGTTGTCCAGTATTCCCTTTGGTTGTGATGTGTGCCTTTTCGTAATTGAATTTAAGAGTTCTTTACATATTCTGGAGTGCTTTGTCAGATGCATTACAAACTTTCCCTTTATGTCTGCAGTTTGTCATTTTGCTTTCTTCCTGGTGATTTTTTCCACAGAACTATGAAAAGAAAATCTTAAAATTTATACAGAAACAGAAAAATTCCCAAATATCCAAAATAATTCTAAGCAGAAAGGAAATCTGGAGGTAGCACAATATGTGATTTCAAATCATAGGATAGAGCCATAGTAACAAAAAGGGAATAGTACTGGCAAAAAGACGCACAGACCAAGGAGTAGAATAGAGGATCCAGAAACAAACTCATGAAACTACATCCACTTTAGTTTTGAAAAAGATGGCACAAACATGCACTGGAAAAGACGATGCCATTGACAAATGGTATTGGAAAAAAAAGACTGAGAGAGACATGCAGGACAATTATGGCGAAGTGCATGATCTGGGCTGGGGTGGGGGGAAGGGAAGGGAAAGGGGAATATGTATGAACTGAATTGAAAAATGATGTCTGAAATACACGAAACATCAATAAAAGCACAAAAAGAAGGTAAACTGAATAATTCCTGTTTATTTCTTTGTTTTTTAGTAAATATAATACCTGATGTTACTCATCAACTTGCTATGTAATCTAGAAAAGTAAAATAACATTTTTTTCTTTACCTGCATACATTCCTACTATCGAAATGTAAAACCTTAAACATGTTTTGGAATTAACCTAGAATTTATTTTCAAAGGTCATAATTTTGGTACATCTGCAGCATCCATATAGGCATATTTTGGAACTATATAAATTGGGAGAAGGAACAACAACAACAAAAAAGACTGGGTCAAAGAACTGACTGAAATAGTAAACTTATGCCCCAAACAGTAAACTTCAGCATCAAAAAATTTAAAACAGACTGAGAAAAAGATGAAAGACATGTATGGCAGAATGCATAAGCTCTGGCAGGGAGGGGGCAAGGAAAGGGAATTGGATGTAAAGTTGATTAATAAATGTCATATGGGGCCTGGAGAGATGGCTCAGCAGTTAAGAGCACTGACTGCTCTTGCAGAGGACCCGGGTTCGATCCCCAGCACCTACATGGTGGCTGAGAACCATCTTTAACTCCAGTTCCAGGGGAATCCATCCTCTTCTGACATGACATGGGTGCACCTACCTACAAGGAGACAGTACACTCATACAGATAAAAAATAATAAATTAAAAAAAATAAATGTCATATGAAATACACAAACCTTAAATTTAAAAAAGAATGAAAAAAGAAAAAAATGGTATTGGGAAAACTGAACATCTACATAGAGAAGAATAAACTACATTCCTGGTTTTTACCCTTTACAAAATTCAGTACAAAAATGGACCTAATGTAAGACCTGAAATGCTGAAAGTGCTAGAGAAAAACACGGGAGAAGTAGGGAAAACATAGGCAAGGACTTTCTGGAAAGCACTGCAAAAGTTTAGAAAATAATCCCAAGAATTGACAAATCAGATTACATGAAATCAAAAATTTCTTCACAGAAAAGGTGACCTTTAGCAGAGTGATGAATCAGCTTAGAGAATGAAAAAAATATTTTCCAGCTGTGCTTCCGAAAGGGGATTAATAATGAGAATCTACAACTCCTTCCCCACATAATCCTATCAGTAAATAAACAAATGAATTGAACATATAGTTCTCAAAGGAGGAGATGCAAATGGCCTAATAGGTATGTAAAACAAATATTCAACATCTTTAGTCACTAGGGAAATGCAAGTGAAAACTATGAGATTCTGTCTTACCCCGACTAGTGTAATTATCATCAAGAAAACAAATGAAAACAAATGCTGGTGAGGATTCAGGGAAAGGAACCCTTGCAAACTGCTAGTGGGAATGTAAACTGGTACAGCCAGGCTAAAAATTAGTATGGAGGTACCACAAACGAATAAAAATAAACCTACTCCATGATCTAGTTACACAACACCTGGGTATACACCTGAAAGAATCAAAGTCACCATACCACAAAGATACTTGCATATCCACATTTATTGCAGCTCTACTCACAAAAACAAGGAAATGCAGTCAGCCTAGTTGTCTATCAATAGATGAACAGATAAAGAAAATGTGATACACACAATGGAATGTTGTCTATAAAGAAAAATGAAACTGTTATTCATAGAGAAATAGATGGCGCTACAGAGTATCATGTTAAGTAAAATGGGTCAGAAGCTGCAATACAAATACCTTATGCTTACTCTCATGTGACCAGAAAGCAGTATAGTAAGAAAGAGACCAGTGGGAGAGGAGGACAAGAGAAGGTAATGGGGCATAAAGACAAATACCGTGCTTTCTCTCATTGCAGAATCTGGATGACTAGAAGATGATGGATGGATGGGTGGATAGATGATAGATTAGATAAGTAGACAGATATGTAGACAGAAAGGTAGGTAGGTAGATGATAGGTATCTCTCATCTCTCTCTCTCTCTCTCTCTCTCTCTATATATATATATATATATATATATATACACACACACACACACATACCTGTCTGTCTGTCTGTATATATATATATCATTATTATATATATATATAATATATAATCTGTCTATATTATGTTGATAGACAGGTAGGTTGGTGTTGGGCCCTGTGGGCCCTAGAGAATGCGGCCTACTGTAACCCTCTGAGCCTGACTAGAGTTTAGTGACTGTCTCTGGCCAGTCACTGTGGAGAGCGGGTGTTGGCCAAAATGGCGCTTTGGACCCTGGCCAGGTCTTACCGCCTGATTGTGGCCTGACTGCCCAGCTCATTCCCCAGCCAATAAGAGAACGCCAAACCTGAGCCCTCATTAGCATGTCCGCTGACTTCCGTATATTGTGCATACCGCTTACAGACCAATGAGAGACCGCCACGGTGCTCGCACCCTAGCAGGAGGCGGGGTTGAGGGAAGAGATTATTAGTAGGGGACATGGGAAGGAGAAGAGAGAGTTGATGTAAGAGTTGCCTGAATAAACTGCGTCTAGAAGAACAAGAGTGTGTCCTCTCCTTTTTCCTGCCAGCCGGGAACAGAGCGACGAGGAGAGTGACAAGTGGTGGCCCGGACGGGGAACCTCCGTCGGTGGGAGCACGGTTCATAACCAGACGCAGGCAGGTGGGCTAGCCGGTAAGCTCCCAGGTAAGTGGGACAATTAAGGCTCTCGGAGTGAGACGATAAAGCTCCCCGGGAAAGGGGACAATTAAGGTTCTCGGAAGTAGAAACTATGGGGAATTCAAATTCAATGTGGCTAATGCGCGATACCTAAAGGAACTGCTGGAAGTGAAAGGAATTGGCATAAAGACCCAAATTTTAGATCTGATTTGGAAATTAATAAGAAATTGCTTGGGCCATGAAGGGAGCTGCACAGCAGAAATAAAAAAAAGGGGAAGAACTTCTACAACAGCTAAAAGAGGAACAGGCGCCACCCAAGGGGGTTGAGGACGAAGAGCAAGATATGTTGGCTGATGAGTTGGAGAGTTTGGTAGAAAGCATGGAGCAAGTGAAGGTTAGCATACAGCTGGCAGCCCCTAGACCTCCGCTACTGCTGACGGCCCTGGGACCCCCTCCGCCTTTTGCGGTACCTGGCACTTCGTTTCATCCGGAGTGCTGGAGGGAGGTAGCCGCTCAAAATCCAGCCCTATGTTTTCCAGTCTTCCAAAACCAACAGGACAATAACCGTTATCATGAGCCACTCAATTTTAAAATCATAAAAAATTTTGTGGCAAGAACGGTGGAGGCAGCAGGAAAAGTATTTGGTGACCCTGACACTGCCATGCCGCTTGTTAAACAATTGGTATTTGAACAATGTAAAAGGAGTGTAGGCAGGCAATAAACCCTTACAAAAATAAAGGCTTTGAAGTGTGGATGAAAGTCTGTCGGGAATTAGGCGGCCCTCGGTGGGGCGGCGAGGGTGCTTAAACAAATGGTAATTATGGGGCCCGTGCAGTGGGGGCTTCCTTTGCCCTCAGCAATTCCAAGACACTGGCCCATTATAATTATAGACATAAAAGATTGCTTCTTTTCCATTCCCCTTCACTCTCAAGACAGCCAATATGTTGTTAATATCCTAAAAAGGCTCGAGGTAGTAGGAAAGATCAATCTCAGGTCAGCCATCGGGTCTCTTCTGCATACTTTACACATGCTAATTCTCCAGAGAGACCACCCATTCTTTGTTCAGCATATTCAGGCTCACACCGGACTGCCTGGCCCACTAGCTGAAGGCAATGATTCAGTTGATAAGGTGTCCAGAGCTCTGATGTGTTTTCTCTCCTCCCCTCAGGAACTTGCACGCACCTTTCACTCCCGCTTTCATGTTAATTCTAAAACACTTGCCTCCCGATTTCACATCTCTTGAGCCGATGCTCGCGATATTGTAAAAAATTGTCATCAATGTGTCCCACTTCTGCCGCAACAGTCCCTTGGGATTAATCCCAGGGGTCTCCTCCCGTTACATGTATGGCAGATGGATGTCACTCACATCCCTGAATTTGGCACATTAAAATATGTGCATGTCTCTGTTGATACCGCCTCAGGAATTATTTTTGCCTCCCTACACTCTGGAGAAAAGGCCCGTCATGTCCGCGAACATTGTTTCCAGGCATGGGCAGCCTGGGGACAGCCAAAAGAGTTAAAGACTGACAATGGCCCGGCTTACACTTCAGACTCCTTTAACTCCTTCTGTTTGATGATGAGCATTCGCCTCACTCATGGTTTGCCGTACATTCTGCAAGGACAAGGCATTATTGAGCGTGCTCATCATACATTAAAGGAGTGCCTTCAAAAACAAAAGGGGGGAATAGCCTCTGGCTCTCCTCCAAAGGAAAGACTTGCAATTGCTCTTTTTATTATTAACTTTTTAAATTTAGATAAGCACAGGAGGTCAGCTGCAGACAGGCACACACAAACAGACAACACTTCAAAAGGGCTTGTAATGTGGAAAGACATACTTACAGGAAAATGGTATGGCCCAGACCCGGTCCTAACATGAGCGAGAGGAGCTGTCTGTGTTTTTCCTCAGGATCATCAACAACCTCTTTGGATCCCGGAAAGGCTCACCGGAGTGGTTCAAGATGTGGAAGTGTGGGATACTCGTGATGATGGTGCCATGGCCCATGACGATGACAGAAGAGCTTCGTTGGGGGCTGATGACAGTGTTCCCTAAACCTATCCCAGTCACCCACTCAGCGCAAGTATTCCCCCGCCTTTTTGCAATCAATGATAACATGGAGGTCCCTTTTTTACCATTAGATGACACATTAGCAGCAGTACAAGAGGCCATACACCTGTCCCTAAACGGATTACTGTGCTTCCAACTGATTACTAACATATCCCAGGACAGTGATTGTGTACGTACACATAACCAGACAGGAGGCTGGTTTGATGCACCCCCTCTGGGGACCAGCTGGTCCAATGCCACATGGCTCAGGGGAGCTTGGCACTTTCAAACCCGTGCCTGTATGCGTATGGCCCCCCTTTGTGTTCCTTGTATATAATGGAAGCTATGAAAGAAATAATGTCACCTGTGGTAACAGGACTTGTTTCTATGCTTTATGCTGGAATGCTACCACCTTTCCTCTAGCGGTGGTATTTCATGGCAATCGCAGCATCAGCTGCCATGGCTACAGCTACGGCAGTTTTCCTGACGTCAACTGTTCAGACAGCGGCTGCACTTAACAATTTGTTGGCTGGTGTTGCTGAGGCTATGACCAATCAACAAAATATTAATAATCATTTCAAAACAGGCATTATGTCACTCAATTAAAAGGTTGATTTGGTGCAGGATCAGCTCGACGTGCTTATACAGATAGCACAGTTGGGGTGTGAATGGAGACATTCTGGGCTCTGTAATACCTCTGTACCTTTTCAGAATCTGAGCCATGCAGCTAATCTATCACGCAGTCTCTCACATCATTTAACAGGAAACTGATCCGGTGAACTCGACTCTCTATTGGAAGAACTCCGCTTATCCATCGTGCACATCAACTCTACATGAGTAGACTTGTCCACGTCTGAGGGTTTTATCTCCTGGATGTCGAAGGCGGTGTCTCACCTACAGCAGTGGGCTGGAATAGCGGGTTTGGGTTGCAGTATAATCCTGCATGGGTCATTGTTTCTGTGGTGTCTGATGCGCATGCAGAACAATCAGCGCAGAGAAAGAGTGTTCTTCGTGCAGGCCCTTGCCGCTATTGAACTGGGCAGTTCACCTCAAGTTTGGCTTGGCATGCTAGAGAAGTAGTCAAAGATGGGTAAGATCCGCTGCATGTATTACCAACCTAAGACAGGGAACAAACCTATGCTGTTTGTTTGACCCCATGACGGGTAAGGAATACCTCTGCAGGGGCAACCTAAGACAGGCATTCTCTCTGCCATATTATAAAAGAAAGGGGGAGATGTGGAGAGTGGGCATTGGCCAAAATGGTGCTTTGGACCCTGGCCAGGTCTTATCGCCTGATTGTGGCCTGACTGCCCAGTTCATTCCCCAGCCAATAAGAGAACGCCAAACCTGAGCCCTCATTAGCATGTCCGCTGACTTCTGTATATTGTGCATACCGCTTACAGACCAATGAGAGACCGCAACGGTGCTCACACCCTAGCAGGAGGCTGGGTTGAGGGAAGAGATTATTAGTAGGGGACACAGGAAGGAGGAGAGAGAGTTGATGTAAGAGTTGCCTGAATAAACTGCGTCTGGAAGAACAAGAGTGTGTCCTCTCCTTTATCCTGCCAGCTGGGAACAGAGCGACGAGGAGAGCGACAAGTCACTTCTGCATAGGAGTGACTCAGCATAGCCTGACCTGAAAATGCCTACAACCGATGTGGTGAGTTACTCTTGGCCCAAAGCTATCCCCCTCTCCTCTCCCACCTTCTTTTCTCCACCCCTCCCGCAAGCATATATAAGCGGCTGCCTGATGCAATAAAGTGAGTCCTCACTTCGATGAGCTCCCAGTCTGGTGTATTCTCTTGCAGACCATCGACACTCATCATCCTGCTCAGCCCCATCCACTGAGGAGGCCAGCTGGTTTGAGCCTCTTTTCCCCTGCCCCTCTTCAGGTGACACTGCCACAGTCTGGTGTTTCTGCCTGGTTACCTTTGGAAGTTCGCTGACGGGCCAATCAGTCTACAGGTGAGTGTACCTCCATAAATTATGGAGAAGTCTGCTCCCAAACCTAACCCTGCCCTAGAATCCCTCTGAGTTCTACTCAAGAGTAGGAGCTTAAAAAGGAGAGATCCTTTCTCTGGGAGCATTCCCTGGCAGTCGGAAATAGGAAGGGAGTGGCGTCCCCTCGGGCATGCCCAGACCCTGTGGATGCTATGCCATGCCCACCTCGGCCTCCAAAAAAGACCTTGGAAGTTCCACCTCCAAGAGAGCCGGACATATCAGGCCTCCTCTGGGGGCACTCTCAGCCCTGAAGGGTTGCTTCCCCCCTCAGCCTCCAAAAAAGGCCTCGGAAGTAACTCTAGACAGGGTGCCTGAGCCCTTGGCAGCCCCAACCCCTTTATCCTCCCCTCGTAGCATCTCCAAATCAGTGAAGGCATGGACTAAGGATGGATATTCAGAGAAATTGTGAGAGGAGAGCTTCCTCTCCCATGCACTTGCCCTCTAGAGGTCTTGAAATGGGCTCAGAGCCTGCCCTGCAGCCTGGGCTCTGGCCCCTAAGAGAAGCCCCAGCTTCTACCTTCTGGCCACAGTTCAGGTGGCGAAGGTCACAGAGGCTGGATGGATGGGCTTGCCCATGGAGCAAGCAAGCTCAAGCTCTTTTTGCTGCAAACCTTCCACAGAGGTGCTCATTTGCACCTTTGCATAGGCAGGCTTGGGTTGTATAGGCAACTACCCAGGAATTAATCTACCAACATTGGCTTGCATGGAAGCTTGTGAAAAGCCAGCCACAGTCTAAAAGTGCTTTTAAAAAAGTCCTCCTTAAAAATTTTTCTGTAAATAGTGTTACATAGTGTAAAATAGTGCTTAATTCTGCTGAAGTTTCCTTTTGTCTGCTAAATTTCCCCCAAGATCTTTTAAATTCCAGGCTTGTAGAGCCTGGCTTGGTGGCCCAGGCCTTTGATCCAAGTGGGTGCCTGTGAGTTCAAGGCCAGCCTAGTCTACCAGGCTGGCTCTGACTATGGGCAGGCTCTGCCTTGAAAAGGCCAAAGGCAAAATATGAAGCTTTTCAGTGTGTAGCTGTTTGTAAATACTCTGGTTAATCTAGTCCAATGTTTGTTCTGTGCCCCTCTCCTGCTCTGGAAACAGTGGATGGCTGGTGGGGGAAGGGCTGGCTTTAGAGTATTCTGTGTTTCACTGGGAAGTATAAAGTCTAGGGCACTCTTGCCCAAGGGCAGTGATTCATCCTTAATTGTGTTTTAAAGGTGCAGCTTTGATTCCAATACTCAGGAGACAGACTGTGGAAATGACCTTTTCTCATTGAGTATAAGACAATAATGTGACTTTCTTCCCAGAGATTGATCTCGCAACCTTTTTCCCTTTGTATATATGTTTGTGTATGCTTGTATGTATGTGTGCATGCGTACATATGTGTATGGATGTATGAGCATTTTGTTTTAACCCCTATAACTTTCTAAACTCCTGTGTTTTAAAAAGGTCAACTATAATTCATTTTACAGATTCAATCTACACAAAACTTGGTTTATACCTTTTGGTGTTAATGATCTTTAACTGGATTTATGTAAATGTTGATATACATTTGTACACTTCTAAAAAGCCTCCGAGCTGGAACTGGCCCCTCCAGCTCGGATGCAGCTTAAATTTCTATGGTTATTTGTGTAATTTACTTGTCTTGGTTAAAAAATTACTGATTGTACAAATGTTGTTACAGTAAGCTACTTTATGGGTGTATGGTACCACTATCAACTATACTCCTTCAATGCCTGAGACAAAAACTAACATTGGTTCTAAGCAATAATCTTATTTTAATTTAGATATAATTTAAAGTATGGTTAAATGTGTATTGTAAAACATTTAATGGCCCTTGCAGCCAGTCGGAGTTGGGTTTGGTGCCTCTGACTTTGTTGGAACCCCGAAGTCACTCAGGCAGGTAGATTTAGGGGCTAGAGTGTCTCCTGGGCTGCTCTGGGGGTCAGAGCTCTGTGCCCTTTTGTGGGCAGGGGTGCCTGGGCTTGCCCTTACACCAGTTGGGGTTGGGTTTGGTGCCTCTGACTTTGTTGGAACCTGGAAGTCACTCAGGCAGGTACCGGGGTGCGGGCTAGGTCAGGCATACCCCCCGCCCTGCCAAAAGGAATTGGTGAGAAAGTATCCAAGTGGCCTATTTTTTTGGAGAACCTTCAGAACAGGAAAAGAAAAGTTACTTAGGCTTCCAATACCCAATATATAGACAAAATTGAAAGCCTGAAACCTAGACAAGTCAATACTCCATAAACAAGGAGGAGGAAAGAGAAAAAAAAAAAAAAGAAAAAAAAAAAGCATCGGAAGGAGGCAAGGAAAACCATCCCCTAACATAGTGAAAAGACATTTGTGATTTGAATCACAAAAGGGAAACCCACATGCCAGGGACACGATGAAGGGACAACAAGGGAAAGGCACAGGATAATCCCACACCAGGCTCTACCAAACCTGCAGGAGATAGCTACAATGGGATCCCCTTGGAGGTGACCCAAGGAACAGATCTTAGAGGAATAATTGCAGACCTATGCAGAGAAATTAAAGAAAATAAAGAAGAATTCAGAGAACTAAAGAGAGAGAATGAAAAACTCAAAAAGGACCTAGAGGGATACAATGACAAACATCGGAAAGAACTAAAGGAACATATTGACAAACTCCAGAAAGAACTAGAGGGAAGAAAAACAAAAAATAATAGAAAAAAACTCTGAAAGAAGGAAGCACCCATGCAAGAAAGAAGGCAGCACCGAAGTAAGAGAGGAACACAAAGAAGAGATGAGAAGCCATCAAAAAGGAAATGAATAAAATAAAATAAAAAAAACAAAAAAGACACAGGATGAAACGAAAAAGGAATTAGCACCTACTCTCCGATCAGAAGACAGGAACGGAAAAAAGTCCTCGACAGTAGAATGGGAGCAGAACAGAACGAAATATCAGATCTGGAAGATAACACAGGCAATTAAAATACTCAAATAAAAAATTATGAAGAGATTTAAAAATAACCACAAACAGTGGGAACAAACCAGGAAATATGGGGACATATATGAAAAGATCAAACCATCCACATCATGAGGATACAGAAGGAGACGAATCTCCAAGAATTACTTAGTCCAGATCTGTACCAAACAGTAAAAGATTGTACAAATTTTCAAAACAAAAAACAAAAAAAAACCCTATACAATACAAGAAGCACATAGAACTCCAAATAGACAATCAGACAGAAAAAAAAAAAAAAAAGCCAACAAAATATAAAAAAAAATGCTAGACGCCCAAACAAAGACAAAATCCTGGAAGGCTACAAAAGAAAAACAGTCCGAATACAAAGGGAAAACCATCACAAATTACAACTACTTCCTGGAGAAACCATGAAAAGCAAAAGACATGGACCAAAGCATTCCCAGTGTTTAACGCACTACGGATGCCAACCCAGAATAATTAACCCAGCAACAAATGTCAGATTATTGAGAGGGCATAACGAAATATCTATCCCATGGCCTAAACAGACTACAGGATACACTGTCCGGATACAACCAACTCTTTCAAATCAATATCCTTGAAGCCATTCAAGGGAAGAAGAAGTAGCAACAATCCTCAAACAAACCAGGTAAGAAAGGATACAAACTATTCAAAAACATAACCCTAGGAGTAAAATCAGAGGCTAGTAGTTCCAAATAGATAATAAAGTGAAAGAATCTTATCCATCTTCAATTATACCCTTAAATATAACTGAGCTAAGATTACCTCAAAGTCTAAAAAAAAAAAACAGGCTAGCTGGGGAATGGATTAGGAAACAATAACCCTATTATATGCGGTCTACAAAACCCATCTCAGATTTGAATGATAGGCACTCAAACTTAAGGTGAGGAGGATGAAAAATATTCCAAGCGAATGGCACCGAAAGAGAAAACAGGTTGTTGTTATTCTAATATCCAGACACAAATATGCTTCAACAGCAAAAGAAATCAAAGAGAAAAAAAGGGCCCTTACATCTTTAAATTAAAGGAATAATTGATGATGAAGAATCACAATTGTGAATTATACGCACCAAACACCGGTGCACCAAAACTTTATAAAGACCATTCTTCAGGATCTCCAAGGCACAAATTTAACCCCAGCACACTAATAATAGAGGGACTTCATATACCCCATTATCAGATTAAAAGGACAAAGATATAAACAGAGAGACATCTGAACTAAATGATACAATACAACAAATGGACCTCACAGACACTATGACGAATTTCACCCAAACACCAGAGAATACACTTTCTCTCAGCACCTTCATGGAACATTCTCCAAAATAGACCATAAGTGGGACACGGAAAAAACTCAAACAATACAAAACATAAATTAATCTCAAAAATAATAAAAAAAGCCACAGTGCAATAAAACTCAATATCAACACTAGGATAAACCTACAACCTACAAGAACACATGGAGACTAAACAACACTCTCCTGCATAATGAATGGGTTAAGGTAAGGAAATAAAGAAAGAAAAAAACAATTCGTGGAATTGAATGACAATGATAATACACAACAGTAAAACCATATGGGACACTTTAAAAGCATCTAAGAGGGGAAGTTTTAAGCTCTAAGTGCCTAAATTAAAAAAATAGAAAGATATTTTTTTTTTTGACCCATGAGTCTCAAAAAAGCAGTTGTTTTATACATACTCAGGATGGATCAAGGCACAGATTCATCAAGATTCAACCATGCTGTTTGTGGGTTACTGTATTGATTTACTTGGGAAACAAACTTATATTTGTGAGTTTAAAATCATCCTATAGGTGAAAAGTTGCTCAACCCATGTGATACTAATGACAGTAAATTATAGAGAACATTTGTTTATACCATCTCAAAGTAATTGTTATACAGAATTTTAGCTAAAACAAATTGGGACAACAGCAATTATATTCAAATTTAATCAGTGCATTACCGTTTTAATCAGCCTTCAAACCATGTTGTCCAATATGCACATATTTAAACTTACTTTACTAAGTCCTAAAACCCATGTAACTGTAACAGCATCTGGGCAAAATTGGATACTTTTGTTGACTCACGATCAATTAAACATGCACCAAATCAAATATACACAACAACACCGTGTCCCACCCTCCAACCGGACCTCTCCCTCCCACCCTCCTGAGTCTCACCATTTTCAGTCACCTTCTGATGCAATCTTTTGTTGTTGGTCTTAATATGCATCCCTCTCCACAAGAAATTTTAAACTGGGTTATTGTACTAGACATCCACATATGAGAGATACCATTGTGTCGTTGTTTTTTCTGGGACTGTGTTACTTCACTTAACATGTTTTCTAGCCTCCATTCCATTTACCCTGCAAAGTTCAGCATGTTGTCGCGTCCTTTTACTGCTGACATGAAACGCCATTGCTATAAGTACCACATTTTTCCTATCCACTGGCAGTTGAGGAGGCACTGAGGGCTGGTTTCAGCTTTTGCTATTGTGAACAGAGCTGCATAACATAGCGTGTCATTGTATCTTTGCTAGTAAGATGTATCTTGTGGGTATTACCCAGGAGTTGGTTGACTGGGTCAAAGTAAGGCTCATTTTGATCTTCTAAGGGTTCTCCACACTGATTTCCATAGTGGCTGTACAATTACATTCCCACAGCACATGGATGAGTGTTCCCTTTCCCCACCCCCTCCAGCACTTGGATCATTTTTTTCTTGATCCTAGCCAGTCTTACTGGAGTAAGATGAGTATCTTAAGGGGTTCTTAATTTGTATTCCTATTTATTAAGCGATGTTGAACAATTCTTAACGGTGTTTCTCAGCCATCTATATTTCTCCTCTGTGAAGTCTCTGTCTTAGATCTTTGCTCCATCTATTGAGTGATCATTTGTTTTATTTCTCTCTTTGTTTTTGGTAGCTTGTATACTCCGGAGTTTAATGCTTTTTCGGATGTATCTGCTGTGAAGTTTCCCCATTCTCTGGGGTTCTCTTCACTTCCTTTATTGTTTCTTTTGTGACAGAAGCTTTTGAGTTTAATGACGGTCCCATTTGTCAAACTGATGACCTTATTTCTTGTGCAGCTGTGTGTGATTTAAGAAGTTCTTTTCCTACACCTACGTCTTGTAGTATCCTGCCCAAGTTTCTCTTCTATCACCTCCAGAGTTTTGGATTTCACGTTGAGGTCTTTGATCCATTTAGAATTGAACTTTTGTACAGGGTGAGAGGTAGGGGTTTAATTTCATTCTTCTACGGTGGTGATCCAGTTTTGCCCGCCGTTTGTTGAAGATGCCTTTTCCTCTAATGTGTCTGCTTGGCACTCCTTATCAAATACGAGGATGGCTGAAATTGTATGTGCTCAGGTTTGGATCTTCATTTTGTTCCATTGGTCAACTGGTCTGTTTTTGTGCGCAGCCCAAGCTGTTTTTATGACTATAGGCCCTGTAGTATAGTTTGATGTTGGTATAGCGATCCCCCTGTATTGTTCTTTCACCCAGATTTGCTTTGGCTATTCGGGTCTTTTTTTTTCATAAATAGATTTTTTTTCCAAATGTGAAGAAGCTCTGGGACGGGGGATATAGGTAGATATGAAAACTTTTTGTCAAAAAAACCTTGCAACCCAAATCCTTAAAACTAACTACAGGAAGGATTTGTATGTTCCAACTGGCCAGAGTCTCACCAACTTAATGGTGAGAAAGAAAATGCAGCTTTACGTGAGTAGGATGTACCAGAAAGGCCAGCAGAAGGATAGACTCCTCTGGGCATTGAAGGGAAGAAATGCCTCAGATTGCTGCAGACCTCAGGCCCCTCTTGGATCTTACTAGTAACAACATATTTTAATGATTCCTAATGAAGATTACCTTCTAGGTGCTGCAAAGGTTTTATACAAGAGACTTTCTTAACTCCCCCCCCACTAGAATAAGGGTAAATATGATGGTGATGAGGTCATTCTCCAGCTGTGATTGGAGCAGCTGTTATAGAGGATTCTCTTGTAAAATCAGTAAAACTGCCTTCTTTAATTGACTAATGTGACATAGCACCTTGAAAAGGATTATTCTCCATTCTAGACACCAATATAATGCTAAAGTTCCTCTGAGCTATGCACTTAAACAAAATATATAATACCGGAGCTCTGACATCAACAATGGATTATTCTACCAAGGAGATGTTGGCCAGGGGATCCAAGCCCCCACAAATGGTAAAGGCTCCTTGCCTCCAAACTGGGATATCTGCAGGAAGAGAGGCGATAAGGCCCTGCTGTTGAAGACCTGATATAAACATGGGAAAGATGTATGGAGACCGCACTTGCAAGTATACAGATGGTCTCTGGGATGCCAGAGAGTGTTACCAAAGACCACTAAACCAATAAAGCAAATATAGGTCTCCTTGAGTCAAGCAAGACTCCTCCGTCAGCACCAGCTACACCTCATCTGCCTGGAAATACTGTGCAGCAGTGGCAGCCATATGTCTGTATATCCCAAATCTAATTGGCTATTAGCTCTCTCCTTGGAGGAATAACCCACGGCTGATGCCACAAGCTTACATCCTCTAATGGTTAGGAGATGTTTTAAACCACACGAAGACCCTGCCATACTTAACAGAAGAAAATGTAATTCATGAATTAACATACCATCCAAACATCTGTGTCTATACCAAAGTAACCTACCATAACAATCAGTACTGTTTAAATACCTATATATCTAATTGCATGTGCTTCATTAATAGGATAGAAAGGCTATATATCATACTGTTTAAATACCTATATATCTCATTGCACTTGCTTCATTAGTAGGATCGAAAGGTTATGCCTGGACAAGCTGGCAGCCCATGAAAGAAAAGAGCCAGAATTGACTAGAGACCAAGACATCAGCTCCAGAGAAAACAGCATGGGAGAATTTGATGAAATCCTGGCCTTGATTCCAGAGGTATGTATAATACAACTGCCTTTTTGAGACTCATGTGTCAAAAAACAAAAACCTAAAATAAAAAAGAGAGATACAGATAGATATGAAATCTTTTTGTCAAAACCCTTGCAATTCAAATCTTAAAACTAACTACGGGAAAAGATTTGTATACTCCAACAGGTCAAAATGTCACCAACTTAATGGCTGAGAAAGAAAAGATACAGCTTTGCATTGAGTAGGATGTAACAGGAAGTGCCAGCAGAAAGCTTGGCCCATCTGAACATTGAAAGGAAGAAAAGCCTCAGATTGCTACAAACATCAAACCCCTCTGTGGATCCTGCTTGTAACAACTATTTATAATGAGTGCTAATGAAACATACCGTCTAGGTGCCGCAAAGGTTTTAATATGAGAGACTTTCTTACCTCCCTCCCCCCATAGAACAAGGAGAAATATGATGATGATGAGGTAACTGTTATAGAGGTAATCTCTTATAAAACCAGTAAAACTGCCTTCTTTAATTGACTAATAGACATAGGAACTGGGGAAAGGATTATTCTCTATTTAGAACCAAATATAATACTAAAGTCTCCTTAAGCTATGCACTTAAGCAAAATCTATTAATACAGGAGCTCTGACATCAGCAATGGATTATTCTACCAAGGAGATGTTGGCCAGGGGATGCAAAGCCCCACAAAAGGTAAAGGCTCCTTGCCTCTAAACTGGGATATCTGCAAGAAGAGAGGCGATAAAGCCCTGCTGTCAAAGACCTGAGGTAAACATGGGAAAGATGTATTGAGACCACACTTGCAAGTCTACAGATGGTCTCTGGAATACCAGAGAGTGTTACCATAGTCCATTAAACCAATAAAGCAAATATAGGTCTCCTTGAGTCAAGCAAGACTCCTCCATCAGCACCAGCTACACCTCACCTGCCTGGAAATTCTGTGCAGCAGTGGCAGCCATATGCCTGTATATCCCAAATCTAATTGGCTATTACCTCTCTCCTTGGAGGAATAAGCCATGGCTGATGCCACAAGCTTACATCCTCTAATGGTTAGGAGATGTTATAAGCCACAATAAGAGCTTGTCATATATTTTTTAAATTTTATTTATTTCTGTATGTGTATGAATGTACTGTCTGTATGCAGGTTTGTGCACTCATGTCGTGCAATGCTGTGGAGGTCAGAAGAAGGTGTCGGATTCCCCTGCCACTGGAGTTCTCCTGGAATTGGAGTTCCAGATGGTTCTCAGCTGCCATGTGGGTGCTGGGGATCATACCCGGGTCCTCTGTAAGAGCGGTCGGCGCTCTTAACCGCTAGGCCATCTCTCCAGCCCTAAGACCCTGTCATATTTAACAGAAAAAAATGTAATTCATGGATTAACATACCATCCAAACATCTGTGTCTATACCAAAGTAACCTACCATAACAATTAGTACTGTTTAAATACCTATATATCTAATTGCTTGTGCTTCATTAGTAGGATCGAAAGGTTATTCCTGGACAAACTGTCAGCCCATGAAAGGAAACAGCCAGAATTGACCAGAGTCCAAGTCAACAGCTCCAGAGAGAGTGGACTGTTTTACCTCTCATCCACCTGTGCCCCTTTTCTAAGCCTAGGGAACAACCTGCGGAAGAGGGGGCGTGGTAGAATGTAAGGGCTGCGATTGGGGTGAATGGTGAAACTACAGCAATGTAGTCTGGACACTCATTTGATCAACTTGATTGAACAAACAACCTGTCACCCCCCACTGGATGGTGGGGCTGTAGGTGTTTGGGCACAACAGCCTGCAGATAGGTTTTGCATGAAGGATGCTTGTACTCATGGATTATCACTTATAGCTAAAAA
>VZQC01014413.1:4985540-5267612 GCA_009823505.1 Rhizomys pruinosus | reverse complement strand
CCCCCCCTGCTGGATGGTGGGACCCATGGGCTGTGTGGGTTTGGGCACAACTGCTTGCAAATTGGTTTTACATGAAGGATGCTTGTACTCATAAATTATTACTTAATGTTAAAAAATGAAAAAAAAAACTGAGAGAAAGATGCAGGACAGTTATGGCAGAATGCATGATCTGGGATGGGGTGGGGTGGGGGGAAGGGAAAGGGAAATATGCCTGAACTGATTTGGAAAATGACATATGAAATACACAAAGCATCAATAAAAAGTGAAAAAAAATTTAACTAAGTAAAGCATCTTTAAAACAAGGTTTTGTGCCAGGCCTGGAAAAAACCACCTCCAAGGACCGAAAGGAAAATGCTTGTTATAAACCCACTTTATAAGATTTATAGTGATATGTTTGAAATAAGTACTATACATTTATATAGAGGTATTTCAGTAGAGATATATACAGGAATACAAATAAATAAATATAAGTTAATGGACTTGATTTCTCTGAAGTCACAGTCTAGTAAAAGAATTTTAAGGAATATTTAAATGCCACCAACTAACTCATACAAACTGGAGGGGACTTAGACATAAATACCCCCACATAGCAGTTAAAGATCTAAAAAAGATCATCTGCACCTGCCGGTCCTGCCAGCCCTTCCTCCAGATGCCCCCTCTCCAAACCTTGGGCAGTAATCCCCAAGATCTCCGGCCTAACCATCTTAGGCAGATAGATGTTACCCATTATGCCCCATTTGGCAGTTGACACGTTCTCACACATCTGCTGGGCATCTGCCCATACTGGAGAAAAGACTCAAATCAAAACAGACAATGGTCAAACCCTCAAGGCTCAATTACAAAAACAAAAGGGGGAGTCCATGCCCCCACATGATCACCCTATATATTTTAAATTTTTCCAAAATATTTTAAAAATTTCCAAGGAAGACAGGCATATATCCCCTTTTCAGAAACACTGGTCCTCATCTGTCACCTATAGTTAATATCTCCCCCAACAGGGAGAAAATGATAATTCCCCCTTCAGGGAGTGTTTCACCCCTGAGGATTGCCCCTCTGTTCTTCCCTCAGGAGTGGCCCAAGTTAAAAGTGACGTTGCTCTTCCTGCTGCTGGCTCTTGTCCCGCCTAGTGATGGGGGACTCAGAGACCCCAATGCGGCCAGGCAACACCTGGAGGCTGGATCTGGACTTGTCTTAAACAAAATAGAGAACTTCAAGAAAATCCCTTGTGGACCAGCTTGCACGGATTCCTGCCCTACCCCCTCCCTCTGCTTGGACCCCTTCTTACACTCTTCCTAATTCTTACCCTCAGGCCCTGCGTGATTAACTAAATCACTCAATTTATCCAGGGGAGGCTAGATGCAGTAAAGTTACATCAGGTCAAGGTCCACTATCACAGGCCCGCCAGCCAGGAACCAGGGTCTTATGAATGGCCATCTTCATATGATTGCCTGACCCCCATCCTCCATGTGGCCAATGATGGGTAAGACCCCCAGAAGACTGGGGCAACTTAAGACAGGGCATGGAGAGGCTCTTCAGCAGACCAGAGTCATAGCACCCAATGATGGGTAAGATCTTTCTGCAGTCAGTCAACCTAAGACAGGGACCAAACCTAAGCTGTTTGTATCCTCAAGATGGGTAAGACTGAGTTTTCAAGAATAGACAACCTAAGACAGGGCTATGTTTCACCTCCTACATTACAAAAACAAAAGGGGGAATTGTTGGGCCCTGTGGGCCCTAGAGAATGTGGCCTACTGTAACCCCCTGAGCCTGACTAAAGTTTAGCAACCTGTCTCTGGCCAGTCACTTCCGCATAGGAGTGACTCAGCGTAGCCCGACCTGAAAACACCTGCAACCAATGCGGTGAGTTATTATTGGCCCAAAGCTATCTCTCTCTCTTCTCCCGCCTTCTTTTCTCCACCACTCCTGCCAAGCATATATAAGTGGCTGCCTGATCCAATAAAGTGAGTCCTCACTTAGACGAGCTCCCGGTCTGGTGTGTTCTCTTGTGGACCATCGACACTCATTATCCCACTCAGCCCTGTCCACCGAGGAGGCCGGCTGGTTTGAGCCTTTTCTCCCCCACCCCTCTTCAGGTGACACTGCCACAGGTAGGTAGATGGATAGATGATGGATGGGTCGATAGATGGATGGATGGATAGATAGATAGATAGGTAGATAGTCATGAAAGCAGAAGGGGACTATCCATGGAGGAGAAGGGGACCATACATGTGTGAAAATGTCATAACAAAGCCCATTATCTTTGAAATGTGTTATTTTTATTTTATGTGTATGAGCGTATTGCCTGCATGTGTGTAAGTGCACCTGTGTGATGCAATGCCCCCAGGGATCAGAAGAGGGTATTGGATTTCCTGGAAATGGAGTTAGGAACAGTTGTTATTGGTGCTGGGAATTGAACCCAGGCCCTCTGCAAGAGAAACCAGTGCTCTTAACCACTGAGCTATGGCTCTATCCCCAAAGCCCATTATCTTGTTCCCTGACTAAAAATATCTTAAAAGAAGTGTCTGCTTAGTTTCTACATATTTCAGAATTTTCTTATATCTTAAAATTCTAAATATAAACACTATACTATGGTATTTATATTTCTATGTCTTTGCTCTTTCACTTAGAATAATGTCTTTGAAGTACATGTATGTTCTTGCAATCGACAGAGCTTTCTTCTTTTTAGAGGCCAGGTGATGTTCTCTCCTTCAAACTCTGTGTCAGCACCCATTAAACATACTATTCTTGTCTCCCTAGGTCTGGTTTACTTCATGGATCAAAGTGACCTCTCTCACTCTATCCCTTCTTTACAAAAGGTGTGATTTCTTCTTCTTTTTTTTTTATTTGGTCTTTTTGAGACAGGGTCTCCCTGTAGCTCTGGCTGTCCTGGAACTCACTTTGTAGACCAGGCTGGCCTTGAACTCAGAGATCTGCCTGCCTCTGCCTCCCAAGTGCTGGGATTAAAGGCATGCACCACTACGCCTGGCCCATGATTTCTTCTTAATGGCTGAATAATTCCTTATTATGAGTATCTGCCACGTTTTCTTTATCAAGTCACATATTAGTGGACACCAAGCTGGATTCCAGGACTTGGCTATTGTGAAGAGCACTACAGTGAAGATGGCATTTTGTTGTTTCCTTCTGTGGATTGGTTATCACTGAGGAAGAAGTCCATAATCTCAAACAGGCTGTTGTTTTATAATGCATTCAGTAGTGTAAATGGATCAATTCATATAGATTTGATTTTATATGCCCATGGGAATTATCTTCATGGATGAGGGACTGAAACATCAAACTATTTTTGGTAAATAGATTTCCCTGGTAAATAGATTTTAGCTGGTACATACTGGTTATATGATTATAAACTATTTTAAAAGAAGTATTTTATTACCCCAGAAACTATTTTTCTAGTACTCTTAAATACAGGCATTTTTCTTCTGCCTACATATCAATCTTCTCATTAGAAGGAATTATAGGCAGATATTAAGGAACCACTATAAAACACATGTTGACTCCAAGAATATCATCATTGTATTAGAAAGAATAAAGAAATCCAAGTTGTGAATTATACCTATATGTGTATTTTCCTTATAGTTATTTTTTTCTGCAAAATACTCATTGAAAATGTTTCCATTTGAGTGTTTTCATCTGTTCTTGCTATGAAGTCAGGTCAGGGGAGGCACATATCTGCTTTCAAGGGTCATTCTTTAAAACTCCCAAGCTTTTTACACATTGATACCACAACATAGTAATATTTCGTACCCATTGCAGTTATTTAACCTAATCACTGTACCAAAGATATAACTGATCTTTCTCCTGTAGGAGGAACATAGAATAAAAATGCCCTAATTTTACACATTTCTCTTCTTTAACGACAGGCTGTCATTTTCTATAATTCACCAGCAATTATGAACAATGTGCGTAGGCTGAGTGGAGTTGCTTGGTAACCACCTTTTAAAACTTTCTTAAATGTAATTGCTTCTCTGCCTGGGAAACATTGATCCTACAAATTTGCATTGGATTGCTCTCTAAGCAGCCCAACACACTAAATATCTCTGTGCTTTTTATTTCAAATTATTTGCCTTTTTAAATTCTGCTGAGGTAAGCTAACTTTGTTATGGTTGTTATTTATCTTTGGACAAAATAAGATGTCTAAATGACTATTTGTCATTTTTTTTCCAATGTTTTTCTGTATCTCTATTTATATTGAAATTTTTAGAGTTGAGAACAGAAACTTGAGAATTGTGAAAACCTCCAGGTTCACTTTGCATGATTTTAAATGATTTCAGACAACATATATATATATATATATATATATATATATATATATGTATGTCTGTCATATATGTGTGCATATTTATCCATATATAGGTCAATGTGTCAAAATTTGCATAATGCAAATATTACTCATGGGTGCTGTCCCTGATTTGCCTCTTGCTGGTAATGAAACATCTTCATTGATATTTAAGAAAACGTGGAATTTATGCTGACATCCAGTACATACTTCACTTTTCATGGTTGTGTCTGCTTATGCACTGGCTTGTAAAAGGAAATGGTAAAAAAAAAACCCTAGAATTTAGTTAATATATATTGTTAATGTTGGAGGCTAATATTACAAATCATTACTTGTTGCACACTTTCAAGTTCACTGTGTGTAGCTTCTGTTGGGAATATTAACAGTTTCCACTTAGAGTAAATCTCAACTAGAAGGTGAGAGCTTAGGCCTTAGTGGGGTGAAGAGGATCTGATCCCAAATGGTGAGTCTCCACTGTATGGGTTTTGAGCAGAGTGAGGGAGGCAAACACAATCACACACGTACTGTGTGTTTTCAGTGCTCATTTCTGAATGTAGATAAAGCAGTGGGTTTATATTCTAAAAACTGGCCAGGTAGTTCTGAGTCTCTGTCTCTTTGTCTCTTTGTTTCTCTGTGTCTATCATTTACCATGTGCAAGCTGAGTTCTCGCTATGAAAAATGTAAATGGCCTCAAGGGTCAATATTAATATTCTATGAATCTCTAGAGTTTGAAAAGATGAATAAAATTTAAAAAGATTTTCATTTAACATTTCATGATCACAGTAGGTCTTTAGAATACAATTAACCCTTTAGACCTGACTCATTTATAAAATGGGTACAGACTTGACTGCCATGCCTTATCTGTCATGAAGGGACTGTACATGCAACATGTATGTGAACACCTTTCCTCACTCAAGTTGATGCTTGTCAGGTATTTGATCACAGCAACAAGAAAAGTAACTCATATGTATTATTTCTTCCCCCTTTCATGTAAAAACATTATAGTTTATTCTTATAAAATTTGTTTTTATTGAATTTTATGTATTTCATACAAAACATCTCAATCTTTATAACCCTCTCCCATGTGCTACTTCCCATAGCAACCCACACAGGATTTCATGCATTCTTTGATTTATGTTAAGGCCTGTTGAGTCAAGTTAGTGTCCCCAGGCATAGCTTAGTGCAACTTCATCCAATGGGGTCTACTCAGCCTATCTAGAGTCACTCTCTTAGTGAAGATCATTTCTTCCTCACCCAGCAGCAATAAGCTGCCCAATAGTTTATCAGCTAAGATTGGAGCCTGCTGCCCATTTCCACAGTTCTGTGCTGGGTTTTTGTCTGCTTGAATTTGCATGGATCTTGAGTATGCTGACACCATTGCTGTAGGTTCATATGAGAAGGTTCCAGGAACCTGGAAGACTGTTTCTATACGGTTCTGCATCTCCTCCCTGGGTCTTGCAAAACCTTTCTGCTCCCTCTTCTACAATGGTCCCTGAGCCCTGGGTGGGTGAAGTTTAATATAGGAATCTGCAGACTCTTACTGTCTACACCTTGGCCATTTGTGCTCTTTTGTGTTCATTGCCCTGTCGTGCATGAGAGAGCCTCATTAATGCATTTGTATTCTTTCTACACACTGTTCTGCTCTGTCTTGTGAACCTTAGGTATAGAGGTTCCATTGTAGATGTGTCATGTAGGGTTGGACATTTCACAGACAATTAATCTCTGTAAATGAGCAGATTTGGAACTCTGTAATGGTCTCCATCTGTTGCAAAAGAAGCTTCTTTGAGGAGTTGTATGTAAATATAAGGATCAATATTTAGCATACAGTAAGAAATTTGCCTAGGTATGTGAGAGCCTTAGTGGTTTCTCTAAGATCTATGATCTCTCCAGCCATGCGTATTTGGCTATGTTTACAGTACCACATACAAGTTCCTTCTCATTGAGTGGACTTTAAGTCCGATTAGGTAACTGTTGATTATCCCTAAGATAAAAGTGCTACTATTGCCCCAATATAGTTTGCTGTGCTCATCATTGTGGTTATTAGGCCTTAAAGCTGAAGTTGGACCTTTGATTCATTTTCTCCCCTAGCATCTTGCATACTGTCCTCCAAAAGTATGAGAGCTAGCATTCATGAAGGTGGCTTCCAGGTCAGTTCTAGCCCCATTGCTACAAATCCTGTGTCTGAAGTAGGTTCTATCTTCTTCAGTAATAGGGTCTTACTTTCAAGTTCTGGGAGGCAGTCAAAAGCTATGGCAGTAGCCTCTGTAATTTTGGGAATCTCTTGGTCTACCCTGGCTAACTTCAAAGGCAGGTTACTGGCACTATTTCTCATAATATAGCCTTCAGCTATACATATGGGTGCTTGTAGAGATACTGTGTGTGTAATTTTTCAGTAGGCTTTTCAACCAATACGTTTCCCTCTTGCTTTTCACATAAGCTAAGCATTATTTATCTCTCCCTATCTAACCATCTCTCTACAACTTCCCCAGTTAAAGTGCACCCATTTCCTCTATTTCACCCTTGAAATATCTGTCTCCTATGTTCTCCCTCTCTTGAGTCCTTCTTCCCCTTTTACCCCATGGTTCCTTGTATAACCCTCCCTCTTTCTCTACCAGTTAAATACTCCCATTTTTCCCCATCGTACCACCTATCTCCTACTATTCCTCTTTCTCAGGCTCCTTCTTTTCTTTCCCTTCCTGGTTACTTTCTATTTTCCTGCCTCCTGCAGTTACATCAGGATATATATATGTATATAAGGACTTGGTGCTAAGATCCACAAATGAGAGAGAACATATGTTTTTTTTTTTCTGAATCTGTGTTACTTCACTTAGTATTGACAGTTTCTAGTTCCATAGTGGTTGCACAAGTTTGCAATTCTAGCAGCAGTGAATGAGCTATTTCCCTTTCCCCACATCCTCTCCAGCGTTTTGTATCATTTGTTCTCTTGATCTTCGGCATTCTGACTGGGGTAATATGAAATCTTAAAGTGGTTTTAATTTGAATTTTTATAATATTAAGGATGTTGAACACTTTTAAGGTTTTTTTAATGTAAAGATTTGTTTTATTTCTAGTGAGGGAAGGAAGAGGATAAATATAACTGCTATCCAATTTGCTCACCACTGTATACACACATACCACCCGCACACATACATATACATACACACACCAAAATCCCGCCCCCTTCAAAGATCCTGCTAATATTATTTCTTCTTTTGAGAACTCTGCTCAGATCCATAGTCCTTCTTTTAACTGAGTCATTTTTTTCCTGGATTCTTTGTATTTTTTTTTTTTTTTAGTTCTTTATATATTCTGAATAGTAATCCTCTGACAGATGTGTTGCTGGTGAAATTTTCTCCCACTCTGTGGGTTTTCTCTTTACTTCCTTGATTGTTTCTTTTGCTATATAGAGGCTTTTAGTTTAATAAATTCCCACTTGTTGATTGTTGACCTCAATTCCTGGGCAACTGAAGGCCAATTAGGAAATCCTTTCCTACATCCATATCTTGTATGGTACTGCCTATGTATTCTTCTAATGGTTTCAGAGTTTCAGGTTTCATATTTCAGTCTTCAATCCATTTGGAGTTGGCTTTTGTGTAGAGTGAAAGATAAGAGTCTTGCTTCATTCTTCTATAGGTGGAGATCCAGTTTTGCTAGCACCATTTGTTGAAGATACTGTCTTTCCTCCGGTATGTATTATTGGCATCTTTGACAAATGTCAGGTAGATGAAATTGTATCCACTCATTTTTTTCTTCAAATAAGTTCCATTGATCTATGCGTGTGTTTTTTGTGCCAGTACCATGCTGTTTTTATGACTATAGCTCTGTAACATAGTTTGAGATCTGGTACAGTAATCCTAGTGTTTCTCTTTGTGCTCAGGATTGCTTTGGCTATCTGGGGTCTTCTGTGATTCCAGATGAATTTTAGAATGATGTTTTTCTAATTCTGTAAAGAATGCCATGGAGATTTTGTTTAGGATTACATTGAATGTATGGGTTGCTTCTGGTAGAATGGTCATTTCCACAATATGAATTCTAATTCATAAGCATGGCAGTTTCTTCCATCTTCTGGTGTCTTCCTCAATCTCTTTTTTCAAAGATTTAGATTTTTTTTCATTGTAGGGATCTTTCAAGTGTTTGTTCAGGTTTGTTCCTAGATATTTTTTGAGGCTATTGTGAATGGGAGGGTTTCCATGAACTCTTTCCCCCTTTGCTTGTTATAGCAATGTATATATCTCTATAGTATCTAGAAGGCTAACAATTTTTTTCATTTTTAATATTTTCATTGAGTTTTTGTGCAACTCATAGTACATCCTAATCTAATTAAGATCCCTCCCCTCTCCCTGTTCCCTATGGTCCCCGAACAGATTTCAGGTATTGTGTCATATATGTTAAGTCCCATTCAAGTCAAGCATTTCTATCTAGGTTTCCCTCAGTGCAAGTTCAAGTTCATCCACTGGAGACTAGTCAGCCTATCTAGAATCACTCCCTTAAAGAAGATCTACTCTCCCACCTTCCATAGTAATCATTTGCCAGTAGTTCCTTGCCTAAGGTTGGGGCTTGCTGGCCATTTTCCCTGTTTTATGCTGGGTTTTGTCTGATTGAGTTGGCATGAGTCTTGCGCAGTCTCTTATTCTCTAAAATTTAGGCAGTTTTGACCTTCTGTGTGAATAGCACTCTGTTCTATGAGGAAGCTTCACTGGCGAGAGTCAAAGGATGTATTAGTATTCTCTCTAGCCCCTGTTCTACTATGCTCCATGAGGAGAAGCTACTGATTCTTGTAGATTGATTTTGTAAACTGCCACTTTGCTTAAATTGTTAATCATTTCTGAAAATAGGGATAACTTCACCTCTTCTTTTCCAATTAGGACTCCTTTAATTTCCTTCTCTTGTCTTATTGCTCTAGCAAGAGTTTCAAGCATTATATTAAAAAGAAGTGGAGATAGCATACAGCCTGGTCAGATTCCTGATTCATGGAATGCTTCCTGCTTTTTTTTTTCCATTTAGAATGATGTCGGCTATGGGTTTGTTATATAAAACTGTAATTGTGTTGAAGTATGTTCCCTCCAGTACAATCACCTCTAAGACTTTTAACATAAATTCGGTTGGATTTTGTTGAAAAGTCAAAGGCCTTTTCAGCATCTATTGAGATGACCATACGGTTTTTGTCTTTGAGTCTATTTCTATGATTTATTACATTTATTGACTTGCATAAATTGAACCATTCCTGCATCTCCTAAATAATGTCAACTTAATCATGGTGGATGATCTTTTTGATGTGGTCTATATGTAGTTTGCAAGTAGGTTTTGAGAATTTTTGCATCTATATTCAGTAAAGTATGGGTCTATAGTTTTGTTTTTTGGTTGAGTCTTTACCTGGTTTTTGTATTAGAGTGAAGTTGGCTTCATCGAAGGAGTTTGGCAGTTCTCTCTCTTTCTATGTTTTTGAATAATTTAGTAGTATTTGTTATAGATATTCTTTAAATGTCTGGTAGAATTCTGCTGTGAATATATCTGAGTCTGTGTTTTTAAAATTAATTAATTAATTAATTAGTTAATTAATTAAATTTAGTCTTTTGAGACAGGGTCTCCCTTTAGTCCTAGCTGGCCTGGAGCTTGCTCTGTAGACCAGGCTGGCCTTGAACTCACAGAGATCCGCCTGCCTCTGAGTGCTGGGATTAAAGGCATGTGCCACCATGCCCGGCTGCTTTTTTTAGTTGGGAGATTTTGTATTACTGTTCTCAAATTGGTATTTGTTATAGGTCTTTTTAAGCTGTTGATCTCTTCTTGGTTTAGCTTTGGTGGTTCCCATGAATTTATATATTAATCCATTTCTTTTAGGATTTGAAATTTAATGGAATATAGTTTGTTTTTTCTTTTTGAGACAGGGTCTCTTTGTAGCCCCAGCTGTCCTGGAACTCACTTTGTAGACCAGGCTGGCCTTGAACTCACAAAGATCCACCTGCCTCTGCCTCCCAAGTGCTGGTATTAAAGGCGTGCACCACCACGCCCGGCTGGAGAATAGGTTTTTAAATGACTCCTTTATAATATTCTGGATCTTTTTGGTGTCTGTTATGATGTTTCCCCTTTCATCTCTGATTTTATTGATATGGATTTGCTGTTTTTTTTTCTTTTGGTAAACTGGTTTAAGGGTTTGTCTATCTTGCTTATCTTTTCAAAGAACCAGCTCTTAGATTCATTGATTCTTTGTATTGTTTGTTTCTATTTCTTTAATTTCTGCTCTGATTTTTATTATTTCTTATCATCTATTGCATTCTGGTTTCATTTGTTTTTGACTTTCCAGAGTCTTGAGTAGTATTGTTAAGTCATTTATTTGTGTTCTTTCTGATTTTTTTTAATGTAGGCCCTTAGAGCTATAAACTTCTCTCTTAGGACTGCTGTATGTGTGTGTGTGTGTGTGTGTGTGTGTGTGTGTGTGTGTGTGTGTCTGTGTGTGTTTGAGACAGGGTCTCCCTGTAGCCCCAGCTGGCCTGGAGCTCTCTCTGTAGACCAGGGTGGTCTTGAAGTCACAGAGGTCCTCCTGCCTCTGCCTCACCAGTCTTGGAATTAAAGGCGTGAGCCACCATGCCCAGCAGGACTGCTTTTTTATTTTATTGAATTTTTTATGTGTTTCATACAAAACTTTTGAGTCAGTCTTATTCGCTATTATATCCACTTCTCCCTTGCCCACCCCCTTCCTGAAGTTCACACCTCCTATCATTCCTGCTAGAGTCCATTGTGCAAAATTACTCTCTCTGATCACTCCTTGTGCCAGCTCCTCCCCTGTGCTCTAGTTAGCCTATCCAGAGTCTCTTTTCTAAAGAAGACCAGCAACTGTTGTCAATATTTCCTCAGCTAAGGTTGGGCTCTGCTACCCATTTCTACAGTTCTGTACAGGGTTTTGGTCCGGCTGACCTTGCATGGGTCTTGTGCATGCTGATACTAATGCCGTAGGTACATATGAGAGCTTGTAGGATTCATTTCCATTTGATCTTGCCTCACCTCCCTGGCTCTTAAAATCTTTCCACCCCATTTTATGAAATGTTCCCTGTGCCCTGGGTGGGTGAAGCTGAATGTAGGCAGCCTGTCCATGGAACCACACTCTGTAGACTCCTAATCTTCATGGTTTGGCCATTCAGGCCTGTTTGGGTTCCTGGTCTCCTATTGCATGGAGGAGCTTCCTTAATGAAAGTTAGGAGGTAGTTAATGCCTCCTTGGGTCTGTGTTCTATGATGCTTGGGTTTTCTGTGTAGAGGTTGCATTGTGGATGTGTCAGCTATGAATAAGCCATTCACAGACCAGTCTGTGTGTGTCCAGTTGTGGGACTCTGTACTATGCTCATCTGGAGCAAAAGAAGCTTCTTCTCTGAATGGAGTCTTGGGATGTTTGTCTGTAAATATAAGGATACCTCTTTTGTAGTTAGTAAAATGTTACCTTAGCCTAGGGATGTGTCTACCTTGTGGAGTTAAGATTTATGATCTCTCCAGATTTGTGCATATGTCTATGTTAACAATACCACGCATGAGTTTCCTTCCACCGAGTGGGGTTTAAGTCCAATTAGTTAGCCACTGATTTCCCCCAAGAAAGAAGTGCCACTATTGCACTGATGCTGTATGCTGTGCTGGTCATTGATGTGGCTATTTGGTGTTGAGGCTGATGTTGGACCATCTGTTGATGATCTCCCTTAGTGGCTTCCGTAGTGCTTTGCACATCTAAGAGAGTTAGCCTTCAGTGGTGGGGGCTTCCAGGTCAGATCCAGTTTCATTGCTCAAGATTCAGTCTCTGAAGTATGTCCTTTCTTCAGCAATAGTCTTTTTGAGGGGTCTTTTTGAGACAGGGTCTTCCTGTAGTCTCTGAAGTATGTCCTATCTTCAGCAATAGTCTTTTTGAGGGGTCTTTTTGAGACAGGGTCTTCCTGTAGCTCCAGCTGGCCTGGAACTCACTATGTAGACCAGGTGGGCCTTTGCTTTTGCCTCCTGAGTGCTGGGATCAAAGGCATGTGCCACCATGCCCAGCATTGCATGGTGAGTCTTACCTTCAGGTTATGGGAGACAATCAAGGGATGTGGCAATAGCCTGTGTAATTTTGGGAGTCTCTGGACTACTGTGGCCAATGACTCAAAGGAAGTTTTCTCCTGTCTCGGATTGTTTCTTGATATGCAGCCTTTGTCTTTGCATATGGACTCATGTAGAGGTATTGTGTGTGTAATTTGTCAACAAATTGTTAGACTAATATTATTCTCTTAGTCTTTTTTTTTACCCTAGCAACGCATTATGTATCTCTCCTATCTCCCTTTACCTGTCTAGCACCCTCCCTCCATGTCTTCACCATGCCTTCCCCATAAAGTATCCCCATTTCTCCCTTGGCAATGCCAGTCTCCTATGTTCCCACTTCTCTTGGGCTCCTTTCCTTTATCCCCAAGTTTCCTTCTATAACCTTCCTCTTCCCTCCAATTTAGATACCATGATTTT
This sequence comes from Rhizomys pruinosus, assembly GCA_009823505.1. NCBI lineage: Eukaryota > Metazoa > Chordata > Mammalia > Rodentia > Spalacidae > Rhizomys > Rhizomys pruinosus. The sequence goes on along the minus strand of VZQC01014413.1, from coordinate 5,254,850 downwards.
ATCCATTCCTCTCTTGGTAACACTTGTCACCTACTAGTCTTCTGTCTCAGGTTCCCTCTTTCCCTTTCCCCTTCCTTGTTACTTTTCATTTACCTGGGTCCTGTATCAGGGTATATACTTACATATAAGGTTTTAGTGCTCGGATTCACAAATGAGGGACAACATATGTCATTTGTTTTTCTGAGTCTGTGTTACTTCAGTTAGCATTAACAGCTTCTAGTTCCATTCATTTTCCTACAAATTTCATGATGTTGTCTTTCTTGACTGCTTCATAGAATTCCATTGTGTAAATGTACCACATTTTCATTATCCACTCATTAACTGAGGGACATTTAGGTTGCTTCCAGCTCTTGGCTATTGTGAAAAGAGCAGCAATAGACATGGTTGTGCACGTATCTCTACAACAGGATGAATCCTTTGTGTAGACACCCAGGAGTGGTATGACTGGGTCAAATGATAGGTTTATTTATTTTTTGTCTTTTAAGAGTTCTCCACACTGCTTTCCATAGGGTTTGCAGGAATTTGCAATCCCACTAGCAGTGAATGAATGTCCCCCTTTCCCCACAACCTCTCCAGCATTTGGTATCATTTGTTTTCTTGATCATAGCCAGTCTTACAGAGTAAGATGAAATCTTAAAGTGGTTTTAATTTGAATTTCCTTAATTACTAATGATGTTGAACATTGTTTAGATGTTTGAGCCATCTTTACTTCTCTTGAGAAGTCACTGTTCAGATCTTTAGCCCATCTTTTGATTGGATCATTTGTTTTATTGGTCCTTTGTTTTTTGGGTACTTTATATACTCTGGATGTTAAACCTATGTCAGATGTATTGGTGGTGAAGATTTCCTCCCACTCTGTGGGTTTTCTCTTCACTTTTTATCGTTTCTTCTGCTGTACAGAAGCTTTTTAGTTTAATGAATTCCCACTCATTGATTGCTGACCTTATTTCCTGTGTAACTACTGTCTCATTTAGAAAGCCTTTTCCTAGATCTGTATCTTGTAGGTGATGCCAAAGTTTTAGTTTAACATTTTCAGAGTTTCAGGTTTAACATTGATGTCTTTGATTCATTTAGAGTTGACTTTTATGCAAGGTGAAAGGTAGAGATGTAGTTTCATTCTTCTACAAGTGGTGATTCAGTTTTGCTAGCAACATTTGCTGAAGCTAATGCCTTTCTTCCAATGAGTGTTGTTGGCCCCTTTGTCAAATATCAGGTGGCTGAAATTGTATGTACTCAAGTTTGGGTCTTCAATTTTGTTCCATTGGCCTATGGATCTATTTTTGTGCCAGTACCATGGTGTTTTTATGACTATAGCTCTGTAATATAGTTTGAAATCTGTTATAGTAATCTTCCCTGCATTACTCTTTGTTCTCAGGGTAGCTTTGGCTATCTGGGGTCTTTTTTTTTCCATATGAATTTTGGGATGTGTTTTCTAGTTCTGGGAAGAAAGTCATGAGATTTTTGATTGGTATTGGATTATATATATTACATATATATATATATATTATATACTATATATTATCGGGGTAGGATGGTCATTTTTTACTTATTATTCTGCTGATCCATGAGCATGGGAGTTCCTTTTCCTTCTGGTGTCTTCCTCATTCTCCTTCTTCAATGATTTAAAATTTCATTGCAGAGATCTTTAATGTCTTTGGTCAGGTTTGTTCAGCAGATTTTTTTTTTGAGGCTATTGTGAAGGGGAGTTTGTTCCCACATACTCCTCCAATTGTTGTTTTTGGTATTAGAAAGGCTACTGTTTTTTGTAGATTAAATTTGTAACCTGCCACTTCACTGAAACTGTTATTCATTTCTAGGAGTTTTCTGGTAGAATTTTTGGCAACTCTTAGGCATATTAGCTTATCATCTGCAAAAGGGGATAGTTTGACCTCTTTTTTCCAAATTAGTGCTCCTTTAATTTCCTTCTTTTGTCTTATTGCTCTAGCAAGAGTTTCAAGCACTATACTGAAAAGGAGTGGAGGGCTGGAGAGATAGCCTAGCAGTTAAGAGCACCGACTGCTCTTGCAGAGGACCCAGGTTCGATCCCCAGCACCCACATGGTGGCTGAGAACCATCTGTAACTCCAATTCCAGGAGAACTCCAGTTCCAGGGGAATCTGACACCCTCTTCTGACCTCCACAGCATTGCACGACATGGGTGCACAAACCTACATCCAGACAGTACATTCATACACATAAAAAATAAATAAAATTTAAAAAAAAGAAAAGGAGTGGAGATGGTGGGCAGCCTTTCCAGGCTCCTTGTTTAAGGGGAATTCTTCTCCATTTAGAATGATGTTGGGTATGGGTTTGTTGTATACAACTTTAATTATGTTGAGGTATGTTCCCTCCAGTCCAATTCCCTCTAGGACTTTAAAAATAAAGGAATGTTGAATTTTATCAAAGGCCTTGTATTAGTAACTTTTCTGTTTCTGTGATAAAACCGCCATGACCAGGGGAACTTGTAAAAGGAAGAGTTTATTTGAATTTACGATTGATAGCTCCAGGAAATTAGAGTCCATTGTGGCAAGGAGGCATGGTGGCAGGGGCTGGGGGAGAAAGCAAGGGTTCACATCTTCCAATAAGCACAGGAAGCAGAGCAAGAGCAACTGAAGACTGGCAAGGCTTGTTGAATTCTCTAAGCCCGGCCCTAGTGACATGCTTCCTCCTGCATGGCCACACTTTCTAAGACTTCCAAAAACAGGGTCACCAACTAGGGTGTCTGAATACTTGAAGCCTATGGGGGATATTCTCATTCAAACCACCACTGACATTTTCTGCATCAATTCAGATAATCATGTGGTTATTGTCTTTGAGTCCATTTACACGATTTATGACATTTATCAATTTACATATATTGAACCATCCCTGTATCTCTAGAATAAATCTGACTTGATCATAGTGGATAACCTTTTTGATGTGTGCCTGTATGCGGTTTGCAAGTATTTTGTTGAGAATTTTTGCATCTATATTCATGAGGATATGAGTCTATAGTTTTCTTTTTTGGTTGTACCTTTGCCTGGTTTTGGTACTAGAGTGATTCTGGCTTCACAGAAGGGATTTGGGCGATTTCCCTCTGTTCCTATTCTTTTGAATAATTTGAGCAATAGTTGTTGTACGTCCTCTTTAAATGTCTGATAGAATTCTGCTGTAAATCCATCTGGGCCTGGGCATTTTTTTAGTTGGGAGGTACTGTATTACTCTTTCAATTTCCTCATATGTTATGGATCAGTTTAAACTGTTGATCTCTTCTTGGTTAAGTTTTGGTGAATCCCATGATTTCAGATATTCATCCATTCCTTTTAGGTTTTCAAATTTGACAGAATATAGGTTTTTAAAGTATTTCTGTATAATGTTCTGAATCTTTTTATTATCTGTCGTGAGGTTTCCCCTTTCATCTCTTATTTTGTTGTTTGGAGTTATTTATTTTTTTCTTTGTTTTTCGTTAACTGGGTTAAGGTTCTCTCTATCTTGTTTATTCTTTCAAAGAGCCGGCTCTTGGACTCATTGATTCTTTATTGTTTACTTTTTCTCTTTCATTAATCTCTGCTGCATAGAACTCCATTGTGTAGATGTACCACATTTTCTCTATCCACTCATCAGTTGAGGGGCATTTGGGTTGGTTCCATCTCCTGGCTATTGTGAAGAGAGCTGAAATAAACATGGCCGTGCATGTATCTCTGCGGTGGGGTGAGTCTTGAGGGTACATACCCAGGAGCGGTATGGCTGGGTTGGGTGGCAAGTTTATTCCAAGTCTTCCAAGGGTTCTCCACACTGCTTTCCATAGTGGCTATACGAGTTTACATTCCCACCAGCAGTGGATGAGTGTTCCCCTTTCCCCACAACCTCTCCAGCACTTGGTATCATTTGTTTTCTTGATCTTAGCCAGTCTTATTGGAGTAGGATTATATCCTAAAGTAGTTTTAATTTGCTTTTCCTTAATTATTGGTGATGTTGAACACTTCTTAAGATGTTTCTCAGCCATCTCTAATTCCTTACTTGTGAAGTCTCTGTTCAGCTCTTTTCTCCATCTATTGAGTGGGTCATTTGTTTTCTTTGTTTTTTGAATAGTTTATATATTCTGGAAATCAATGCTTTGTCAGATGTATCTTCAGTGAAGGTTTCCTCCCACTCTGTGGGTTTTCTGTTCACTTCCTTGATTGTTTCTTTTGATGTACAGGAGCTTTTGAGTTTAATGAGGTCCCATTTGTCAATTGTCAACCTTAATTCTTGCGCAGCTGCTGTCTAATTTAGCAAGTCTTTTCCTATGCCTATGTATTGTATTCTGCCTTTCTGTTTCTTTTTTTAATGTAGGCACTTAGAGTTATACATTTCCCTCTTAGGACTGCTTTTAAAATGTCCCATAGGTTTCATTGTGTTGTATTTTCCTTTTCATTTAATTCCAGGAATACTTTTCTTTCTTTCTTTTTTTATTTATTTATTGATGTTTTGTGTATTTCATACATCGTTTTTCATTTCTGTTCAGGCATAGTCCCCTATCCCTTCCCCCCACCCCACCCCATCCCATCCCAGATCATGCATTCTGCCATAACTGTCCCACATCTTTCTCTCAGTCTTTTTTTATGCTTAGGAATTCACATTTTCCTTTGTTAATTTCGTATTACTCTAAAATATGGATACATACTCTCCACTCATATATCAGTAATTACAGAATTCTGAAAATAATTGGCGGGTGATTTCTAGAGCCCGTTGAGAGATTCACATTATAAACAACATAGTTGCTTTCAATTAAACAAATGATATAAACAAAAATAAAAATAGAAAATGTGTCAGGTTCAGCTTGCACTTCGTCTGGGGGTTAGCATCTCAAATGAGGGAAACCATTCTCCGTTGTCTTTCTGGGACTGTGTTACTTCACTCAGCATAGTGGCTTCGAGCTCCATCCATTTACCTGCAAGTTCATAATGCCATCTTTCTTTACTGCTGATAGTACTCACATGTGTAGATGTACCATATTTTGTTCATCCACTGTCTGTGAGGGGCATTGGTTGGTTCCAGCTGTTCGCTATTGTGAAGAGAGCTGCAGTAAACATGGATGTGCATGTATCTTTGCTGTAGGATGAGTCTTTGGGCTTATATCCAGGAATGGTAATGACTGGGTCAGGTTAAGCTCATTCCGAGTCTTTTAAGGATTCTCCCACAGTGTTTCCAAGTGGTTGTAAACAAGTTTTCATTCCCACCAGCAGTGGATGAGTGTTCCCCTTTCCCCACAGCCCCTCCAGCATCTGTTGCTTTTGTTTTCTTGATCTTAGCTAGCCGTACTGTAGTGAGATGATATCTGAGAGTGGTTTAATTTGCATTTCCTTAAGTATTAATGATGTTGAAACATTGTTTTATTAAGATGTTTCTCAGCCATCTTTAATTCCTCACTGGTGAAGACTCTGTTCAGCTCTTTACTCCATCTTTTGAGTAGGTCATTTGTCTTCTTACTTCTTTGTTTTTTGAGTAGTTTATATATTCTTGATGTTAATGCTCTCTCAGATGTATCACTGGTAAAGATTTCTTCCCACTCTGTGGGTTTTCTCTTCACTTTCTTGATTGTTTCTTTCGCTGTATAGAAGCTTTTGAGCTTTATGAGGTCCCATTTGTCAACTGTTGACCTTACTTCCTGTGTGGCTGCTGTCTGATTTAGAAAGTCTTTTTCCACACCTATGTCTTGTAGGTTGTTGCCAAGTATTTCTTTTATCACCTTCAGGGTTTCAGGCTTCATGTTGAGATCTTTGATCCACTTGGAGTTTATTTTTGTACAGGGTGAGAGGTAGGGGTTTAATTTTGTTCATCTACAGATGGTGATCCAATTTTGCCAGCACCATTTGCTGAACATGCTATCCTTCTTCCATTGAGCGTCTTTTGCCCCTTTGTAAAATATGAGGTGGCTGAAATTGTATGAAATTTGTATCTTGAATTTTGTTCCATTGGTCAACTGGTCTGTTTTTGTGCCAATACCAGGCTGTCTTTATGACTATGGCCCTGTAATATAGTTTGAAGTCTGGTAGGGCAATCCCCCCTATATTGCATTTTTCACTCAGGGTTGCTTTAGCTATTCGGGGTCTTTTGTGTTTCCCCATATGAATTTAATGATTTTTTTCCCAAGTCTGTGAAGAAGCTCGTAGGGATTTTGATTGGGTGTGTGGTAAATCTGTATATTAATTTTGGTAAAATGGACATTTTTACTATATTAATTTTCCCATCCATGAGCATGGGAGGTCATTCCATCTTTTGATATCATTTTCAATCTCCTTCTTCAGGGGTTTAAAATTTTTGTTGTATGGATCTTTGGTATCTTTGGTTAGGTTTGTTTCCAGGTATCTTATTATTTTTGAGGCTATTGTGAGTGGGAAGGTGTGCTGGATAGCTTTAGTGTCAACTTGACACACCTGAGTTGAGGGAGCCTCAATTGGGAAATTGGCTCCATTAGATTGGTCTGTGGCCACATCTGTGCAGTATTGTCTGATCGTTGAGCAGTGTGGGAGGCCCAGCCCACAATGAGTGGTGCCACCCTGGGCAGGTTGTTGTGTACCATATAAGAAGGCAGGCTGGGCATGGGTCAGGGGAGAAAGCCAGTAAACAGCATTCCTCCATGGCCTGTGCTTCAGCTCCTGTCTCCAGGTTCCTGCCCTGAGTCATTGCCTTGGGCTCCCTAAGTGATGACCCAGGAGATGTAAGCTGAATAAACACTTTCCTTCCCAAGTTGGTGTCAGTCAGAGTGTTTTGTCACAGCAATGGAAGACAAACTAGAACAGAAGGTCTTCTTATATTTCTTCTCCACTTGTTTATTGTTGCTGAAAAGAAATGCTACTGATTTTTCTAGGTTAATTTTGTAGCCAGTCACTTTACTAAAACTCTTTCTAGAAGTTTTCTGGTGGAGTTTTTAGCATCCTTTAGTTAAACTATCATGTCATCTGCAAAAAGGGATAGCTTAACTTCTGCTTTTCTGATTAATTCTCCATTAATTTCCTTCTCTTGTCTTATTGCCCTAGCAAGTGTTTGGAGCACTCTGTTGAAGAGGAGTGGTGATAGGGGGAGCCTCGCTGGGTTCCCACCTTTAAGGGAAATGGTTCCACTTTTTCTCCATTTAGGATGATGTTGGCAGTGGTTTTGCTATATATGGCTTTGATCATGTTGAGGGATGTTCCTTTCAGTCCTATTCCCTCCAGGACTTTAAACATGAAAGGATGCTGGATCTTGTCAAAGGCTTTTTCTGCATCAATTGAGATGATTGTGTGGTTTTTGTCTTTCAGTCCATTTATGTGTTTTATGATATTTATTGATTTATGTAAGTTGAACCATCCCTGAATCTCTGGTATGACTCCAACTTGATCATGATGGATGATCTTTTTGATGTGGGTCTGTATGCTATTTGCAAGTATTTTGTTGAGAATGTTTGCATCTATGTTCATTAGTGAGATGGGTCTATAGCTTTCTTTTTTGCTGGCATCTTTGCCTGGCTTTGGTATTAGAGTGATGCTGGCTTCATAGAAGGAGTTTGAGAGAATTCCCTCTGTTTGTATCCTTCTAAACAGTTTGAGTAGCAATGGTTGTAAGACCTCTTTAAATGTTTTATAGAATTCTGCTGTGAAACCATCTGGACCGGGACTTTTTTTAGTTGGGAGGTTTTTAATTACATTTTCAATTTACTCAAATATTATGGGTCTGTTTAAACAGTCAATATTTCAGGATTTCAGATATTCATCCATTTCTCTTAGGTTTTCAAATTTAGTGGAGTATAGATTTTCGAAGTATTCCCATGTGATTGTCTGGATCTTTTCTTTGTCTGTTGTGATGTTTCCCCTTTCATCACTAATACTATTGATTTGGAGTTGCTCTCTCTTTATTTTTGGTTAACTGGGCTAGAGGTCTGTCTATTTTGTTTATTTTTTCAAAGAACCAGCTTTTGGATTCATTGATTTTACATATTATTTTCTTTGTTTCCATTTCATTGATTTCTGCTCTGATTTTTGTTATTTCCTCCTGTCTGTTGGGTTTAGGGTTCATTTGTTGTTATCCCTCAAGTGTTTTTAGCTGCAGTGTGTCAGGTCGTTTATTTGCTCCCTTTCTGTTTTTTTGATGTGGGCACTTAGGGCTATAAATTTCCCTCTAAAGACTGCCATTAAAGTATCCCACATATTTTGTTGTGTTGTATTGTCTTTTTCGTTCAGTTCCATGAATACTTTTATTTCAATCTTTATTTCTTCCCTGACCCATTCATTGGTCAGGATTGTGTTGTTTAGCCTCCATGTGTTCTTGTAGCTAGTTGGACTTATTCTGGGGTTCATATTGAGCTTTATTGTACTGTGGTCTGATAGAATGCATGGAATAATTTTTATCCTTTTGTATTTATTGAGGTTCCTTTTGTGCCCCAGTATGGGGTCAATTTTGGAGACTGTTCTGTGAGGTGCTGAGTAGAAAGTATATTCTCTGGCATTTGGGTGGAAAACTCTGTAGATGTCTGTGAGGTCCATTTGGTGTATTGTATTGTTCAATTCTGATGTCTCTCTGTTTATTTTTTGTCCTGTTGATCTATCCAAGGGGCTCAATGGGGTGTTGAAGTCTCCCACTATTAGTGTGTTAGGATTAATCTGTGTCTTGAGGTCCTGCAGAGTTGTGTTTATAAAGTTAGGCGCACCAGAGTTTGGTGCATAGACATTTAGGATCGTGAAGTCTTCATGGTTCGTTGTTCCTTTGACAAGGATGTAATGGCCCTCTTTGTCTCTTCTGATTAATTTTAGTTTGTGATCTATTTTGTCTGATATTAGAATAGCCACTCCAGCTTGTTTCTTGGTACCATTTGCTTGGAATACTTTTTTCCATCCTTTCACTCTAAGGTGGTGTCTGTCCTTGAGGGTGAGATGGGTTTCTTGTAGACAGCATATGGAAGGGTTCACTTTCCTAATCCATTCTCTCAGTCTATGCCTTTTGACTGGGGAGTTTAGACCATTAGTATTTAATTTATTATTGAGAGATGTGTGTTGCTTCTTTTTACCTTATTTTTAGTTTGCATTCTTGGTCTAGGTTTATATTTACTCTGTTATGATTTTGTTGCTTTCTCTCTTTAATTGGTTAGGGATAGTTGCTTCTTTCCTCTGTTCTTTGGATTGCTTCAAGGATTTTCTGAAGTGTTGGTTTCTTAGACATGTATCCTTTCTTTTTTTTAAATTTTATTTATTTTTGTATATGTATGAATGTACTGTCTGCACGTAGGTTTGTGCACCTGTGTCGTGTAATGCCGCAGAGGTCAGAAGAGGGTCTCGGATTCCCCTGGAACTGGAGTTCTCCTGGAATTGGAGTTACAGATGGTTCTCAGCCACCATGTGGGTGCTGGGGATTGAACCCAGGTCCTCTGCAAGAGCAGTCGGTGCTCTTAACCACTAGGCCATCTCTCCAGCCCCGACATGTATTCTTTCATCATGTTCATGTCACAAAAGATTCTTCTTTCTTCTTCAACTATGATTGACATTTTTGCTGGGCATGGTAGTCTGGGTTGGCATCTAAAGTGATTTAGTACAGGACTTTGGTCCACATTCTTCTAGCTTTCATAGCTTGGACTGAGAAGTCAGCTGTGATTCTGATGGGTTTCCCCTTACCTGCAACTTGTTGATTTCCTTTTGTTGCTTTCAGTATTTTGTCTTTGTTTTGAGCATCTAGTGTTTTAACAATTATATGGCATGGGGAATTTCTTTTCTGGTCCTGTCTGCTTGGTGTTCCATGTGCTTCTTGTATTTGTATGGGTTTATCTTTTTTCAGTTTGGGGAAATTTTCTTCTATTATCCTGTTGAAGATCTGGTCAATAGTGTTGTCTTGGAATTTTTCTCCTTCCTCTATCCCTATGATGCAGAGGTTTGGTTTTTTTCATAGTGTCCCACATTTCTTGGTTGTTCCACTCTTGTGTTTTTTTTTTTTTTTTTATTTTTGTATGTGTATGAATGTACTGTCTGCATGCAGGTCTGCGCACCCGTGTCGTGCAATGCCGCGGAGGTCAGAAGAGGGTCTCGGATTCCCCTGGAACTGGAGTTCTCCTGGAATTGGAGTTACAGACGGTTCTTAGCCGCCATGTGGGTGCTGGGGATCGAACCCGGGTCCTCTGCAAGAGCGTCGGTGCTCTTAACCGCTAGGCTATCTCTCCAGCCCCTCACTCTTGTGTTTTTTAAAAATTTTCATAACCTTTACTTGAGCATTCTAGGTGGACCATGTTATCCTGCATGTCTGATATTCTTTTTTCTGCTTCTTCCATTCTGCTTCTGAGGCTTTTCCCCATCCTTTCCCATTGATTGGATAAATGTTCAATTTCCTTTTTCATTTCCTCCTGTGATTTCTTTAGTGTTTCCACTTCCTTCTGGAGCCTGTCATTCTTGGTTCATTGGTCCTTGGTCCATTGGTCATTTTCTTTTTCCGTTTCAGCCTGGGATCTTTTCAGCATTTCCACTTCCTTCTGGAGTTTCTCATTTTCTCCCTTCAGTTCTTTCCATCGTTTGTCATTATCTCCCTCTAGGTCCTTCTTGAGTTTTTCAGTCTCTCCCCTTAGTTCTTTCCAATGATTGTCATTATCACTGTCTTGGTACTTCTTGAGTTTTTCATTCTCTTCCCTTAGTTCTCTAATTTGTTTGAATATGCCCACAATTGTTTTTCTAAAGTCCGTGTCTTGACTTCCTTCCAGGGAGATCTCGTTGTCGGAGTCTTCTGCAGGGTTGGTAGAGTTCCGTGTGGATTTATTATGAGCTTTTCCCATGTTGTTTTTTTTGTGTGTGTCTTTGTCATGTGGATTTGTTTGTTTATTTGTTTCTTTGGGTTCTGGTGCCTCAACGTTGGCTGCACAGCTAGATCCTCTGCACCACCACTTTCCTAGGCTGGTCTTTTGAAGGTTGGTGTTCTGCAGGACACGGATGAATTCCACTTGCCCAGCGGGGCACACGCTGGTCTTGCACTGTGTGGAGCATGGCTAGCTCCACCCCAATCGCATGCTGAGGCCAGAAGGTTGGAAGGTCCTGGGCAATACCAGGCCTCTATGGGGCACAGGGGTGCCCAAAGTCCCCAGGAAGGCAGCCCCCACCTGGTCCTTTGCATGTTGGTGTTCTGCAGGACACGGGTGAAGTCTGCTCGCCCAGTGGGGCAAATGCTGGTATTGTTTTGTTTCTTTCTTAATTTCTCCTTTGACTCATTCAATATTTAGGAGTGTGCTGTTTAACCTCCATGAGTTCATGTATTTACTAAGGCTTCTGGTGTTAATATTAAGCTTTATTGTATTGTGGTCTGATAGAATTCATGGAATTATTCCTTTTTTTTAATTCATGGAATTATTTCAACTTTTTTGTATTTGTTGAGGTTTGTTCTGTGCCTCAGTATGTGGTTGATTTTAGAGAAGGTTCCATGGGGTGCTGAATAGAAATGGTATTCTTCGGTGTTTGAGTGGAATACTCAATAGATGTCTGTTAGGTCCATTTGGTGAATTGTATTGTTCAGTTCAGTGGTCTCTCTGTTTATTCTTTGTGCAGTTGACCTGTCTAATGGACACAGTAGGGTATTAAAATCTCCTACCAGTAGTGTGTTGGGATTAGTCTGTGCCTTAAAGTCCTGTGTTTATGAAGTTTGGTGCACAAATTTGTTGTGTATATATTCATGATTGTGAATTCTTTTTGGTTAATTGTTCCTTTGTTAAGAATAAAGTAACCCCCTTCATCTCTTCTGATTAGTTTTAGTTTGAGTCTATTTTGCCTGATATTAGAATAGCAACTCCTGCTTGCTTCTTAGTGCCATTTGCTTAGAATATTTTTCCACCTTTTCACCTTAAGATAATGCCTGTCTTTGAAAGTGAGATGGGTTTCTTGGTGACAACAAAAAGATGAATTTTGTTTGTTAATCCATTCAACTAATGTATGCCTCTTGACTGGGGAGTTCAGTCCATTGGTTTTAAAGTTATTTTTTGAGAGAGGTATATTGATTCTCATCATTTTAGTTTCTTTTTTTAATACTTTTTAAATTTTAATTTTATTTATTTATTTATGTGTATGAATGTATTGTCTGCATGGAGGTTTGTGCGCCCATGTTGTGCAATGCTGTGGAGATCAGAAGAGGGCATCGGATTCCCCTGGAACTGGAGTTCTCCTGGAATTGGAGTTACAGATGGTTCTCAGCTGCCATGTGGGTGCTGGGGATATCCTTGGTCTATGTTTGTATTTCCACAGTTATAACTTCATTAACTACTTCCTATTGCCTGAGTTTTCTTCAGTATTTCTATCTGTTTTCTGAATTCATTTTGAAGTTTATCATTATCTTCTTTTAGTTTATATTTGTTTGGTGCACATATATTCATAATTGTGAAATCTTCATGGTTAATTGTTCCTTTGATAAAGATGTTAGCCGGGCATGGTGGTGCACACCTTTAATCCTAGCGCTTGGGAGACAGAGGCAGGCATATCTTTGTGAGTTCAAGGCCAGCCTGGTCTACAGGGTGAGTTCCAGGACAGCTGGGTCTACAGGGAGACCCTGTCTTGAAAAGACCAAAAAAAAAAAAAAAACAAAAACGATGTAATGGCCCTGTTTGTCTCTTATTATTTTTACTTTGAAGTCTATTTTGTCTGATATTAAAATAGCAACTCCTGCTTGCTTTTTGGTACCATTTGCTTGGAATATTTTTTCCATTGTTTTTATATTCTTTAAAGTTGTTGAATTCTTTGATCATGTTTATGATTGATCTTTTAAACTCTAGGTCCTGGATTATTTCTTGGGACTTCTCATTGTAGAACTTCTTGATAGAAACGTTAGTGTTTTGTGGGGACATATTATTTTGGTTTTACATAGTGTTATTTTTTTTTCTCAGATTCTCAAGTCCCATCATGTGGTCTCAGTGGCCCATGTGGTACTAAACAGAAGTCATCAGTGGACATAATATTTTTTTTTGTTGTGGTTTTGGTATGTAAATCTCTTTTGTTGCTTGACTTTCTGGTATGAAACTCAACCCTTTGTTGAGTTGAAGTTTGATTCTGTTTGCATTATTAATGTACCTTGGTTGCTTTCTAGTTGGAGATGAAAAGTGGTTGGTGGGGCTGGAGAGATGGCTCAGCGGTTAAGAGCTCTGTCTGCTCTTGCAGAGGACCCGGGTTCGATTCCCAACACCCACGTGGTGGCTAAGAACTGTCTTTAACTCCAGTTCCAGGGGAATCCAACACCTTCTTCAGACCTCCATGGCATTGCAAGCACGGGTGCACAAACCTACATGCAAACAGTACACTCATACACGTAAAAAGTAGTAAATAAATTTAAAAAAATAAAAAAAAGAAAAGTAGTTGGTCTAGGCTTCAGGTTCTCTCTTTTGATTTTATATTGCAGATACCAGATTGCTCTAGTATTACTACTCAGGACCTCTGGGGAAGGGGGAGGTGAAACAGCCTTGGTTAGTTAGGAGCACTTCAGAAGCCTCAACTTGATAGTGCCAAGGTCCAAGGTCCTCATGAGTCAGCAGGGAAGTCTAATTCTGGAGCACTGGGAGGGACTGCAGATTTTCCCAAGGCAGGGGGGGTGGGCATGGTGTGATTTGGCCAGCTTACCCTGGGGGCTGAGTCAGATGCTCTCAGGCAGTCCTAAAAGGCCTGGGCCCCTACTAGCCACCAGAGAAGGCTTATAGGTTTATTTTTAGTCCTAACTGCTGGGAATTATGGCTTATTATTTTTAAAGAAAGAATAGTTACAAGTTTTGAAGAGATTTAATATCCTTGACATGGTAAATGATGTTTTTCAATTATGTTTTTCCTTGAATCTCATATTTAATTCCCACACTTTTTGGCATCTAAAGAATACTCTATGTACAAAGAGGTTTACTGTAATATTCATCTTGATTCATAAAGCCATAAAATGTTTTGTATTCCTGAGAAAATGAAAAAGTGAATTCTTAAGTTCTTTTGAAAGTAACTATTGGCCAGGCATTGTGGCACATGCCTTTAATCCTAGCACTTGGGAGGGAGAGGCAGGCAGATCTCTGTGAGTTCAAGGCCAGCCTGGTCTACAAAGTGAGTTCCAGGCCAGCTGGAGCTATAGGGAGACCCTGTCTCAAAAACACCAAAAAAAGAAAGTAACTATTACAAAGTGAGGCATAGTGGCATAAAACTATAATCTTTAGGACAGCCTTTATTATAATGATACTTCAATACCATCTCTTTCTTTGTAGTGCTCATTCCCACTGTAATGATTTGTTTCTATGTCTGTTGGTCTGTCTGTCTGGGACATTATGGACAGTCTAAGATAGAAGCCATAAAAATCTTATCCATACATCCCCAGTTCCTCACTGAGTCTCACAGGGAGTAGGTACTTAATAAACCTATCTTAATGGAACATGTTAATCCTGCTCTAAATAAAATAGAATTAGAAGCTGAGATATTGTTATTCTCCATCTAACGTTTAGTGTTTTTATAACTGTGGATTTTAAAAATTAGATTTAGGACATAAATCTTATTTGTAAAATGGATGGTAGAAGTCAAACAACAAATGATTATTATTTTTTTCTGTGTAGCATGATTAATTGAATTAAGATATATTTTACAAATATATTCATACACTCTCAGTTCCAGTGGTGGGTATGAGGGAGCTTTTAACTTCTGAGGAGAGTTGATTTTCTCTGTCAATTCATGATATATGTTTGATACTTACTAGCAAAGCATTTATTTTAATAATCACAAAATCCTGATATTTTATTAGATTTATTTTTTAATTTATTTTTAATTTTTATTTATTTTTGTATGTGTATGAATGTACTGTTTGCATGTAGGTTTGTGCACCTGTGTCGTGCATGGAGGTCAGAAGAGGGTCTCGGATTCCCCTGGAACTGGAGTTCTCCTGGAATTGGAGTTATAGACGGTTCTCAGCCATCATGTGGGTGCTGGGGATCGAACCTGGGTCCTCTGCAAGAACAGTCGGTACTCTTAACCACTAGGCTATCTCTCCAGTCCCTAATTTTTTGTTAGATTTAAAAAGATAAGCTGTGAGCCGGGCATGGTGGCGTACACCTTTAATCCTAGCACTCGGGAGGCAGAGGCAGGCGGATCTTTGTGAGTTCAAGGCCAGCCTGGTCTACAGAGTTAGTTCCAGGACAGCTGGGGCTATAGGGAGACCCTGTCTCGAAAAGACCAAAAAAAAAAAGATAAGCTGTGAAAATATAGCCTTCTTTTTTTTTCAAATCAATGATATGAAATTAGCTTTTTGAGTGGGCCATCTCTTTTCATTTCTCAGAACAACATGACCAATTTGTTGCTATGACGACCTAGCACTGGCCAGAATTTAATTGTTAAATCCTTGACTAGCACAAAGATTGATGTTCTGTGTTGTTTAAATTGCTGGGAGTTTCATTAGCTCTAACCCTGCAAGGTGGCTCAGCAAAATGTAGCTGAAATTATTAATTAGCAGGAGCTCATACTTTTTAGAGGCATCTCTTACAAGGCCTTCATCAACTGCATGGTATTTTATAGGTTAGCTTCTAGCCAAACTACATTCTGCTATAGTGTAGAATACACATTTTGAATTCATGTCTATGTGAATCCAAAAGCAACATTATTTTCACAAGACTGCATTAGAAGATAGATGGCACACGCAGATGAACTCTGGGATGTAGAAGACTTTTGCTCCCATGGAAATGCCAGGAAAAAGAATCTAATAACCATCTGACATTTATCTGTGGGACTTTTGAACAGTATTGGTGTCAGGAAGTCTTAATAGATTGACTAACAGAGAGAAAGGTACTTCACAGGCTAGTGGTATGCTCTGGGAACCTCTGGGCAGAAACACTCATTTAGATACAGATAGTAGGAAGAGAAAGCCAAGCCAGAGGGTCTCACTGATTCATAGAGAAGCATCAGAGGAGTGGGAAAGTATGCCATTTTATCCCAAGTGGAATAGACAGATAAAACATCACTCCCAGAAGATATAAAGGATAAAAAGACTCAGTAAAATGCTCTAAGGAAATTATCTATCTATCTGTCTGTCTGTCTATCTATCTCTATATCTAGATTATATCTCTGTATCTATATATCTCCTTAGAGCATTTTACCATGTCTTTTAAATATATATGACTTCTCATAGGAAATATTAAAAGATAAAAATATACTGGAATAACATATACAAATGCTAAAAAGTCCTTTTAGTTAAAATATCATTTGAAGAAATCCTATAAAGATAATGGCATTTTCAGAAAAACTGAAAATGAATGAATTTATCACTTATAGAACTCACTCTAAGAGATGTGCAAAGGAGAGATTTTTCAGTTGAAGAGGAATGGGTCAGTAAAAAACTCGGATCTCATAATGAGCAAAGTGTTGAAATACTAAATTAAGTGATAAATATACAAAATTTTAACCTTCCTTATTGCTTTGAAAGGCTGTCCCAGTTGCTTCCCAATGCTGTGATAAAACACTGACCAAAAACAACTTGGGGAGTGAAGGGCTGATTTCATCTTACTCTTCCAGTGACAGTCCATCAATGAGGAAAGCCAAGACAGGAACTTAAGAAAGACAGAATCCTGGAGTCAACAACAGATCACAGGAGAAGCGTCTTACTGGCTTTCTTCTCTGACTTGTGTTCAGCCTGCTTTCTTCTAGAACTCAGGACCACCTGCCCAGAGGTGTCACCAACTGCAGTGGGCTGGGCCCTCCCACATCACCCAACAATCAAGAAAATGCCTCACAGACATGATCTCAGACCAGTCTGATATTAGGAAATTCCATAACAGGTTCCTCCATCCCAGGTGTGTCAAGTTGACAACTGAAGTTATCCAGTGCAAAGTCATTTGACTATTTAAAACAATTAAAAAAAAGTACATAGTAATATATGAAAAGAAAGGGGAGAAATAGAAATATATTGTTTGCACTTGCTATTTTTTTTATGCCAGTGACTAAAAAGTCCTGAGAGAACACTTTAAAAGGAGGGAGGATTTACTTTAGTTCACACACAGTTTCAGTCTATCAAAGGGCATGGCAGGTAGAGCAGATTGGTTCATTATGGTCACCAGGAAGCAGAGAAGAGGGAATACAGGAAAGGCTGAGTAAGATGTATCCTTCAAGGATAGGCCTTCATCAAGGCCTGTCATTTTCTCCAACCAGGCTCCCACCTGCTCCTACTTTTCACAATCTTCTAATAATGTCATCATATTATGAATCTATCAGGAATTAATCCATTCAGTGGGTACAGACCTTCATGATGTAATTGTCTCTGGAAAACACCCTCAGACATACTGAAAAGTGTGCTTCACTAATTTCCTAGGTGATTCTTCATCAAGTCGACAATCAAGTTACTGACAACCTGTTCTAAGCTCTTATAATTCTATATATGAGGACACATTATTTTCAATTTATAACTTCTAGTAAGTTAAAAATGCACAAGTTCTCTAGGCCAGCTAAGACTCAAGGGAGACCCTGTTTCCAACAAAACAAAACAAAACAAAACAAAACAATGCACAAGTTGACAACTAGAGGTAAAAAATGAGGTAGAGATGAAAAGTCAGGAGAGAGGGAGGCAGAAGACGACAGGTCTCTGTGAGTTCTGGCAAGCCTGGTCTACACAGTGAATTCCAGGCCATCTAGAGTTACAAAGTGAGACCCTGCCTCAAAAACAAAACAAAACAAAAACCAAAAAAATTCAGGAGAGGGCATAATAGTAAACATCCAAAGTATTGAAATATGAGTAACCATCTATAAGATCAAAACTAAAAAACAATCAGGTAGCTGGAGGTGGCTCAGTGGTGAAGAGCACTGGCTGCTCTTGCAGAGGACTTGGATTCCCTTCCCAGCATACACAGGACAGCCCACAATTACTTGTAACTAGTTCCAGGGGACCCAGCACCTTCTTATGGCCTTGACAGACACTGCACACATCTGGTACACTTACATACATGCAGGCAACACACTCATGCACATAAAATAAGAACACCTATGAATGTGATGGCTGGGATGTATGGTATGCTTTTGTATATCTATATACAAAACTGCCCAAGTATTTCATTGTGTTCTCTTTTTTTATTTTTTAAAAATTTATTGTTTTGTATATATATATATATATATTTGTATTGAATTTGTGGTACAAGATTTATTTACAAATCGAAATATACACCCATGTCCCAACCCCAACCCCTCACCCCACCAGATTCACCATTTTCAGGTCAGTGTCTTTGATGCAGTGTTTCTGTTAGGTGTTGTTGTTCTTTCCAATATGCATCACTCCAACAAGAAATATTTACAATGAGGTTATTGGTTGTTAGCATCCATGTATGAGGGATACCGTTCATCTTGTTTTTCTGGGACTGTGTTACATTCTTTTAACTTAAATCTTCTAGTTCCAATCCATTTACCTGCAAAGTTCATAATGTTTCTTTTTTCTGCTGCAAGAACCATATTGTGGTAGATGTACCACATTTTCTCTATTCCACTAGTGCAGTTGAGGGCATTTGGGTTTTGGTTTCCCAGCTTTGCTATTGTGAACAGAGCTGCAATAAATATAGTCGTGCATGTATTTCTGCAAGGTTAAGGATGCAGACTTGTATGTATACCAGGAGTGGTATGATTGGTCAGGTTGGTAAGCTCATTTGAGTCTTCTCAAGGGTTCTCCACATGCTTTTTCCATAGTGGCTGTATAAGTTTTACATTTCTCCACCAGCAATGGATGATTGTTCCTCTTTCCCCAAACTCTGCAGCACTTGGTATCATTTATTTGTTTTCTTGATCCTCACCAGTCTTTATACAGGTGGAGGTGATATCTTAAATGTTTCTTAATTTTTTTAAATTTATTTTTATTTATTTTTTTTCCACATAAATTTATTTTTTATGTTTTTTAACAATTCTTAGACCTGTGCCCCACCATTCGCCCCCCACCAGAGCTCATGCATTCTGCCAAATTTTTGTCTCTTCTCAGTCTTTCTCAATATTCTCCATGAGGGCGTTGACTGTTTTGAGGACAGAAGTTCACTGTTTTCATCAGTTCTTTGAATTCAGTCCCTTTCTCTTGTTGTTGTTGGTGGTGTTGTTTCAAATATGCATCATGCCCAACTGCTTGGACAAAAGCTCAGGGGCCATACACAAGAAATACTTACAATACGTATTGCGACTAGCATCCACAGATGAGGGATACCCATTCGTCGTTTGTTTTTCTGGACTGTGTTATTTCCATCAGCATTGAGTCCTCTAGCTCAGCTCATTTTCTGCCAAAGCTCCATATGTCATCTTTCTTTATTCTGCATAGACTCCATTGTGTAGTGTGTACCATTTTCTCTATCCACTATCAGTTGGAGGAATTTGGGGTTGGTTCCAGCTCCTTGCTATTGAGAAGAGAGCTGAAATTAACATGGCCGTGCATGTATCTCTGTGGTGGCGTAAGTCTTGAGGGTACATGCCCAGGAGTGGTATGGCTGGGTCGGGTGGCAAGTTCATTCCAAGTCTTCCAAGGGTTCTCCACACTGCTTTCCATAGTGGCTGTACGAGTTTACATTCCCACCAGCAGTGGATGAGTGTTCCCCTTTCCCCACAACCTCTCCAGCACTTGGTATCATTTGTTTTCTTGATCCTAGCCAGTCTTACTGGAGTAAGATGATATCTTAAAGTGGTTTTGATTTGCATTTCCTTAATGATTAGTGATGTTGAGCAGTTCTTGAGGTGTTTCTCAGACATCTCTAATTCCTCGCTTGTGAAGTCTCTGTTCAGTTCTTTGCTCCATCTATTGAGCGGGTCGTTTGTTTTCTTTTTTCTTTGTTTTTTGAGTAGTTTATATATTCTGGAAATCAATGCTTTGTCAGATGTATCTGCAGTGAAGGTTTCCTCCCACTCTGTGGGATTTCTCTTCACTTCCTTGATTGTTTCTTTTGATGTACAGAAGCTTTTGAGTTTGATGAGGTCCCATTTGTCAATTGTCGACCTTAATTCTTGTGCAGCTGCTGTCTGATTTAGGAAGTCTTTTCCTACGCCTATGTCTTGTAGTCTGCTGCCAACTTTTTCTTCTATCACCTTCAGAGTTTGGGGTTTCACGTTGAGGTCTTTAATCCATCTGGAGTTGACTTTTGTACAGGGCGAGAGGTAGGGGTTTAATTTCATTCTTCTACAAGTGGTGATCCAGTTTTGCCAACACCACTTGCTGAAGATGCTGTCTTTTCTCCATTGTGGTTTCTTGGCCCCCTTGTCAAATATGAGATGGCTGAAATTGTATGTGCTCAGATTTGGATCTTCGGTTTTGTTCCATTGGTCAACAGGTCTGTTTTTGTGCCAGTACCAGGCTGTTTTTATGACTATAGCCCTGTAGTATAGTTTAAAATCTGGTATAGAGATCCCTCCTGTGTAGCTCTTTTCACTCAGGATTGATTTGGCTATTCGGGGTCTTTTGTTTTTCCAAATGAATTTAAGAACTTTTGTTTCCAAGCCTGTGAAGAAACTCTTGGGGATTTTGATTGGGATTGCGTTAAATCTATACAAGAGTTTTGGTAAAATGGACATTTTTACAATGTTAATTTTCCCAATCCATGAGCATGGGAGGTTTTTCCATCTTCTGATGTCTTCTTCAATTTCTTTCTTTAAAGGTTTAAAATTTTTGTTGTAGAGATCCTTGGTGTCTTTGGTTAGGTTTGTTCCTAGGTATTTTATTGTTTTTGAGGCTATTGTGAGTGGGAAGGTCTCTTTGAATTCTTTCTCCAGTTGCTTGTTCTTGGTGTAAAGAAAGGCCAAATGTATGCATCTTTCTCTATTTTTTTCCATTTTTTAACAATAAGTGATAATTTATGAGTACAAGTATCCTTTATGTAAAACCAATTTGCAAGCAGTTGTGCCCAAACCCACACAGGTCATGGGTCCCACCATCCAGCAGGGGGGTCTTGTATGTTCAATCAAGTTGATCAAATGAGTGTCCAGACTATATTGTTGTAGTTTCACCATTCACCCCAATTGCAGCCCTTACATTCTACCATGCCCCCTCTTCCACAGATTGTTCCCTGGGCTTAGAAAAGGGGCCTGTATACACGCAAAAAATAATGGCTGGGAATTCCGTGTAATGATGGTAATGGAGAATTTGCTTTATTGTCTGCTACAACTCACGTTTATCAGCAAAATGATGTCAGCTCCTAGAGCCAATCACAGACCCCCAGTTCTGTGCCACTGCATACTGCTGCTCCACCTAGCATCATGTACCTGGGCTATGTTGCTTGCTCCTTCTTGGGGCAGGGTCAGAGAAACCCCCTGACTCCCACATGGTGCCCTGTGGAGTGCTGGCTGAGAACTAGCCCTTAATTCATATTGGATCTTTCCACAGTGAAATCTTCATGGTTACTTGTTCCTTTGATAAGGATGTAATGGCCCTCTTTGTCTCTTCTGATTAGTCTTATTTTGAGGTCTATTTTGTCTTATATTAGAATATCAAATCCTGCTTGCATTTGCTTGGAATATTTTTTCCATCCATTTACCTTAAGTTGGTGCCTATCCTAGAAGGTTAGATGGGTTTTTTGTAGACAGCATATAGATTTGTTTCTTAATCCATACTAGTAGTTTATGCCTCTTAATTAGAGAATTCAGTCAAATGATATTTAAAGTTTTTATTGAGAGATTTATATTACTTCCCATCATTTTGGTTTCTGATCCATTCTTTTCTAGGTTTGTATTTCCACAATAGTACCTTCATTAAATATTTTCTGTTGCTTATTGGATGTAGTCATTCATACCTTTTGCTTTTTGAATTGCTGTAGTATTCTGAAGAGATAGCTTTCTGGAAAATAATTATTTGTGTGTGTGTGTGTGTGTGTGTGTGTGTGTGTGTGTATTTTTGAGACAGGGTCTTCCTTTAGTCTCAGCTGGCCTGGAACTCACCCTGTAGACAAGGCTGGCCTTGAACTCACAGAGATCCGCCTGCATCTGCCTCCCAAGTGCTAGGATTCTTTCAGCCTATTTACGTCATGAAACATTTTCCTTTCTCCTTCAATTATAATAGACATTTTTTCTGGATAAAGTATTCTGAGTTGAAATCTATTGTTATTTAGAACTGGGAATAGTTTAGACCAAGCTCTTCTGGCTTCCATTGTTTGTAATGAAAAATCAGCTGTAATTTGGATAGGTTTTCCTTTATAAGTGACTTTTTTGGGGGGGCACTTTCAGTATCCTCTCTTTGTTTTGAACATCTAGTGTTTTTGCTGTGATATGGCATGGGTAATTTTTTTTCTGGTTCTGTCTACTTGGTGTTCTCTTTGCTTATATTTGTATGGGTATGTCTTTAATTAGGGAAATTTTTCTTGTACAATACAATCTTGTTGAAGATCTTGTCAATACCATTATCCTGGGATTTTCTCCTTCTTCTATACCTATGGTGTCCCACAGTTTCTGCTTATTCCATTCGTGTGTGTGTGTGTGTGTGTGTGTGTGTGTGTGTTTGTGTGTGTTACTTTTTCATAATCTTTGCTTGAGCAATCCAGTTCTTCCATGCTGTTTTCCAGTCTTTATATTCTATTTTCGACTTCACCTTTCTGTTATTGAGGCTTTCTCCCATCCTTTCCAAATGGTTTCTTGAGTGTTCCACTTCCTTTTCCAATTCAGCTTAAATTTTCTTCAATATCTCTGTATTTTTTGTTTTACTCCACAGTTTATCATTATCTTCTTTTGTCTTTTAGTTTTTTCATTTCTTTGTATGTGTGCTTTTCAAATTCTTTGATTTCTTTGATCCTGTTTATAATAGTTCTTTTAAGATCTATATCCTGTGTATATCTAGGGAGTCCTCACTACAGGACTGGAAGTATTTGGCAGAAGCTTATCATTTGGGTTTTTCATGTTATTGTTGTTTGTTGTGCTTTTGGCATTTCTTTTGTTGTTTTATTCTAGTATGAAGCTCTGGTGTTTTTTTGTTGAATTGAAGACTGGCTTTGCTTATATTCTTCAGCTGTTTTTGGTGTCTTCTTATTTGGTATACAGAGGAGGTTGGTCTAGGCTTCAAGCTCTTACCTCTCACCTTGTACTGGATAGACCCTACCCCTGCACAGCTGGTAAAGACCTCCCTCAGTGGCAGGAGATACACAACACTCAGGACATCCGGAACCTCTCAGACTGGTGAACCCTGCAGCGGGGGAGGGGTCCCCACACACTAGATCCCCAGGGCTGGCCACAACAATCATCTGGCTCTGAGTCCAGGGGCAAGGAAGCCCAGCCTGGAGCTGAGGGGGTGGGGGCCCATGTTCTCCCCAACTTGTGGGTGGGAGATCACAGCACTTCTGCTGATGTGCAGCTGGGGTCCTCCACCATCAAGCTGAGGTGAACCCCAGTCACACACTGGGAAAAATGCACCCACAGAACCACTGTGCACCACCCGTGGTCCACTCCCTGGCCCTCAGGGCCAGCCGCCAATGTCTGTACTTGGGTCCAGTGGGAGGAAGGCCCAGCCTCGGCTAGTTGCCTCTGCGGTCTCCCGACCCCGGTGGCCATTTCTGCAGTCCCCAATGCCATCTCCAACACCTCCAAAGGCCCTCTGACCACTTTTGGTGCCCTCTAAGGCTCGCAGGGGCCCCTAGGTTCCTCTCCCCTGCCTGCCTCAGCTGCTCTTGCTGAGCCTGCCACCCTGGGAGCTGCCATCTTCCCTCCGCATGTTTTTTATTGATGTCTTCACTCATCCCACCTTCCTAGGGTGTGGTGCCACCACAGTGGGCTGAGCCTTCCCACATCACTTAAGGTAGTTAAGACAATCCCCCTCCACAGATATGCCCATAGCTCAATTCATTGAGACTCTTCCCAGTTATTTTTAGGTCGTGTCAAGTTGACAATTAAAGCTAACCATCACGGCCTTCCTCTGTCACATAAGTGTAGACTCTAAAAGCTTTAGTATTTTGGTCCTTGCTCAGGGAGAACCTTTCTCACATTTTTACCATTAGGAAGAATTTTGCCAAAGTGTACTGGTAGATGCTTAACTACAGGTGTCTGAACAAAGAGAAAGCCCTGATGTGTGTGTGGTGCAGGCCAATTTTTATGGTGACTATAGTTTCACCATAGATGCTTTTATGTTATGGTTGTGATGTCACTGAACTTGGAGCTGAAAGAGGGACAATGTAGCTAACATTACATAGCATTCTCAGCACACAAAGACTAGAGATAAGTTCTGAAGAGCAGGAGACAGTAACAAATTGTGGTAGAACTAGAAAGTGATGAACTTTGCATATTCATTACCTCCTAAACTATTGGAAACAGTGTTAATGATCATACTGTTTCCAAAGAATCTGATTATTCATGTAGAACACTTAATTGGGTTTGTTTTGGTGGCTTCTTTTGCATCCAATTTTTACTTGTCAGATGTTCTGGTCCAACAGGGTTTTTATGCAGTATCTTGGCTCCAGATTTTGTTGTTTCCCTCATCTATTTGGTTCTGATTCACTTGTGACATTAATGCCTAAGATACTTTTAAAAGGCTAATGTTCTGATATTGAAACATTTACCAAACAAGATTTTGTAGCCAAATAGCATTCTGAGAAGAATTAATGTCACTTTTTCTTATTTTTCATAATCCTAAACTATATTTTTATCTGGATTGATTCTTCTGAATCAATTTATTTATTATCTTTAAAATACATTGAGTTTTTATTTCATAATAAATGACAAATATAAATTTGGGAGATATCCAACTTTCTGTTCACTATATGTTAGAAATAGCTCACTACCAGCCCTGCCTGATGCAACTTTGAATTTCCCCATTATTTTGTGCAAAGTAATTTCAAGCTCTCTGCTCTCTTGTGTCCCAGAGGGTAGTCCCTCTTTCACAAGTCTCACTGCCTCCAACCTGCTGAGGATAATGGCAACAGCCAAGGAACTGAACATTGGTAAACAGCTCTATGAGGATAAAACAAAAGTCTATAAACTGTGAGATAATCCAGGAAGAGTCCTTCTGCAATCCCAGGACCAGATTATAGCAGGAAATGCAGCTAGAAAGAACCACCTGGAAGTAAACCCTGCAATCTACAATAAAAATACCAGTTGTGTCTTTCCATTGTTATAGGAAACAGGTATCAAAATTGCTTTTACTAGAAAATGTGGGGAGACAAAGTTCATCGAGTCCAGTGTAAGATAATTCCAATTTAATGGGTTTGCTGAAGAATAGTGACTGGTTCTTTTCTCAAAAGAAGTCCTAGGGTCAAGGAAGAATATAAGTTAGTGGATCTCATGAGTCATGCAACACAAGCAGGTTTTGAAATACTGAAGTCCTGGTTGCACCAGAACTGTACAATAGTTGATATGAAGACTGAATTTGGTATCAATGTAACTACATTTTTGTTCTTGCTGATGTTATTGATAATTATTCCTGAGGACCCTGACATCTGGAGATTGGAGCCAGCAGAATGCCAGTGTTAATGTGATCTCAATCAAGAAAGCCTCTGGGAAATTTTGGATTCCATGTGAACTTTGAGTAGCATCTGCCCATAAAGGACCAGAAGAAACTGAGGATCAAAGCAGAGAATTAAGGAAGTGGTCTTCCCATGGTATTTGTGGCAGTGGTTGGGAGAAGCAATGGTTTGGGACCAGGGATGTCTGGTAATACTGCATATCCAGTTATGAGCTGTTGTTCTAGTTTGCTTTCAATTGCTGTGACAAAACACTCTGACTGATTTCATAATTTTGGTTTATGTGTGGAGTGTGTATATGCATATTTTGGAATAATATAATATCAAAGGGGAACAAAAAAAGAGAAAAACCTATTCAAAGAACTGACCAAAACAGTAAACCTGTGCACCAAAAAGGTTATAAAAGACTGAGAAAAAGATCGAAGACAGGACTTGTGTATGACAGAATCTATGAGCTCTGATGGGGGGTCGGTGGGCATGAGGGGTGGGCATGGATGGGAGAATGAGTTTAAATTTGATTAAGAAATGTTGTATGACATGCACTCAATAAAAATTAAAAAGTTAAAAAAAGATAGAACTCAAAGAAAAAACAAAAAAAACCCCAACTCTGACCAACACCAACTTGGAGAGGAAAGGGTTTATTCATCTTAAATCTCCCAGGACCCAGTTCATCTTATGGAGCCCAAGGTAGGAATTAAGGGCAGGAACCTGGGGGCAGGAGCTGAAGCACAAGCGATGGAGGACTGCTCCTTACTCCCCTGAGCTATGTTCAGTCTTCTTTCTTAAACAATATAGAATAGCCTGCCCAGTAATGTCACCACCCACAGTGAACTGGGCCCTCCCACATCACTCAACACTCAGAAAAATACTCAACAGACATGACTACAGGCCAGTCCAATAGAGGTAATTCCCCAATTGAGGCTTCCTCAACCCAGGTGTGTCAAGTTGACAACTAAAGCTATCCAGGGCAGCTGTCCTTCAGTCAC
Organism: Rhizomys pruinosus; assembly: GCA_009823505.1. NCBI lineage: Eukaryota > Metazoa > Chordata > Mammalia > Rodentia > Spalacidae > Rhizomys > Rhizomys pruinosus. The sequence goes on along the minus strand of VZQC01014413.1, from coordinate 5,228,536 downwards.
ATTGGACTGTGGACCTCAGGATGTGTGGTGATCTCTTCTACTATCCAGTATCTTAGCTGTAAAGCCATATTTTCTCCAGAAGAATCAGCTCAGTTTGCTGGTCAGGTATTTTGGTTAAACAGCCATTTGGTATGGGCCAAACTGGGAACAAAGATATAGAACATGTGGTTATCATAAAGCAAGCTGCCAAGAAAATCAGAGAATGCAATTTTTAATCCAATTTTTATTGAAGCTTTGTGCATTTCATTCAAAATTTCCAATCAAGTCCAGACCCACTCCCCTTCCTTGCCCCCCTCCACCCCACCAGAGCTCATGCATTCCTCCAAACATGCTTTTCATCTTTTTCTCAGTCTCTTTTAAAAATTTCAATGCAGAAATTTAAATTTACTGTTTTGAGCAGAAGTTCACTGATTCAGTCAGTTCTTTGACCTGGTCTTTTTGTTGCTGTTGTTATTGTTGTTGTTGTTGTTATTCCTTCCAATCTCCATCACTCCAAAACATGCAATTATGGATGCCACATTTATCTTTTAGCATCTTCAAGCTTATGATTTTTTTATTAGGCTGAAAGATGTCATGTTTGAAGGCTCCTCCTTGGCAAGCCCAAAAACCCATCAGTCCTGCCCTTGTGCTCCACACTGGGGTTTTCCCTTCCCATGGTCACCAAATGAGGTCCAGTAAGCACCACATCCTCTCTTGATCCTCCTCTACTGGTCTCCATGATACAGCCTTGGTAGTCCAACAATGGCAATCAATACTCCGAAGAGGCTGAAATCCCAGTAGTAGCTCAGTCCACAAATTGGATGTCTCAGCAGTCCCCATCTGGCACTGAAGGTTTGGAGGATTCTTAGAGAGACATAAGTCTTCAGTCAATATTGGAAAGTTTAAAAGCTGTGTCTCATGTCTTTGAAAGATGGCAAAAGCAGTGGAAGCCACAGAGTAGAGGCACTTGCCAGTAAGAAAAGCAAAACAACTGCTCTTTCTCTCTCTTTTTGTGTCTTTTTACTAAGATCTCAAGCTTTATACTTGAAGTACAATTTCTCAGGCTTTAGTAATTATTTATTTCTGGTTATACTTTCCTTTTGGATGCTTAAGCCACACTGTTGGCCCAGAGAGAATGCAAAGAGATAATGTCATTTTTAATTTTTAGGAGAAAGTTACATAATCCCAGTTTAGCCATGAAAAAATTAATCAAGATGGTTTGTATCAGAAAACAAAATTAAATTTACTAGTGAACAAATGCTTCTCTATATTTGTGGGTTGAAAGAGTACCAGTTGGTATTTGTTAATATTTTTCATCTTAGTATGGTGGCATATGCCTGTAATGCCAAGAGTTTGGAGGTGGAGGCAGCATGATCACTTTAAGTTAAAGGAAGCCCTGTGCTAAATAATGGGTTCAACACAAATTAATCTCACTCATTGTATGGTCATTGGTGGGTATGTAACATAAGTAAAGAGATAGTTTATGGGGCTAGAGGGGTATCTCAGCAGTTTACATTGTACATGGCAAGAACAATATATTCCTCTCATTGTGTGATCTGCAAGTTCTGTGGGAGTAGCATTATCTAAGAAAATATATTTTTGTGAAAAAAATATATTTGTGAATCTAAAAAATAATTTTGATAGAATATGCTATGTCATATTTAAAACATCTTATTTTACATAGAACATGAATAACAGCATAAACAAACATTTGTTGAATAATGTTTGTTGATTGTGACTGTGATTATTTCGTTCTTTTTATCTTAATTCTCACCTTATCTAGAAACAGTACGAAATTAAGATTTTTTAGCAACTCTTTCACTTTCCTAAACTACTGCTTGCCCCATGCCACCCACCCACCATCCATCCATCCATCCACCCATCCATCCATCCATCTACCCATCCACCCATCCACCCATCCATCCATTCATCTACCCATCCACCCATCCACCCATCCACCCACCCATCCATCCATCTATCCATTCATCCATCCATCCATCCATCCACCCACCTACCCATCCATCCATCCATTTACCCATCCACCCATCCACCCATCCACCCATCCATGCATCCATGCATCCACCCATCCACCCATCCACCCATCCATGCATCCATGCATCCATGCATCCATGCATCCATCTATCCATCCATCCATCCATCCATCCATCCATCCATCCATCCATCTAGCCATCCATCCACCCATCCACCCATCCATCCATCCATCCATCCATCCATCCATCCATCCAGCCAGCCAGCCAGCCAGCCAGCCAGCCAGCCAGTCTTCTTTAATAAAGAGCTTACATACTTGAGAGGCAGATGTGGACTTCATAGAATCACAGATACCCCAAGACAGAGAAAACATTGGCCAGTACAGATTATGTCTCATTTCCTTGACTGGAAACCCAGGACTCTGAAATGAGAGTGGGTATATTTGAGTGGATGTTATTGAAGAATCTGGCTCTCAAGCCTCCCCCTGCAGCCTCAGTGCTGCCATGGGCAGGCAGTGCATGTCATCCTATTGAGAAATGAAACTTCCCCTCTTAGAATGTTGGCCAATCCATGTTGGCCAATCCACCCCTCCCAAGCTCCTCCACGTATCTGCTGGATGCCAGGTAGAGAACCCTCTTTATCTCTGTTGTGATAAGACACTTTGATCAAAAGCAACTAAGGAAAGCATTTATTTCAGCTTACAGTTACAGTCCATCATCGAGCAGAGTCAAGGCAGGAACTCATGGCAGGCCTGCTTGCTATTCTGCACAGCATTTCCTCTGACTAAGGAGCTCATTTCACAGCTAAGAAGCTCAGCAGAAACCATGGAGGATGCTGCTTGCCAGCTGGCTCACAGCATGCATAGGTAGCTTTCTTACATAGCCAAGGATCACCTACCCATGGAATGTTGCTGCTCACAGCTTGATGGTCCTTCCTTTATCAATTAACAATCAAGGCAATCCTCTACAATCAATTTTTTAAAATCAATTTTATCATGTTGGACTCAAACTGCCACACTCACAAAAGAAACCAAGAGGCCACAGATTAATACAAAATTTATTTAATTTGCTGGTGCATCAGAACCCAGTTAAGAAAACTGACATATCAAGGGAGCCAGTTGTTGATGTGTCAGGGATGCAACCCATTCCACGCAGGGATGAGTGTGACCCCCCACTGTCTGTTACAGAGACCTTTTAAAGCCAAAGCCACAAACTAGAGGAATTTGGTGACATCATTCATACACAATTGCAAGGCTATAGAAACACAATGCAAGCAGTGGTGACCTTTAAGCTGATTGGTTGTGTTTAGCAGCGTGAAGCCCCTTGGAGAGGAATGGGCTTCTTAGGGGGTTGGAAGCACTCCTACAGGGCTGGGAAAGTTCATCCTGACCTCAGGTAGCTGTGGGAACTAGGAACTCAGGGTCAGACTGTATTCTTGTGGTTAAGGTAGTCATGGGAACCAGACCTGCTTCAACTAGATTAACTCTTTCTGACCTGGTCCTAACAATCAATTAACAATCAAGGCAATCCTCTACAAACAGGCCAGTCTGATGTGGATAATCCGTTGAGACTTTTCTCAGGTAACTGTAGGCAGTGCCCAGTCGAGAGTTAATTAAGATAAAAATCTTGCATGACCCAGCTGGAGGCATGGCAGATTTGGTAAAGGGAGAGGGCATTACATCTTGAATGAAGATAAGGATTAGCTAGTTTATACCAGTCAAGCCCAAGGGAGCACCCCTCAGACTCAATTTTGAGGATTCTTGGACAGCGATCCTGGTCTTGTAATAAAAAACCTGTTGACTTAGGGCTATGAATATAGAGAGCTTGTCTAGTAAGCCCCAAGTTCAATCCCTAGCACTAAAGACAATAAATGTGTGATTAAAAGCCAGTATCTTAGCCTGGAAGAATGGCTCAATGAAAGAGCCCACTATTGCAAGGATGGTGGTCCTTATCAGGCCCCTTTTATTTTTCCAGTAAAAACTAGATGGATCCTGGACAATAGAAAGTACAAACCAAGAAGTAGCCTTACCACATGTTGGTAAGGCTGTTGATTTGTCAATTTTTTTTTCATTTTAATCAGAAAAGAGGTGCCAAAAAGATTCACAATGGTGGCTTAGGGGTACACTTTACTCTTTTGCCATGGGTTATGTTAACTTTCCCATACTTTCTCATAGTGGAGACCAAAGAGAGCATTGTGTATATATCTCACTGAAAACCAAATTGTTCTATTACATCACATTAATTTATCAGAATAAGCAAGGATAGGATAGCCTCCTGGAGATCTATGTAAGACACATGTGCTGCAGAGGACAGAGACAGACCACATGAAGACCTTCGTCAGAGCTTTCAGGATACCATGCTTAGAGACATGAGAGGGTAATCCCAAGGAAAATACCAATTTGTTGCATTTTGCATACCTACTACCAATAAGTTAGTGCAGGGCATGATGGGAATTTTGGATACAGAGACAACATATTTCATATTAAGGGAAACCTTCAGAACACGAGATGAGTGATGTAGAGAATGATTACTTTTGAGAGAAGGCTAGAGCAAAAAAAAAGGTCTCAGCAGCAGGTCCAGGCTGCTTTGTAATGATACCCACCACTTCAAGTGGAGGAGGCCTACCTAGCTGGTGAGAAAAGATTCACTGTGACATTTGTCGTGAGCCCCAGTGGGAGAGTCTTAGCAGAGATCCCTGGGGCTCTGAAGTGAGGCTGTGCCCTTGCAGCAGAACATCATAGGCTTCCTGAGACAGCTCCTGGTAGAGAAAAACACTTGAACATGTGGTTCTGAGTGACTACATTGCTGGACTTTCCAATTACAAGCCAAGTCTATTGGAATTGTTGAGGAATAAGTCAAACAGGTCCAGCAGCAGTCCATTGGATAAACAGTTCATCTTGAGTCACATCTAAGTAGGACCAGAGCCTGTGAGAAGTGATGAGCAGGTTAATCCACGTCTCTGTGTCACCCTGCCCCCTCCCGTGAAATCCCAGTTCTCCTTCCATTCGCTGCAATGGCCTCCAAGTAAATGGTTGCATGTGACAAAGGGAAGAAGACAAAAGTTCATTTGCAATGGTTAATCAACTTGATTAGGTCCAGAGTCAACTTAGAGCCGTGACTTTGCGTGGGTCTCTGAGGGTATTTCCTGGAAGGATTAACTGAAGAAAGAAGACTCTCCCCTAGATTAAGCAGTGCCTTTGGGTGATAATGCAGACATAAGCAATCCAAGGGAAAGTTAGTTTTGTTTTTGCCTGGCCCTCTTTGCTCTTGCTGGTGAGTACATCTGTTCTGTTACTGTTGCTGCTGCTGTTATCATTCACTGACTTCAGAACCCAATCTTCACCATTCCAATGTGGCTAGAAGACCAGCAGCCTTCCAGGAATTCTCTGGGCTTTCAGCACCAGATTGGGATTGCTAAGGCATCAGTCCTAGGGACTGAACAGCTACTGGATTCTCAGATTCTCCAGCATACAGACAGCCATTGATAGACTACTTGGCCTGTACTATGCAAGCCAGTCTAATACAGCTCCTTTCTCATATGTATTCATTCTCTCTGTGCTTTTGCTCCAGAGAAACATGACTAATACATGTTGACTTACTAAGGAAAGAGTGCTTATCACTCAGGCATTTGAGATACATGTTTAGATACATGAAAACCCAGTACATCTCTCTAGGAGTCAAAGAAGTTTTCCTATTCATTTGTTTCAGAACTGTTTGCTTTTTCAAAAGATACAATAGGCTTCTTTCTCCATTGTGACTATACTATTTATTGACAACAGAAAATGAATGCATATTATTCAGAATCTAGTTGATCTAGTTGTAAGAGCTTTATCCCCTTAATTTCTCTCTTGGGGTGTAATTAAGAATATCCTTCTTAGGCTTCTGAGAGTCTCGTTTTGTGAAGTTCCAACATAGGCTCTTTTACATATAGTGAACAATGTGTGGCTATTCATTAAGGGAATAGAGTTTATAGCACAGGCATTATAAACAACTGTATGTCAACACACATTGGTCTATAAATATGTGAGCTTGGTATGTGAGAAGAGGTGGACAATGGACTATAATTATCTGAATACAAATCCAGAGATGGCCTTGAAATGTAGTGGTGACAGAAATTGCTCTCCATGGACGGAGCCCTGAGCAGCACATCTTGTTATCTAGCTTGTGTAGGGGAAGTGACCTCAGGTAATACCTTCAGATTTCTAGGGAGTGCTCAGTAGCCTTGCTAACTGTCCAGGCACTTAGAAAAAAAGGATTGGAGGATCTAAGCTAAGGTCTCTCAGGCAGAGACTTGTGGACCAAGATCCAGAAGTCAGTCAAAGTGCGATCTCTTTTATATCACGTTAATGTCCCCTAGAATGCATCTTCTATGCAAAGGATCCTGAACAACCAAGTGGGCAAATAACTCTAGTTGGCCTGCCTTTCATGTTCAGCTACAATAGCATGATAGGCACATGTGGAGTGGCCTTTGTGACAAAGATGGCACCTTCATATGTGTCCTACAGGTTGGTCTCCCACTTACCAAGCCTGATCAAACTTCTACCATAGAAGGCTGAGAGATGCTTATTGATGAGAGCTCTGAGGACTACCTGTCCATGACCACCACTATAGGGGATTCAGTCAATATGAGACTGAGGAAAAGGTAAAGAACATTAATGATATTTTACCCATATTTTAGAAAATTTTGTTTCAATTGCTATCTTCAAATGCTTAATTAGAAAGGTTCTGGAATAATTAAAAAGTTTACCCATCAAGACAGAGATGAGCACCTTTTCTTTCCTGAGTCCACTGACCCAATCTATGAAGCTATAAGCCATGGGTTTAGGGACATAATGATGAGAGGTGAGAAGGGAATTCAAGGTGGGGATATGTAGTCTTAAGGCAGGGTGGTGGCAGAGGGAAGTCCCACTGGGTGTTATCCTCCTGCTCCAGGGGACTTACCCATCTCTTCCTTCCCAGCAAGTATAAGTATCACATCCTCTGTAATCTTCCAGGAAGCCTCCTCTGCTTCACGGCACAAATTGTAACACATAGGCTTTGTCTGAGAGATTTAGGTCAGGTCATAATTATTAGTTTGTAAAAACTTTTTATTATTTATTTATTTATTTTTATTTGATATGTGTGTTATGCTTAACTGTGTGTAAGTGTACCCATGTCATGTGGTGCCTGCAGAGAAGAGAAGAGGGGGTCTGATACCCTGGAACTGGAGTTATGAACAGTTATTAGCCTCCATATGGGTGATGGGATTTGAACCTAGGTCTTCTGCAAAAACAGCCAGTGTTTTTAACTGCTGAGCCATCTCTCCAGCCCCTCATTAGTTTTTCACATATATACATATGCATGCATACACATATATATTACATACATGCACACACATATATTTATAAATGGAGAGAGAGATAGAGAGTATTACTTTTAGCCCAGGGTTGCCTAGAACTCACTATGTAGCCGAGGCTTTCTGCAAAGTCTTAACAATCTTCTTGCAAACTTGATAATCCTCTTGCCTCAGTCCTCCAAGTGCTGTGGTTAAAGGTGTGAACTACTGTTCCTGACTTTAGAAATTATTTTTATATTCTTAGGAGTTTTAGATAGAAAGAGCTGCCAAATACATTTGGTTAATTTATCCACCCTTCACATTTCTTTTTTTTTTTTCTTTTTTTTCTTAAATTTTTATTGAGCTTTTGTGCATTTCATACACTATTTCTTAATCACGTTTATGCCCTTCCCCATCTATGCCCCCTACTCATGCATTCTGCCTTACATATTAAGTCCTATCTTGTATCTTTTCTTTTTTTTTTCTTTTTTTAACTTTTTTGATGCGGAAGTTTACTGTTTGGGTAAGTTCTTTGAGCAAGACTTTTTGTTGCTGTTGTTCCCTTTAAACTTTTTTTTTCTCCAAAAAGTTCTGGGATCACCGGCTCCATCTCAGCTTCTTGAGTGCTGGGATCACCGGCTCCATCTTAGAATCTTGAATCCTGGGTTCACGGGCTTCATCTCAGCGTCTTGAGTGCTGGGATCATGGGTTCCGTCTTGGCATTTTGAGTGCTGGGATCACAGGCTCCATCTCTGTGTCTTGAGTGCTGGGATCACAGGCTCCATCTCAGCTTCTTGAGTGCTGGGATCACAGGCTCCATCTCTGTGTCTTGAGTGCTGGGATCACAGGCTCCATCTCAGCTTCTTGAGTGCTGGGATCACAGGCTCCATCTCTGTGTCTTGAGTGCTGGGATCACAGGCTCCATCTCAGCTTCTTGAGTGCTGGGATCACAGGCTCCATCTCTGTGTCTTGAGTGCTGGGATCACAGGCTCCATCTCTGTGTCTTGAGTGCTGGGATTCTGGGCTCTGGCTGTATGCTTTCTTACTCATCCACCATCTGTTCCAATTCTCTGTATACTATTTCTCACAAATAGACAATAGATAGCTTCACATCCAGTACCATATCAAAGTTTTCAACTATTCAATTCCATGTATTCTTTTAAGTCCTGAACTTTAAACCTTTCGTCTGGGGGATTTGGTGTTAGCATCCACAAATGAGGGAAACCATTCTCCATTTATCTTTCTGGGACTGTGTTACTTCACTCAGCATAATGGCTTCGAACTCCGTCCATTTACCTAGCACACAGGATCTCCAAGGCCCAAACCCCAGTACTGGATTCCATCCCCAGCACTTCAATTAATTAATTATGGAAAGTAGCAGTAATAACAAGAAGCTATCATCATGTTACCTGAACATCCATTTTGACTCTCAAGTTGTGACTGCCTGGATGCAGCCCATTGTGTTATCAAGGGCAATCTTCACCTAAAATCTTTTAAGAGAAGCCAAACAAAGCAATGTGGTTTTGAGGATGAAAGAAACTTGAGGAAACTTGATATTTCCAGTATGATCTGGTGTTGCACAAGACCGTTTTGTGACTGGCAAGAAAATTTTGAGAATCCTTAAATCCAAAGGACTTACACCTGATCTTCCTGATGATCTATAACATTTAATTAAGAAAGCAGTGGTGCCTCATATTTCTTTAATAATCTTAAATTGCTTTCATAAAGTTCCTAATTGGCTGAATTCTACTAATAAGTCATAAATCAAGAAATTTGCATACTTTCAGTAAATGGAGGTAATCTTTTACTCCAAGGCAGAGGAAATTGGTTATAATTATTTGTATGATAATGTTGACTGGATTGAAATGACCTTGGTCCTTATTATTTACTGGCTGGGTATGGGGTGCTGGTCTGTCCAGTACAAGGCTAGAGGTGAGAGCTTAAAGCCTAAACTAACCACTCCCATATGCCAAATAAGAAGACAATGAAAATAGCTGAAGAATATAAGCAAAGCCAGTCTTCAATTCAACAAAGAAACATCTCAGCTTCACACTAGAATCACAACCGACAAAAGAAATCCAAATGCCAAAAGCACAATGAAAAAAACAATAACATGAAAAACCCACATGATAAGCCTCCCCCAAAGTAGTACACCTGGAAGAATCCTATAGTGAGGACTCCCTAGATTTAACTCAGGAAATGTTCTTAAAAGAACTATTATAAACATGATCAAAGAAATCAAAGAATTTAAAGAACACACATATAAAGACATGAAAGAATTAAAAGAAGATAGGGATGAATTAAAAGAAGATAATGATAAACTGTGGAATGAAATCACAAAGCTATAGAAACATTGAAGAAAATTCAAGTTGAAATGGACAAGAAAGTGGAACACTTCACAAACCATTTGGAAAGGATGGGAGAAATCCTCAATAACAGAATAAATGAAGTAGAAAATAGACTATCAAGACTGGAAGACAACATGAAAGAACTGGATCACACATGCAAAGATCATGAAAAATTAAAAAAAACCCACAAGAAGGAATAATCCTGAACTGTGGGACACCATGTAAAGACCAAACCTATGCATCATAGGTCTAGAGGAAGGAGAAGAATCACAGGATAATGGTATTGATCAGATCTTCAACAGTATGCAGAAGAAAACTTTCCCAAATTAAGAAAGAGATACCATACAAATACAAGAAGCATATAGAGCACCAAGTACACAGAACTAGAAAAGAAATTCCCCATGCCATATCATTGTAGAAACACAAGATGTTCAAAACAAAGAGAGGACACTGAGGGCGGCAAAAGAAAAGACAAGAATGTAATTAGGACAACCGTCACAGGCTGGAGAAATGGGCTTAATTTTGATCTTAGCAAGTCTAGTGAGTTAGTAAGGTCTATGTAGTTCCTACTATAGTCCTTATCTGTCTTATGGTCCCTTTATTTATTTATTTATTTTATGTGTATGAATGTACTGTCTGCATGTAGGTCTGTGCACCCATGTTGTGCAATGCCACGGAGGTCAGAAGAGGGCGTTGGATTCCCCTGGAACTGGAGTTCTCCAGGAATTGGAGTTACAGACGGTTCTCAGTCGCCATGTGGTTGCTGGGGATCGAACCCGGGTCCTCTGCAAGAGCAGTCGGGGCTCTTAACTGCTGGGCCATCCCTCCAGCCCTGGACCCTTCTTTTGAATACTGATAATTTTTTATCTGTCTCATGAAATTCATCAATTTACTAGCCCTTGAAGAGCCATCTGTACTTGTTCACTTCTGGGAATTTAGATAGATTCTGTTAAAGATTATTTGGAATTTTATCCAAATCTTTTTTATTCAATATAAAAGTGATGTGAAATACTACATGTAATGAATAAATACCAGAGAGATTCTCTGCTTTATTTCTCTTGATCATGAAAAGACAGACTTTGATCATACTGACAGCAGAATAATTTTGTGGCGAGGCGCCTTTAAGTAAAGGAGATCCGTTTTCTACAGCTGTGAGTGGCCTCCTTTTCATCTCATTATCAATGTAAAGTACATTTCCTTAAATGCAGGCTAGAAAGGAATTGAGGGATTCCTGTACAAGAAATTAGCAGAGCACAGACAAAAAGTTCACTATCTCCCCAGATGGTCAAGTCTTTATAAAATAATCAAATAGAAATATCAGAGACTGACCATGGAAACATGGAAGGTTAGCACCAATTCCCCAGAAAATTGTCAGCTGTAGTGCAGATGAGCCTGGATTGAAGGAAGGATGAATGTAAGTTAAGGTTCTCTACTTGGAGATTAGGAAGTTCAGAAGGATAGGTCTTGGTGGTGCCCCTGCCCACAACCTGTTTAGGAGGATTAGTCATGAGATGACAGCGAGTGACAAGGCAAGGACCTGGACCCCGGGGACAGCCCATAGTTAGTGGGGCAAAGGATGATTTTATTCTTGGCTTACATTAAATACAGACATCTGTTGCAGTCAGAGCTCATCTGGCTCCTCATGAGGACAAGCAGACCAAACACAGAACTGGGGCACTGCTGCTGAGAATTCCTGGCTGCTCAGCAGACAGCTCAGCTCCATCGCGAGGACCATTCTTCCTGCAGTCGCCTCTGGCTCAGCGACCTTTGGCTTAGTGACTCAGGCTCTTCCATATTTACACTCTTAATGGAAATTGCATTACAGTATTTTCCATCGTTTTTTATGCTGAATCAAAAGATTTGGACAAAATTTAAATAACGTTTGACAGAATCTATGTCAATTCCCGGAAGAGAACTAGTACAAGGGCTAATACACAGATGAAATTCATGAGACATGTAAAGATAGCAGTACTCAAAACAAGGGTCCCTGATGAAGAATCAAAGCAAATGTCTTCTCAAGGGCTATAGATATTGCTGAAATACAGGGTGAGAGTTATTTTTAGTTTGTGAACCTAACAAGGCAGCAAGGAGGTTATCAAACATCAGAAACAAGATAATCATGAAGTCAAGAAAGCAAGGGAAGAAGAAAAAGTTGTCATATTTAAAACCTAAATAAAGATCAGATTTGCTTTTGTATAAAATTAATTGATGTAAATGGTAAGGAAATAAAACAATAACTAAAAATGAAAGGTCTAGCAGTATAGTTCAGTGGTAGAATGCTTGTCTACCATGTGTGAGGGCCTAAGGTCAACTCCCAACACGAGAGAGAGAGGGAGAGAAAGAGAGAGAGAGAGAGAGAGAGAGAGAGAGAGAGAGAGAGAGAGAGAGAGAAAATGAGGATATGGAAAGACTGAGTAGAGAGATCAAGTATATTCTGACTAGGAAAGAAAGCCCAGAAACATTTGCACAAAATATATAATTAGGAAACAAAGTTAGTAAGCTTTTTAGAGCCAAATAAATTTTAAATCTTTTTAATAAAAAAAGATCGACTAATTCTAGCAAAATTAAGTAAACAAGATCAGCAAGCAGACTTATACTAGAAAATATTTTTACTGCCAAAGTTTTTTTTAAACAGCTACATGTATTCAGTTAACTTAAAAGGAAAATTTACCTGCCCACTGAAGAAAAGCAGCGAGTGTTCCCTAATAACAAAGTCCTGGAGAAAAAGGAGTGCCCACTGAAGTAAGAATGAAGTAGCAGTGAGATATAATTATGAAGGTCTGTGAGTGATGCTAGTAAACATTTAGAGAAAGGGCAGTTTTCTTCCATTAGAGGTCAGAAAAGACAAATGTTTTCCTTTTTTTAAAAAAAAATTTTTATTTATTTCTTTATGTGTATGAGTGTACTGTCTGCATGCAGGTCTGTGCACCCGTGTCATGCAATGCCGCGGAGGTCAGAAGAGGGTGTCAGATTCCCCTGGAACTGGAGGTCTCCTGGAATTGGAGTTTCAGATGGTTCTCGTTTTCCATTTATTCTAACCATGTGAACATGAACTCAGGCTAAAATCTGATGGAAATAACAAAACAAACAACAGACTGACTTCATATAAATTAAAAATCCAAGTGAAATATTAAATAAATTGACTCAGTAGCATAATATGAGAATAATAGTGCAAGACTATATGAGGTTTATTTCAGCACTGGAAAGATAGCTAGGCATTGAGAAATTTATTCATGCAATATGCTAATAAAGCCCAAAAGAACAATAAGACATCATCCAGATAGATTAAAAGAAGGCATTTCACACAATCTGGTTCCCACGTGTGCTTAAAGACTCTTAAAGAGTCTTTTAAATTGGGTTTTAGACTGTGTATACCCTGTGTTGGTACCATTTTTGTCAGGCTACCTTGTTGCTGGGATTCATATATGCTGATGCAGGTAGCCCTGCTTCACTCAACCTCAAAGCTGTATCAACATATGTCTCAACATACTGATTCTCTTTTTTCCTGGCCATGAACATTTGTTTGTTTAATATTTTTGCTATTATAAAGAATGTTACTCCAAAAATAATCAAAAAATGTGAAAGGAAAAGGACATTTTTAAAAATGAAAGTAGAGGTGGAAGGTTATAAGAGTGGCTTTTATAAAAGGGCAGAATCTGGCCTAATAATCTCACAACCAAAAAAACCCACAAACTCTTTGAATGAAGCTCTTGTGAATTGCACACCCAATTTTGATTCCGTGGAGTCCTAATCTGCTATTCCATCCCAAAATAATGAATGAGAGTTTGCTTGAAAATTATTAGACTAAAATGCTAAAAGGCAGTGGACACACATGTTCATTGAATACAATGAATATTGAGAAGGACACTTAACATTGTGTGTGTGTGTGTGTGTGTATGTGTGTGTGTGTGTGTGTGTGTGAGAGAGAGAGAGAGAGAGAGAGAGAGAGAGAGAGAGAGCACTATTCTAGAACTCCGGATGAAAAGGCACAATTGTCTGCTAAGAAAAGTGTGGGATCAAATGTGTATTTCCACAATTGAAACTGGAGAAATAGTTTTGAATAAAATTATAGGTGAGGCCTGACTGTTATACTGTTCCAGGGCATAGTTCCAAGGGACATCTGGGGCTATAGTGTCCTCCAAGTTCATGCCTGCTCTTTTTTGTGTGTGTGTGTCTTTTTGAGACAGCATCTCCCTTTAGTCCCAGCTGGTTTGGAACTTGCTATGTAGACCAGGCTGGCCTTGAACTCACAGAGATCCACCTGCCTGTGCCTCCCAAGTGCTGGGATTAAAGGTGTGTGCCACCACACCCAGGCTTCATGCCCACTCTTAATAACTAAAATTAAGAGTCAGGCTGCTTTATTCTAGTAGTTGTAAAGTGGCATGTTAATGCTGCAGAAGGAGACTTTAGAAAAAAATTTAAAATCCAAAGCTAAAATCATACTCTTTCCTGGCAGAATGGAAGAGTTGATAGCCAGAAAGAACCAGATGGAACCTCCTGCTAAGCACTGTTGGTTTGGGAGAGTTTTAATTTCTGTATTTAGGTGAGAAAAGGAATGGAAACATATATACAGGAAAAGGAAAATGACATTTTTATTTTCTAATGACAACACTATCTAGAACAATTCTTCCAAAGGGAACAACTACTTAAGGTGGCCAGTTTAAAAATAAGCATAAAAATAAGATAGTCTATTATATATTTATAATAGATGATCAGAAACTTCAATAAAAAGATCTCATTCAAGATAGAATAGGAACATAAAATAAGTTGGAAAAATCTAACAAGAAACGAAAACAAAAAACACCTCTATATCTATTATGTAATATGAGAAAAGGGTCCCAGATAATTACCATGGTTAATATTGGGAAGGATAAAAATGATAGAGATATATTCTTTACAAGTTAATTGAAATTAATTTGTAAAAACTTTTTAAATTATGTTTTATGTGTATGAGTGTACTGTTTGCATGTAGGTTGGTGCACCCATGCGTGCATTTCTGTGGAGGTCAGAAGAGGGCATCAGATTCCCCTGGAACTGGAGTTAAAGATGGTTCTTAGCTGCCATGTGGGTGCTGGGAATCAAACCCGGGTCCTCTGCAAGAGCAGTCAGCACTCTTAACCACTGAGCAATCTCTCCAGCCCCTGAAATTAATTCTAATTAAACCTTCATTAGATCTTTCTCATACTAAACAGTGATTTTAAAATCCCTTGGAAGATTGTTTGGGGGAAAAACAGTAAAAAGTATAATGGTAGAAAAGTCAGATAAAATTAAAACAGTAAGACATTGGCTCAAGAGGTGAGGAGACATTAGTGGTAGAGAATTAGCAGACTGGAGAAAGATCCTAGTTAGTGGAAAAATATTATATTTAATATCATTGGCATTATAGAAGCAGTTCATTGGGAAATATATAAGATAACTGGCTTTTTAAAAAGGAAAAGAATTGTGTTAGAGACTTCTTAGTTTACCAAAAATAAATTCCAGGTAGATTAAACATTTAAGGATTAAAAACAAAGTTGCTTAAATGTAGAAAAATAAGAAAATACATAATTAGCCCTAGGTGTAATGTTTTAAATCCTACTACCAAGGTCAGAAACCAAGGAGAACATTAATAAATTTATCTACATAAAAATTAAAAGTAGTTATACACCAAAATCATTATGTATAAAATGCAAAATAAGATACACTGCTAATTTATATAGCAAAAATTATAAAACTGATCTAGCATATGTGCTAATACTAATTATTATTATTAATAATAAACTATTAATAATAAAAGTAATAAAAAGTAATATAAATAAAAATATATAAAATAAAATTAGTAATAAAAGTAAATAATAAAAAAAATAATAAATGGCTCACTCAGCAAATTGCCTGCTGCATAAGTGTGAGGTTCTAAGTGGGATCTCTAGCAGCATCCATATAAAAGCTTCCCCATGCATCTGTAACCTCAGCACTGGTAAGTAGAAGAGGGAGTAAGACAGATAGATCCTCAGAACTCACTGGCCAGCCAACTTTAATTGAACCAATGAGCTCCAGGTCCAGTGAGAGACCCTGTCTCAAAAAATAAGGTGGAGAATAACTGAGGAAGATACCAGATGTTGACATGTGCAACCCGTGTGCATGTGCACACATGCACACATGTACAATTAACTCCCCCCCAAACACACATGCCACTTTTACAAAATAATGAGTAAAACTCTAAAGCTCCAGTGGAAACTTAGACCAAGGACCATGGAATTCACAAAAGAGAGACAAATGCCGGCATACATATAGGAAATTCAATTTCGTTAGCAACAGCACATCAAGCTAAATAAATGGACATTTTCACTAATTAAATGATCAAATAGAAGCTTAACCCCTAAGTGACAGACACATCTTCAATGCACCCTCCACACATAGGATGAATAATCTCTTAACTCTCACCAGAGTTTTCTTATGCACCAGATGGTGATTAACACAGAAATTAGCCAATGTGCAGAGAAGGAGAGACTGCAGAGTGCTCATCCCTGCATAGGACGCCTATATCACACCTCTGTCTCCCAGGGCTCAGGGATCACTGTGGAAGAGGAGGCAGAAAGACTAAGAGCCAGAGGGGTGGATGAGCACAGGAGCCTTCCAGGCAGCTGGTCGGTTGCTCATATGGATGCACAGCAGCAGGGACAGCGTGCACAAGTCCCATGAATGCTTGAATCAGACAAAAATTCCAGCATGGACATATGGAAGTGGACAAGAAATCACAACCAATCCGAAGGAACTTTTGGTAATTGAGAGGTGCTGGGACAGGGAGACACAGTGTCTTACAGGGTTGGGACTCTTGGTGGGCCCATCCACACTGAAGGATGTTAGGGGACCCAAATCATATATACATATCATATATGATATATATGATGTATATGATGTATATGATATATTATATATGATGTATATGATATATGACATATGTATATATATCATATATATACCATATATATGATATAATATATACATCATATATATGGAGCAGATCTAAATGGCATGAAACTATATTATATGAAAGGCAGAAAAATTCAATATAAAATAATCATAATAATTTGACCCCACAAATCCACATATCTATGTATCTGAGACAGTGATGAAGGTGGTTTATTTCTTTCTGGATACAGATTTAGAAATTTCCATTAAAAATCTAAAAATACGTATTCTTTGAACAAGTGATTCCACTTTGGAATTTTATCATGAACAACAGATCATAAAAATCACAAAATGATTTATTTATAAGAATATTTATTGTGGCATATTTATATTTACAAAAGACAAGAAACATTAAATTTATAATGTGCCTATGGAGATTATTTTTGAAGAAAATTTAATAAAGTGAGAAAATTCTTAGAATTTTGACTTCAGTAAGAAAGCAAGGTGAGGAAATTTGTAACCTAGGGAAATTCTGGTGACTGACGGCGTTGGGGAGCAGGAGAAGCAGTCTCCTTCAGGAATGGGACTCTCGGAAGGTTAACCAGGCTCCGGTGGATGGACCCACAAGTGTCCAAGTGGAAGGACACTTGGGGACACAAATTAGACCATAGACTTTATTATTTATTTATTTATTTATTTATTTATTATTGATTTATTGATTTATTTGTGCGTGTGTAATACTATGTATATGGAAAATACATTAAATTCTGTGGGAGCAACTCAGTGAGGTATGAATAGGGGAGATGATCTAAGCATCATCAAATTATTGTAGGAAAATTGTAAAACTTCAACTAAGTTGTTAAATACTAGGTCTAGTTGTTACTGGTTACAAAATATAACTTTTGTGCAGTGCTTGCTGTATGCTGAGAATACTACTTTGTACGTATCGAAATATCTTACAGTAAGCCACAGAGTGTGAGCTCTACTTGTACCCCATTCTTACCAATGAGAAACCCTGAGTCTAGAGACCTCAAATTGAAATCTCTGTTTCTTTTTTGGAACTCAGATGTGACTCCAGCTCCTGGCGTATACTTGGGCACATATACATACAAATTAATAAAAATAAAAATAAAGCCTTTAAAATATTACTATGAATAGAACTCTTGTGAATTTTTATTTTTTTCTTTATGTGTTTCTTAAAACCCCCAGGTTAACTGAGATCAAACCCTAAGCCACGTTTTCATCTTGTCCAATGCACGTCATCTACTTTTATTGCTATGCCTGATTAGAAGTAACTTCAGGGAGGAAGGGTTTATTTTGCCTTACAGTTTGAGGGAATACATTCTGTCCTGGAGGGGCACACATGGCACCTGACAGCCTGCATGCTCACATCTTGCCAAAACAGGAAGTAGAGAACAGAAGGCAAATGGGGCTGGGTGATAAACTCCCCCCAGGTTCACCTCCAGAAGCCCACTTCCTGCAGCGAGGCTCCACAACTTTCTAAAACTGTGCTGGGTGGTGACTAAGTGTTCAACACATGAGCCCATGGCGGGCATTTCTCATTCAAACCCCAGCACTCAATCTCTCACATCTGCTTTGTTTATACTGTACTCACAAAGGAAATTCATGTCACAATGGTGGTCCTCATCTAGTGTAAGATTGTAAATCATGAAATCATGACAGAGCTGTTATACATGAACAATAAAACTACCCTTTGGTCATATGACATGACGGAGTAGTTAAATGACTGGATCCAGAACGCTAGGTTTCAATCATCACTTGAATTTATCATCCATTTCACATTTGAGCAAGTCAGATAATCTGATAAAAATTACCTGTTTATTTATTGTGATTATAGAAGTTAATGCAGAAAGACAATGAGTAGCCCAGGGTAAGTACCATATAGTGTTAGCTCTTATTTTTATCAGCATCATTATTAAATCTTTAAAGTACATTATATGTTTAAAATTTTTTTTATTTATTTCTGTATGTATATGAATGTACTGTCTGCATGCAGGTTTGTGCACCCGTGTCGTGCAATGCCAAGGAGGTCAGAAGAAGGTGTCGGATTCCCCTGGAACTGGAGTTCTCCTGGAATTGGAGTTTTGGACGGTTCCCGGCCGCCATGTGGGTGCTGGGGATCGAACCCGGGTCCTCTGTAAGAGCAGTCGGCTCTCTTAACCGCTAGGCCATCTCTCCAGCCCTATATGTTTTAGAAAGATTTTTCTTTTTTTTTTTTTTTTTTTTGGTCTTTTTGAGACAGGGTCTCCCTGGAGCCCCAGCTGACCTGGAATCACTCTGTAGACCAGGCTGGTCTTGAACTCACGAAGATCCGCCTGCCTCTGCATCCCAAGTGCTAGGATTAAAGGCGTGCGCCACCACGCCCGGCTTAGAAAGATTTTTCAACACTCTTAGATCTTTCAGAGGTATTCAGGCTTATACCACAGTAGACTTGCCTGGAAGAGATAACTGAGCGCCTTATTCAAATCAATTTTCAAAATGGTATTATTTACCAGTCAGTCTGGATTGAGAGATATGCAAGAAGTAGCAAATTCTGAACTGGGTCTAGGGACTTTCCATCAGGGATCAGACTCAATCCGCCAACAGTTCTGTGATGAAAGTACTCTCGGCACCATCTCTAGAGAGCTAGGTGTCCTCAGTTCAGATTCTGCTCTTTGTTTATCTTGGGGAAGATAAATCCCAACCTTTAAAAATTTTCTTGGGGAGTAGAAACTGAAGAGCAACAGTGAATTAACCATGCTGCCCAGTTACAAACAATAACTTTTCAGACATGCCGGAGGGGACGGTATAAATGGAGTGTTTGACTGGCTGTCCAGAGGCACTAGTAAATGCTTGACTTTTACCAACATGGTAATTTCAGAAGGATAAGTGGAACCTGCAAGCAATGCCATTTTGCTTGATTGCACCATAATTGCATTTATGCCATTGATATCAAACTGAGTGTAATTAGAGACTATTTTAACTCATAACAAACAGTGCACTTTGTTTTTACATGTCTGAATAACATCCTACAGAAGTGACGCCATTGGGCCATAGACTAGGAGCTCCCTGTATCCACTAAAGAAAGACCTGAGCTTTCTGATGGTTGAGATGTGATTCATAGATAATGTTCTTGGAGTTGGTTATTTCTGTTCCACAATGTAAAACTAGGTGGATGTGTGCTTGTTGACTCAGGTTGCCAATTTACCTAAATGATGAACTTAAAGCACATTACAGAGAATTCAATGGCAATGTGCTCTGTTCTAGGGCACAGACAAGAAGGAGTCTTCCTGGTACAAGTAATTTACTAAAAGAAACCTTTGCTTCCAGAAAATGGTAAATAATATGTGGCACTCAAGGTTACAAAAGAAAGTGAGCAGTAGAATAAAGGCTATTTTGAGTGCTTGTATTGAATTTATGATTGGAAGTGAGACATTTTAAATACGTGAGTCATCTTAGAGCAGTGACACATATAGGATGTTAGAGCTTACTATACCAAAGTATGGCTCTGTGACAAAACAAACCATGGAGTTTTCCAAATACATAAATCCTGCACAGTCCCTCCCTGAACCTTAATTAGGACCTGGATGTACTTAAGATTTTGTACTATTAGAACATTTCTCAAATTCCCTTTGACAGCTTATATAGCTATAAAATTATGTTCGCCTTGCTTTTTATTCATTTTACCATATGCCGGACACTATTTGTAAACATTATGTTCATAGATTCATTTAATCCTTGCAAAATCTCTATACAATTAACAGATCATTGCTCTTGTTTTATAGCTGAGGAGTGTGCTAGAAAGAAGCTCAGCTGGGAAAGTGTTTGTTGCTTGAGCATAAGGACTTGAGTTTGGATCCCTAACATCCCACAAAAGAAGGGGATCATGGTGTGCATCTGTAACCCTAGCACTGGGGAGAAAGAGACAAGTGGATCCCTAGAGCTCACTGACCAGCCAGCCTGGCCAAATGGTTAAGCTCCAGGTTCAATGAGAGACTTTCAGAAACAAGACGGAAGGCAATTTGAACATACCTGGTTATCAACCTCTGATCTCCACACACATACATACATGTACAATCATAGGCACACATATATGAGCCCACACAGAGATGTATGTAACACACACACATACACAAGCATACACACACACACACACACACACACACACACACACCTGTAATAAGTAAGTAACAGCAGAATTTGGACTCAGAAATTCTGGAATGGTGCTGAGTGCTTTCATCACAGAACTGTTGCAAGGATTAAATTAGATAACATACGCAAAGGTCCCAGACTCAATAGGAGGTCCTACCCACTGGGCTTTATATAAACATGCCACCTAGATTTCTGTTTGATGGTTTTAGTACTTGGTATGCAGAGCAGCTGCTGATCACTGACTATCTCTGGGCCTTTGAATAAAGCACAGACTCTCAGGAGCCATTTCTTGATTCCAGCACATACGTGACTCTATCCCATGAGTCCTTGTTAGGTCAGTGCAAATCCAGGAATAAGGTGAGTGAAATGGACATATAACATCAGTTGATCTTCCAGCAGGGTTGTTAGCAATTTTTATTTTCATTGCACAACCAGTGGAAAGGAGGCTCGGTGAGGTGAGGAGACAGTGTTCATGGATGGAGGTGAGGTGATGTGAGGAGACAGTGTTCATGGAGGGAGGGGAGGGGAGGAGATAATGTTCATGGAAGGAGATGATGTGAGGAGACAGCATTCATGGAGGGAAGTGAGGTGAGATGAGGAGACAGTGTTCATGGAGGGAGGTGATGTGAGGAGACAGTGTTCATAGAGGGAGGTGAGGAGACAGTGTTCATGGAGGGAGGTGATGTGAGGAGACAGTGTTCATGGAGAGAGGTGATGTGAAGAGACAGTGTTCTCATGGAGAGAGGCAGTCCATGTCAAGACTGGGATTCAGCTTTGGACGGGTCTTGCCATGATTTAAGTATGAGTAGTGTCCTCCAAAGACCCACCTGTCAAGGTTTGGTCCGGGGGGGGGCAGTATTGGGAAGTTCTGGGGATTTATGCCAGTACTAGGAAGTGTTGTGGCTTTTAAAAAATATTTCACTTATTCTTAGACAACTTCACACGTGCACATAATGTACTTTGATCATAGTCACCCCCGTTGTCCTCTAGTCATCCTGCCACTCCTGCTAAGCCCCTTCATTTTCCATACAAGTCCTCCTAATTTCATGGTGTGTGTGTGTGTGTGTGTGTGTGTGTGTGTGTGTGTGTGTGTGTGCACGCGCTTGACTCACAGCATTTAATTGGGGTTGCTTGCATGAGCATGGGCGGGAGGTTATTTACCGGAGCTACCAGTGACTGCACCACTGCTAGAAATGACTCCCCCTGCAAACGTTAACTGCCCTGAAGGAACGGGGCCTCATGCAGCCTTCCCCTATCCTTGACAGCATATGAGCTTCGTCTGGTGCAGACACTGTATAGGTAACCATCTCCTCTGTGTTAAGGATACAGTGGTCATGTCATGTCAGAAAGACAGCATTTGACAGCAGTCCTCTGTGACCCCAGCTCTTTCAGTCTTTTGTGGTACTCTCTGCGACTTGGAGGGGTGATATAGATGGCCTGTTTAGGGAAGTATACTCAATATTCACTTATTCTCAAAGAAGTTTCTTTGCCCAAGACTGAGAGTTTGGATCTTTAAGAGGTGGGGCCTTATGGGAGTTTCTTAGGTAATTGGGGATGTGCCCTGGAGAATGAGACCACATCTTTGTTTCTGCTTCCTGACTTGTGATGTAAGCACTTGCTCTGACATGTGTACCTGTCACCATCTGTCACTCTTGCCCATAGGCCCAAACCAGTGGGGTTGCCTGATCTCGGATGCAGAACTCCAGACTCATAAGTTAAAATAAACCTCTCTTTACTTCATTTGCAGCCTGTGTCAGGTATTTTGCTGTCACAATTTGATGCTGCAAAGAGCAATGCTCTTACAGCACTTCCCTGTAAAGTAGACTGTATGAGGAGGCAGGTCAGAAAAGAAGAGACTCTGGCAAGATTCTCTTGTAGGGCCTCCAATCAGGGATGAGAAAGAACCTTGATGGAGTGCATGGGTGGCAGAGCTCACAAGAGGATAGACAACAATCTCACATAATTTGTAGCAAAATAGATTTCCAAATGAAGACAATGCACAATGGCAAATTTGATAATTTAGGGTGGAGAGCGTATTTAGGGCATGGACTTTCAATAGAATAGAACTGTTCCTTGCTAGAGGCATTCGAGAGAGGACTACTGTATAGTGACTGGGTAACACTTCCACTGTCATTTAGAAGAAGGAAGCCAGAGATAATAAGATACTTAATGCATGGAGATTCATGCAATAAAAACTGATCTCTCTCGTTTATCTCTCTTTATAAATATCTTGAATGTTTTGGTGGACTATTTTTTTAAAACTGAGAGCAAGAAGCTTCTTTTTGTAGTAGAGGGAGACAATTATAGCTGGTCAAAATAGAGGAGAAGTGACCAGGAGGTGCCCAGCCCCGTTTCATATGTATATGAAACAGTATAATTAAAGAAGTCAGGAACTTGAGAGGGAGTGGGTGAACATGGAGGAGCTGGAAAAGAAGAGGGGAGGTAAAAATTGTGTAACTACAATGCCCCACATCAAATTTCAAGCCTTTCACATAAGGCTCAGGAAATGTCATAGAAGAGGGGGCAGAAAGATTGTAAGAGCCGAGGACCAGGACACTAGCTGCTTGATAGTATCTTCCAGATATGACTGGGAAGCTGTGCCCATAAAATCTCAACAACATAATTAACTAAAAAAGACCCACAAAATGACACCAGTTGACACGTCAGTGTGGATGGGGGGAATTTCACAAGGTGAAGAGTGACCAACCTGCAGTTAATGGCTGCTGAGAAAGAGACAATCAGTTTTCTCCAGGCACCAGCTCCCTGATTGGTTATCTAATCCCAAGTAGTCAGCCCTAAGCACATGTACACACTAGCCCTGATAGATGCAACCAGTAGGTTGTTTACCTATACACAATGCACATGTATACACACATATGAAACAATACAATTAAAGAAGAGGTCAGAAACTTGAGAGGGATTGGGTGAACACGGAGGAGCTGGGAAAGAAGAGGGAGCACAGAAATTATGTAAGTACAGTGCTATTTGTGAAATTACCCAAAAGATAAATATTTAAATTTAAGGCATCATCCTTGCTTCAGGATAAGTTTATCATTCTGAGTGCTAAGCACATAAGTCCTCTATAAATACTTTATATAAATTAATGTTCCCTTTCTTCCTGTTGACTGTGCCTTCCTCTTTCAACCTACTTTACTTTGATTATAGATATAGAAGGGAAATGCAGAGTCTAGGTGGCAGTGAGCTCTCTTCATAAGCAGGGAGGAGAGAGAGAATTGGCTGCTTTGTTGTCAGATAGTTTCTTGAAGCTCCAAGCTTAAGGAAACAGTAGGAAAATCAGAATTAATTTCAAAATCTGTGATCAGCAGACTTCTCAATGAATGAGCATGAGCTGTCTCTGAACTTCAGAAGGGACCAGACAATGATTTCAAAGTCTTCATCTAGCATTTGAATTTATGTTAACAGTGCTTAGCTATTTTTGGAAAATAAACATATGCATACTCACAACTGAATGCACTCTATTACAAATCACAGTCCTCTGAGTACGATATGTCCATTACCATTTTAATCAGACACCTGTGATTATCTGCAAAGGACTCTCCCAAGAGCTCTGGCCTGTTGACATCCCCCCCACAGAAGAAATAGAAGAGACTGGGGAGCTCATTAGATTATCACCTGAGATTAAAGCTACTTACCGTCTCCTGAGCCCCACCTTATAGCTGTGTGTCATTCGACTGTACATGGTTTTAGGAGGTGCTGCATGGAGGTGGAAGGTTAACAGAAGAGGGGGCTCCATGTATACAGTTTTCAAGACGTTGATATTCATGTTGGTGTGGACATATTTGCTGATGTGGATGTTTTGGGATCACTCACACTCCTGTAAGTTCCCACTCACCTCTTTCCCGGTAAGCAAACCCAATAAGCTCATTTTGGTTCGCCAATTGGTTTTGGAGCAAGCAGACATTTATTCTTGTCTTCTCAGGATAACTCAGGCAATAAACCATATATGCAAGGAGTCATGATCTATAATACTTTGCTGCCTTAATTGCAGTTGTCACACAATTGCAGGGACATAGCAGTGATAATATTAATGGTAAGTGGCAGTACCAAAAGAGTTTTATTTTCCTGCCAAACCACTCCAAATGACCTTGTAATCTTATGTAGTC
The DNA here is from genome assembly GCA_009823505.1 of Rhizomys pruinosus. Lineage (NCBI taxonomy): Eukaryota > Metazoa > Chordata > Mammalia > Rodentia > Spalacidae > Rhizomys > Rhizomys pruinosus. The sequence continues at coordinate 5,203,740 of VZQC01014413.1, read as the reverse complement.
TTTACTGATGCAGTAAATGCATCAGTAAAAAATCATATGATGTGTAGCTTCAAGCCCTATACCATCTCCATCCCTTTCTTTCCAGCTAAATCACCTTGTGTCCTCTTGTCATACAACAGCTCTAAAGCTATCACCAAAGTTAGTGCTGTTGCTGCTGCTCTTAACGCTAATGGTGTTTGGCATTTCTGGGAAGAGTTGCCAGGCACTCTGCTAAGTATTTCACTTACAGCATTTCTTTTTACACTTAAAACAGTCTCAGGAGGCAAGTACTACTATTTACTACTTTTAATGCTCATTTCCTTTCCACTTCCTATGTACTCACAAAGCTGCTAAATTGCAGTCAGAGTTCTAGCAAAGGTCTGCCGCCTTGTTCTCAGCCTTCAGATCTCAACTCCACAGCTTCCATGTCACTTTCTCAGAGTTCTTCTGTCACCTCATCCAAAGCAGTTGCCTCCCACTGTCTTGGGATTCTTTGTTACAGGAACCTGTCTGTGCACTTCCTAGAGTTACCATCATTGAAATGATTTCTTTTTTTAAATACTTTTATTAATGAATTATATATTTCATTCATTATCTTTCAGTCCAATTTAGACACATTCTCCTCTCCCTGCCCTCATCCCACCCCTGTTCATGCCCTCTGCCATACATGTCTTGCATCTTTCTCTCAGTCTTTCCAAAGTTTTCCCCTGCAGAGGCTTGTTGTTTTGGGCAGAGTTTAATTATATCAGTCAGTTCTTTGATCCAGTCTTTATGTTGTTGTTGTTCCCTCCCCTTTGTATTGCTCCAACAAATGCCTATATAATCATCACATATGCATCAAAATTATGACCTCTGAGAATAAACTGTATGTTAATTCCAAAACATGTTTAACATTTTCCACCTTTAATTTTATATTACTCTAAAATACGAATACATACCTTCCACCCATATACAGTAATTACAGAGTCTGAAAATAAGTAGTAGGTTGATTCTAGAGCCCATTAAGAGATTTACATTTTCAAGACATAGGCTTAGGAAAAGACTTTCTAAATCAGACAGCAGCTGCACAGGAAATAAGGTCAACAGTAGACAAACTGTACTTCATCAAACTCAAAATGAAGAGAAAACCCACAGAGTGGGAGGAAATCTTAACCAGTGATACATCTGACAGAGCATTAACATCCACAATATATAGACTACTCAAAAAACAAAGAAAACAAATGACCCACTCAAAAGATGGAGTAAAGAGCTGAACAGAGACTTCACCAGTGAGGAATTAAAGATGGCTGAGAAACATCTTAAAAAGTGTTCAACATCATTAATAATTAAGGAAATGCAAATTAAAACCACTCTCAGATATCATCTCACTCTGATATGACTGGCTAGATCAAGAAAACAAAAGACACCAAATGCCGGAGAGGTTGTGGGGAAAGGGGAGCACTCATTCACTGCTGGTGGGAATGTAAACTTGTACAACCATTATGGAAAGCAGTGTGGAGAACCCTTAAAAGACTCAAAATGAGCCTTCCCTGACCTAGTCATACCACTCCTGGGTATACACCCCAAAGACTCATCCTACAGCAAAGATACATGCACATCTATGTTTATTACAGCTCTTTTCACAATAGCAAAGATCTGGAACCAACCCAAATGCCCCTCAACAGATGAGTGGATTACAAAAATGTGGTACATCTACACAATGGAATACTATTCAGTGGTAAAAAAAGAAGACATCATGAACTTTGCAGGTAAATGGATGGAACTCAAAGCCATTATGCTAAGTGAAGTAACACAGTCCCAGAAAAACAAATGAACAATGGTTTCTCTCATTTGTGGATGCTAACACCAAATCCCCAGTTGAAAGGCAAGCTGAACAACATTATTGTTATATTTCTTTTTATCTGAAAGCAACTATGTTGTTATAATGTAAATCTCTTAAGGTGCTCTAGAATCGACCTACAGATTCTGTAATTACTGTATATGGGTGGAAGGTATATATTCATATTTTAGAGTAATATAAAATTATAGGGAGAAATGTGAATTCCTGAACATATTTTGGAATTAACATACAGGGAAACCATTTCTGGGACTGTGTTACTTCACTTAGCATAATGACTTTGAGTTCCATCTATTTACCTGCAAAGTTCATGATGTCATCTTTCCTTACCTGGGCCCTGAAGTATAAGTTCTATGAGAGTAACGGCCACTGGGGGTTGGGGGGGCTGTTCCCTAAGCTACAATCAAAGTCCTGGTTAATACTATATTTATTAGCTTGCTTGATGTGCCTTAATAAATTGCCACAAACAGAGGCAGGTGGATCTTTGTGAGTTCAAGGCCAGCCTGGTCTACAGAGTGAGTTCCAGGACAGCTGGGGCTATAGGGAGACCCTGTCTCAAAAACACCCCCCCCAAAAAATAAATAAAATAAAATAAAATGCCACAAACCAGGTAGTTTAAGTAGAAATTTATTTTCTCACAGTCCTGGAGAGCAGATGATATCTATAGTTCAGATGTTGGACAAATCTCTCTCTTTGGCTTGTGCATGACCAGATAGAATCTCTCTATGTCTTTATATGGCCATTTTCTTTAAATTTGAGTATCCTAATTTTCTCTTGTTATAAGCCCCATCCTAATGATGTGTTTTTAAATTAATTTCCTCTTTAAAGACTCTATAGCCAAATACAGGTATGTTCTGAGGTATTAGAGGTTGAGATTTCAATACGTGGATTTTCTTGGTAGGGTTGCAGTACATCCCATAGAACCATGGGATGTAATAGGCACTATTTAAATATACCCCAAATCAATAAGCAGCTACAATATTATCATGGAGTTCAAGGATTATCAAGCAGAAGGTACGCTTGAAACTTGCCCAATGTCCCCAACCTAAAGATACTGGTTTAGGTGGTTTGGATTAGATGGTGGTATCTACAAAGACAATTTTAACACAAAAAATATCACTAATACATCCCAATCTTCAAGTTTTAAAGATAGGCCTAGAAAGTTGAGAGACTTATCTGGGTAATACAGTTTCAGAGTTATAACCCTTAGTGTATAAACTCAAGTACTTGGTGTCTTTGCTATTTTATAGCATGTTATGGTTAAAGATAACCATGCTTTCTGACTAATGTCAAAATAATTCTTTTTTTAAATTTAATTTTATTATTTATTTATGGTATGAATGTACTGTCTGCATATAGGTTTGTGCACTTGTGTCATGCAATGCTGCGGAGGTCAGAAGAGGGCGTCGGATTTCCCTGGAACTGGAGTTCTCCTCGAATTGGAGTTACAGACGGTTCTCAACCACCATGTGGGTGCTGGGGATGGAACCTGGGTCCTCTGCAAGACCAGTCAGTGCTCTTAACCGCTAGGCCATTTCTCCCACCCCAAATAATTCTTATTTGGACTATAAATTATATATGAGAATGAAGTCAGCCCTAAGGGAGCATGCCAATGTTCCTATGTTTGCCTAGGTTAGTGTTTCCTTAAAGCAGGTACAGTGTTCTATAGGAGGACCAAGTGTTAGGGAATTCCCTCCTTACAGCAAATCTGTGGTATACAGAGAATAGAGTTATAATCTATAGGCTAGGAGGCCAGTCACCTTTGTACTTCTTGACTAGGCAGAATGGAGATGAGGCCTTGCATTTTGTCTGAGGTAACAACCTAGGAGCCTTCAAAGCCTATACCTAAGACCTAGAGGCCTTCAATCCTCTCTTATTTAAGGCTCCATCATTCTGCCACTGATAAAAGGAAGGATAAAGGAGAGTAAATTTGAATGTATGATGATGAGACCAAGACAGATGTCAGAGGATATACATGCTGTTCTGTGAACTGAGGGCCTATAGAATCTTGTACCTCTTTAACTTTTGCCTGAGCTAGGATATCTCTGTTACTGATATCTAGGACTTTGGGGGTACCTATGATGCTAAAGTGGGTGAGAAAGGTCCTATACCAGCATCGGTGCAGGTGAACAAGGGAAATCTACTCAATGGCTATCTCCTAACTACCAAGAGAAGCCCATCTCTCGCCATGGTGCTTCTTATGGGGCATGTGTTGATATTAGTGTCTAAATATTTCTGAAATACCATTTGTCATTTGAGTAACATTGCTTCATGATGGTTTGAATATGGGTAGAGTTCCATGTGGTACAGTCCATGTGGTAAAGTCTTGATCCCCATAGTGATAGCATTGAGAAATCCTGTGGACTTTTAAGAGGTGGGGGCAGAATGCCTCATGCTCTGGTAGGGGCTAGGCCTCCACCTCTGGCTCTGGCAGAGTGGGAGATCCTTAGGTCATTGAAACATGAAGGGAACTATGAGACCCTAGCTGATCCTCTTTCTGTGTGTCCTGGCTACTTTCTATTGCTATGATAAACACTGTGACAAAACCAACTTGGGGAGGAAAGGGTTGATTTTACTTTTCATCTCCTCAGTCACAGTTCATTACTGAGTGAATTCAGGGCAGAAACTCAGGGCAAGAACCTTGAGACAGGAGCTGAAGCACAGGCCATGGAAGATTCTTGCTCTGGTGGCCAGTGCTCAACTGGGTTCTTATACAACCCAGCACCACTGGCTCAGGGGTGGTTCACAGTGGGCTGGGCCCTCCCACATCACCCAACAATCAAGAAAATGCCTCCACGAACTTGCCCACGGGAAGTCTGATCGAGGCAATTCCCCAGTTGAGGGTATCTCTTCCCAGGTGTGTCAAGTTGACAACTAAAGCTATCTAGCACACTGTATGTGCTTCCTGGCTTACAAGGTGAACAGTTAGCTGGATGTGTTCTCCTCCCATTGCAATACCATGTTACCAGCAGAGACCAAACTAGCAGGACCACGTAATCTTGGCTTTGAACTTCCAAACTGTGAGTTAAATAAGCCTCTTCTCCTTTTAAGTTTCCTCAAGCATTGTTGTAGTATTATGAAACTGACAGATACAATGAGGGGAAGAGATGGACAACAGCTATCTAACTTTGTTTTGTTTCTTATTTGTAACCACATGATGTGATTGGCTCGATGTCACCATTCTTTCTGATTCTGAGATATTCGTGTCTCATTTAGTAAGACCTAATTGTGTTCTGATAAAAATCAGCAACTGTGGTTAAAATTAGGGACTTTGACTTATTGCTAAAAAATGGAAAAAAAACTGAGAGAAAGATGCAGGACAGTTATGGCAGAATGCATGATCTGGGATGGGGTGGGGTAGGGTGGGGGGAAGGGAAGGGGAAATATGCCTGAACTGAATTGGAAAATGATGTATGAAATACACAAAGCAACAATAAAAAAAATTAGGGACTTTGAGATTTTCGTTACTTATCATATCAGACCTCTAAGGGTTAAGAAGGCCTAAAAAGGAAAAACACAAATGGCTTGAGTCTCCTAATCCTTGGTTAATTGCCTGTTTGCACCATCTCAGATTTCGAAAGGAATCTGTAGTGGAGAGCACTCTCAGCAAATGTCCTTACTTCAGCAGCACTGCAAGGAAGTTTGTAAAATGTTTATTTCAAGAAACTGTTTAATCAGCATCATTTTGGTCCAAGAGCACTGGTGCATAATCAATAATCTATAAATAAGTTTTAAGTTAAATATACACAGAGCCAATACTTTTAAACTGTCTTATATTGGGGGATATTTTTGTCTCCTGTAATATACTTTTGTTCACATTTTTTTCTATCATTTCTGGTGAGTAATCTATTAGCTGGAAACGAGTTATCACAGATGGCATGAGATGGAAATGTTGCCTCTGCAATTTAAAATCCTTTTTCTTTCATTCCAAAAGTTTATTTTTGAGATGTCTGCTTTGCAATCGCTGCCTATGAAAATGTATTTGTGACTTGGGAAAGAAACGTGCCACTCACTTGTCTAATTGAATTGTAGGACGAATTCCGTTCTTCCTGTTCATCTCCATTGAATATTCCCCTAGACCGAGCAGGCATAACTCATTTTGTGCTGAAGACATCTGTCAGATGGGACTTTAAGCCACAGATCTGAACTGGCTTGAGTACCTTGGTCCATTAAAAAGTAGCTTAGGGCCAGACATACCTGAGTCTCATAACAAAATCTGGTCACCTGCTTCCCAGGTAAACTTCAGCCGTTATTCCCACATTAGAACTGTTCACCTGCCTCAGAGCAGTTTGCATCTCTCATTTATGTTCATTGGATTTGACTTTGGCATTGTTCTAAGATTCTCTTACCCCAAGGGCAGAAGGCATCCATTTCTCCCCTGAAATGTAGCATGCACCTCTAGTTTGAGTCTTGCTGTGTTTGTTGTTATGTTGTCACAACTCTACTTATTGGCCTGCTTTGGGGGAAGACTTATAAAAGAGGGCAGAGAGGTGGAGTTATGGTCGAGCTCCCTTGGGCAGCAAGCATCTTGCTGTTGGGGGTTCTGCAGATGGTGGCTATTTTAAATCCACCCTGAAATATATTCCATCTACCTGTTGTGTCATCCAAAAATGCCTTGATTACTCTTCAATATGTTGATTTCTAGCTGACAGCTCACATTTACTTTTATCCTGGTATATCTTTTGGGTTCCTTATTGATTTAAGAAACATTCAATAGTTATATCTATAATTATTTCTTCTGAAACAAAACCTTGTACTTTTTTAATACATATGTTGAGATCATTTCTCTTGGGAAGAGAAGAAAGTTTTGAAAAAATACATTCTAAACAGTTAAGATAGAAAGTAAAGTAGTATACATATAGGTGTCATCCAGTACTCTACTATCAGGAAAACAAGAGTCATCCGAATGAGGAGAGGATTATTTTATTTGGGATTATCAGGAAAGAAGAAGGGAAAAGAAGAGAAGGATCCATGAAAAGGGCCCAGTCTCTGAGTGGGGGAAGGTACATGAGGTGAATCCATGGAGAATGTGCTCTGTTCATTATGGTGGGCATAAAAACATGGGTGCCTAGTGTAAAGCATGGCTCAGGGGTTAGGAGCTCTGACTACTGTTGAAGAGAACCCAGGTTCAGTTCTTAGCACCCACATGGTAGCTTACAACTTACAACCATCCGTAACTCCGGTTCCAGAGGATCCAACATCCACTTCTGGCTTCCTTAGGCACTGCGTACACATGGTACACTTACATACATGCAGACAAAACAGTCATAAAATAAAAATAAATTTAAGAATTTTTAAATAATAAGAAAAAGCTTTGAGCCTAACACAGGGTTTCAGAGCTCCTGCCGCACCATCTACAGTCTGAACCCTCCTGAGAATTCTAGACTTGAAATGTTAAAATGCTCTGGGTGAAAAATATGAGTATGCAAATGGGTGAAATCATTGATGTTCATGCCCAAGTTGATTCAACATGGTAAGGTGGCAGGTGTGGAAAGTCTCTTGGGATGGAGAGAGACAGCCCGGGATTCTCAGACCCAATTAGATAAGTATGTGAATCTTAAAGACCAAAGAGATGATGGTCTCTACACCTCTAGAAGCAGGGAGAGCCTAAGTAGCATAATCTGGACTGTACTCCCCTGAATAGCCCGAGTAACAGGTTTAAGTATTTAAAGCATATTTTAGACCAGGAAATCAAGAACAGCATGATGCATGGAGAATTTAGATTGCTAAGTGCTTGATGTGTTAATCAAGGGCCCACAAGGTCACTGGGGAAGGGGGATTTCCTGAAGAGTTACCTCACTTTACAAGAGGAAAAAGATGAGTTTGCGGCTTTCATTTCCCGATAATGTGCTCTCTTTTCATTATGGAACATGTGCTATTATGGTGTGGGGACAGGGAAGGGAAATAGTGTAAGGATGGATTTGGGGGTACACTGGAAAAGTCGTCAGGGCTTGACTGTGTAAGTCTGCTTTCAAACTGTAGATTTGGGACCTGAACATTTTGTGGTCTGCTCTCAAGATGCAAGTATGCCAGTGTGAGGTTTAACATTTTGTTGCTTCTGTTAGTCTGACCCACTTTTGACATAGAGGTTTGGTACAAAAAATTTATTTCACACTTGCACGTGAAAGGCACAGGGGAAAAACTTTGGCAATTGGAAACAGGGAGGAGGGGAGATACAAGATAAATTACCAAGGAGACCAAGGATTTTGATTGGCAAGTGGGAGCCATTCCACTTAATTGGAGTTGAGGGGATATGTCAGATGGAATGACAAGGTAGATGGGACCAGATTATGGAGGAATTTCGCTCAATATCAAAATACCTCAATTTTGGTACTATCAATGGGAAATAAATAGTTTTGTTGTTCATTTGTTTTTTGTATTTTTTTGGGTCTTTTTTGAGACAGGGTCTCCCTGTAGCCCCAGCTGGCTGGAAATCACAATATAGACCAGCCTGGCCTTGAACTCCCAGAGATCTACCTGCCTCTGTCTCCCAAGTGCTGTGATTAAAGGCATGCAGCACCATGCCTGGAATAATATTTGTTTTTTTTTAATTAGTTTTTTATTGATGCTTTGTGCATTTCATACATTTTTTCCAATTCAGTTCAGGCTTATTAGAAGGGGATGGCACTATTAGATGGGGCTGGAGAAATGACTTAGTGGTTAAGAGCACTGACTGCTCTTGCAGAGGACCAGGGTTCGGTTCTTAGCATCCATATGGTGATTAACACGTGTGTTTAATTTTAGTTCCAAAAGATTTGGCATCCTCTACTGGCCTCCATGCGCACTTGGTGATGATGCAGTTTGATTCACACAAGTCAGACACTCATACACATAAAATAAAAATAAATATAAGTTTGGGACTGTAGGGAGTCCCTGTCATAATAAAAAAGAAGGGAATGACACTATTAGGATTGCTCATTTTTTTGTTCATACTTTACCAGCTGACTGGAGAATGGTCATTGGACTGAAGGCATTTGGACCAACCAGATGACTCATAGGACTCTGAGAGGAATGCCAAGAAGAAGGCTGTAGAGTGTTGTGCACCAGCACAGGGCTTTGCCTCCCGAGCAGGTCTAACCTGTTCTTGGAAGTTAACCATGGCAACAGCTGAGTCAGTGACCTGGGCCAATGATCAACACCTGGCACATTTGCAGAAGGAGCAGAGACTATTATATACATATACATCCCTATTTTCTCCCGATTAAACGAGTCTGCAGGAGCTTGCAATCTGCCTGCTTTTCACCTGACTCCTGGTGTCTGTGTGTTGACTCCGCCGACTACTCACCCCATTTCTCAGCCCGACCCAAAGTTCTCTGGCTGGCCCAGAGGAGGTTACAGCAGAAGGCCAGTGAGGACTTTTGGAAATCCCTCCTTCATAGAAATAATGGAACACTTCCATCATTGTCAGAATAAACTTTCCCAGATACTGCTCCCACATTATTTACAAGGGTATACCATCATTCCAAGTAGCAGTTAGAGTTCTTAACAATTTGCTCTCAAATTAGTTAACTGCATCTTTTAGCAAACAAGTTGGTCTGCACTCCAGTGGATACAAGGAATCTTGTAGTCATGCATACAGGAAACTAGGACTGTTGAAGCATTTGGAGAAGCTAACAATTTCTCCATCTGTAGATTAAGGAGTCTACTAAGGAGTCTAATCATCCCTCCCAGTCTTCACTTGCTGTGCTTCTATCCATGTGAAACAGACCTTTGAAGTTGGCCATTTGTCAAATTTTTCTCCCCATTTGTTTTGTATCCTTTGGGTTTGAAACACTTTCCCCAGAACCCTAATGATCTGTTTTGCCTCTGATGGTTTCTAAACTTTGAAATCGGTTTGCAGGGTGACAGCCACAGAAAAACCATGGACTCTTGGCACAAAATTTTGCAATTCTTTCTCTTCCTTTTTTAACACTATCCAATTGGTTCATAGTTTAGTGGGACTTTATTCTGACTAGCAAACAAGTTAAACAACCATGTTTTGGGAAAGAAGTCTACCCAGAAAGACAAAAGAAAGTCAGGTAAGTAGACTGGAACAGCATGATATGGAAGCCTTGGGCAATGATTACTTAGGCACTAGGCACTGAACTAGGTACTTTTATATGTGTGAGAGCCATGTTCCCCAAAACTTTGTGGGGTTATTCCTTGTTATTACCACTTTACAACTGAGATATCTGAGTTCAATCAACATATTGCTATATTAAAATTAAATAGCTTTTGAAGAACATAGGATTTCAACCCTGTATTTCATTCTCTGGTTCCAAAGTCCAGTATTAGAATCTAAAGAATAAGAACAAGTATGGAAAGCAGTGTGGAGAACCCTTAAAAGACTCACAATGAGCCTACCACCTGACCCAGTCATACCACTCCTGGGTATATACCCACAAGACTCATCCTACTGCAAAGATACATGCACATCTATGTTGCAGCACTCTTCACAATAGCAAAGAGCTGGACCCAACCCAAATGTCCCTCAACAGATGAGTGGATAACAAAAATGTGGTACATCTACACAATGGAGTTCTATTCAGTGGTAAAGGAAGATGACATCATGAACTTTGCAGGTAAATGGATGGAACTCAAAGCCATTATGCTAAGTGAAGTAATACAGTCCCAGAAAAACAAACGAACAATGGTTTCCCTCATTTGTGGATGCTAATGCCAAACCCCTAGTTGAAAGGCAAGCTGAACATTATTGTTATATTTCTTTTTATCTGAAAGCAACTGTGTTGTTATAATGTGAATCTATTAATGGGCTCTAGAATTGACCTACCACTTATTTTCAGACTCTGTAATTACTGAAGGTACATATTCATATTTTAGGGTAATATAAAATTAAAGGGGAAAATGTGAATGTCTAAACATATTTTGGAATAAACATACAGTTTATTCTTGGAGGTCATAATTTTGATGCATATGTGATGGTTATATAGGCATATGTTGGAGCAATACAAAGGGGAGGGAACAACAACAACATAAAGACTGGGTCAAAGAACTGAATGCTATAGTTAAACTCTGCCCATAACAACAAGCCTCCTCAGGGAAAACTTTGGGAAGACTGAGAAAAAGATTCAAGACTTGTATGGAAGAAGGCATGAACAGGGGTAGGATGGGGGCAGGGAGAGGGGAATGTATCTAAATTGGACAGAAAGATAATGTATGAAATACACAAATCATTAATAAAGGTATTTTTAAAAAGATAAGAAAAGAATAAGAACATACTACAGGGCTCAAGGAGCCCTTGCCCATCATCCAGTCTTTTATTTGCATTCATGCAAAATGGATTAACTTGGGTAACTGTTCAAGATAATGTAAAGAATTAGTAATAGGACTTCAAGTGTTATGTGTAGGAGTCTGAAATATCTCAAAATTATTTTTAGAAGAAAATTATATTTTATTGAGCCCATATTCTTTATAGGTCTTATGTTTTTAAATATCTTATTTGTCATTTTTAGTGTATGGGTGTATCACCTGAATGCATGTAAGTGCACTCATGCTATACAATGACTGCAAAGTTCAGAAGAGGGTGTCAGATCCCCTGGAACTAGAAACACAGATGGTTGTTAGCCATCACTTGGGTGCTAGGAATAGAACATGGGTCTTCTGCAAGAGCAGTCAGTGCTCTTAACTGATAAGCCATCTATCTAGCCCATAAGTTTTGTGTTTGTTAATAGCAAAGTCAATTTGTAACTAATCTCCAAACAAGCCACAGCTACATTTTGTCCTAGCCACCCTTAATTTCTTTCCTTCCCACTGCAGGCTCCTAATACCCTGTGTATTCATCTAACATTCAACCTTGCTAATTGGGCATTTCAGCCTTTACATTTCTGTAAAAGGCTTCCACATGTTTGGGAACCACCAATAATGCAGAGCTGATATTCTTGTTCTCAGTCTTAATACTGGAAAATGAGCTTCTATTGACCCTTTCCAGTTTTTTCAGAAATTTTTAGAAATTACTGATTAGTCTTTCCTTCAGATCTTAACAAATTATTGAGTATAATCTACTCTTCTATGGAAGCTTCTACAGTTCCTTATTATTTAAACTGGCAGGTACAAATTATTCTAATGGTAAGATTATTAATTTCATGCTCTGAATTCCATTTTGAGAATTGTTCTTGTATATAACTCAATACATTCCTCTTTTATTCAAATGAAAAGAAATGCAAGTCCTGAACTGACACAGTCTCATAAACAATATACTCATGAGTAACTTTGGAGGAATTAAAGAGGTTTGTGTAAACATACATATGTTTAAAGTGTAAATTGGGGAGTGTGCAGTGGTTAGATCAGGGACTTGCCAGGACCACCTGAAGCACAGGTAGGAGCCAGGTGCATCAGCTAGGCAGATTTTAGGATAGATCTACTCCTGGGTTGTTGGATAATTGATTCATTGGCTTGTTGGATAGCTAAATCTTTGTCTTGCAAGGCTGGCAGGGTGGGATCATGCTGCTAGCTGGGATTAAAGGTGGGCCTATTAAATTCTTGTCTGGTGTGGCTGTCAAGGCAGAGTTGCCCTTCTAGCTGGTATTAAAAGTGGGCCTGTTGCTACTGTGAGACTTGAGTGTGCAGTGGTTAGATCAGGGACTTGCCAGGACCACCTAAAGCACAGAGTGCAGGGTGCAGGCTAAGTCAGGCATAACCCCCCCCCCAAATGGAATTGCTGAGAGAGTGTCCAAGTGGATTTTTTGGAGACCCTTCAGAACAGAAAGGGAAGAGTGAATTAGACTTCCAATATATAAACAAAATTGAAAGCCTGAAACCTAGACAAGTCAATACTCCATAAACAAGGAGAAAAAAAAAAGGCATCTGAAGGAGGCAAGCAAAGCAAGCTTTCAACACAGTGAAAAGGCATTTGTGATTCTCATCGGAATACAGGCAAAAAAGGGAAACCCATATGCCAGGGACATGTGGAAGGGACAAAATGCAACATGGGAAAGGTGCAGGATAATTCCACACCGAGCTCTACCAACCCTGTAGGAGATTACTACAGTGGGATTCCCTTGGGGATGACCCAAGAAACAGATCTTAGAGGAACAACTGCAGACCTATTCAGAGAAATTAAAGAATATAAAGAACAAGTCAGAGAACTAAGGAGAGAGAATGAAAAACTCAAGAAGGGGGGCTGGAGAGATGGCCTAGCGGTTAAGAGCGCTGACTGCTCTTACAGAGGACCCGGGTTCGATCCCCAGCACCCACATGGCGGCCGAGAGCCATCCGAAACTCCAATTCCAGGAGAACTCCAGTTCCAGGGGAATCCGACACCCTCTTCTGGCCTCCGCGGCATTGCACGACACGGGTGCACAGACCTGCATGCAGACAGTACATTCATACACATACAGAAATAAATAAAATTAAAAAAAAAAGAAAGAAAATCTCAAGAAGGACCTAGAGGGAGACAATGACAAACTTCAGAAAGAACTAAAGGGAGAGAATGACAAACTCCAGAAAGAACTAGAGGGAGAAAATGACAAACTCCAGAAGGAAGTGGAAACATTGAAGAAGGAAGCCAACCAGTGAAGTAAGGAGCACCAAGAAGAGATTGGAAAGCTCCAAAAGGAAGTGGAAATACTAAAGAAATCACAGGATGAAATGAAAAAGGAAATAGAACACTCATCCAATCAAGAGGAAAGGAAAGGAAAAAGCCTCAGAAGTAGAATGGAGGAAGCAGAACAAAGAATATCAGACCTGGAAAATAACACAGAACAACTAAAAAGCTCAAATAAACATTATGAAAAATTTAAAAATACACAAAAGTGGAACAACCAGGAAATATGGGACACTATGTAAAGATCAAACCTCTGCATCATAGGAATAGAGGAAGGAGAAGAATCCCAAGATAATAGTATTGATCAGATCTTCAACAGAATAATAGATGAAAATTTCCCCAAACTAAAAAAAGACAAACCCATGCAAATACAAGAAGCACATAGAACTCCAAACAGACAAGATCAGAAAAGAAACTCCTCACGCCATATCATAGTTAAAATGCTAGACGCCCAAAACAAGGACAAAATTCTGAAAGCCACAAGAGAAAAACAACAAGTCACATATAAGGGGAAATCTCATCAGAATTACAACTGACTTCTCAGCACAAATCATGAAAGCAAAAAGAACATGGAGCAAAGCGTTCCCAGTGTTAAAGGACTATAGATGCCAACCCAGAATACTTTACCCAGCAAAAATGTCAACTATAGTTGAAGGAGAGAGAAAAATCTTCTATGACATAAACAAGATGATAGAACACATGTCCAGAAAACCAACACTTCAGAAAAGACTTGAAGCAATTCAAAGGACAGAAGAGAGGAGCAACTATCCCCAAGCACCTAGAAAGAGAAACTAATAAAAACATAACTGCAGAAGTAGAAACCGAGACTAAATAATAGCCTAAATAATAGCAATAATAATACCCTCAAAAACAATAAAATACCTAGGAACAAACCTAACCAAAGACACCAAAGATCTCTACAAGAAAAAATTTTAAACCCCTGAAGAAGGAAATTGAATAAGACATCAGAAGATGGAAAAACCTCCCATGCTCATCAATTGGGAAAATTAATATAGTAAAAATGTCCATTCTACTCAAACTCTTGTACAGACTTAATGCAATCCGAATTAAAATCTTCAAGAGTTTCTTCACAGGCTTGGAAAAAAGTCCTTAATTTCATTTGGAAAAACGAAAGACCCTGAATAGCCAAAGCAACGCTGAGTGAAAAGAGCAATACAGGGGGGAATCTCTATACCAGACTTCAAACTATACTACAGAGCTATAGTCATGAAAACAGCTTGGTACTGGCACAAAAACAGACCTGTTGATCATTGGAACAACAAAACTGAGATCCAAACCTGAGCACATAAAACTTCAGCCACCTCATTATTTTTTGATAAGCGGGCCAAGAAGACACAATGGAGGAAAGACGCCCTCTTCAGTAAGTGGGTGTGTTGGTAAAAGTGGATCACCACTTGCTGAAGAATGAAACTTAACCCCTACCTTTCCCCTTGTACAAAAGTCAACTCCAGAGGATCAAAGACCTCAAGTGAAACCCCAAACTCGGAGGCAATAGCAGAAAAGAAAAAGTTGGAGCAGACTACAAGACATAGGCCTAGAAAAGACTTCTTCCTAAATCAGAGAGCTGCTGGGCAGAATTAAAGGTTGACAATTGACCAATTGGGACCTCGTTAAACTCAAAAGCTTCTGTACATCAAAAGAAACAATCAAGGAAGTGAAGAGAAATCCCACAGAGTGGGAGGAAACCTTCACTGCAGATACATCTGACAAAGCATTGATTTCCAGAATATATAAACTACTCAAAAAACAAAGAAGAAAGAAAACAAATGACCCACTCAATAGATGGAGCAAAGAGCTGAACAGAGACTTCACAAGTGAGGAATTAGAGATGGCTGAGAAACACCTTAAGAAGTGTTCAACATCACTAATCATTAAGGAAATGCAAATCAAAACCACTTTACGATATCATCTTACTCCAATAAGACTGGCTAGGATCAAGAAAACAAATGATATCCAATGCTGGAAAGGTTGTGAGGAAAGACGAATACTCATCCATTGCTGGTGGGAATGTAAACTTGTACAGCCACTATGGAAAGCAGTGTGGAGAACCCTTGGAAGACTCAAAATGAGCTTACCACCTGACCCAGTCATACCACTCCTGGGTATATACTCACAAGACTCATCTTACAGCAGAGATACATGCACAGCTATATTTATTGCAGCTCTGTTCACAATAGCAAAAAGCTGGAACTAACCCAAATGCCCCTCAACTGATGAGTGGATAGAGAAAATGTGGTACATTTACACAATGGAGTTCTATGCAGCAGTACAAAAAGCCAACATCATGAACTTTGCAGGTAAATGGATGGAACTAGAAGATATAATAAAGATAACTAGAAGATATAAGTGAAGTAGCACAGTCCCAGAAAAACAAACGACGAATGTTATCCCTCACCTATGGATGCTAGTGCCAATAACTTAGTTGTAAATATTTCTTGTTGGGAGTGATGCATATTGGAAAAAAGAACACCAACACCAACAACAGAAAAGACTGTATCAAAGAACTGACTGAAACAGTGAATCTGGTGGGGTGGGGGTTTAGGAGGGGGACATGGGTCTATATTTGATTTGTAACATAATCTTGTACAAAAATATATATAAAACAATAAATTTAAGAAAGAAAAATAGTGTAAATTAGAAAAAAATAAAGTATAAATTAGATATTAAAGCCCAAGACCAAATATATACTCCTCAGATATGAGGGATAGATATTTGGTAGTTATGATAAAACTTGACATGTTTTCAGAACACTCCCTCGCATTCATGTGATTAAATTCCTGCCCATTACAATATCATTTCTGTTGGCTAGGGAATTTTGTTGGCCAACAATGGGTCTTCGGAAAGCCAGGAGAATCCCATGTTACTGTCTAGGGGTCTTTAAGATAGCTATGATCTGAATCACTTGAAATCAGTGATTAAGAAAGTTATAGTCTTGAAAAAAAAAAGCTGAGCATGGGCTGATTTCATTTCTTACCCTATTGGTACATATTTATAAAAATGTGAGAATGGACTTCTCTCTGCCTAGAATGCTAAGAACAGAATCGTTTTCTGCCATGTGAGCAATAAAACGAAGCTCTAAATTCCAGTTAAGTGAACCTTATGTCAAACCATAGTTCCTGTCTATCACCCCACTCTTAGGCATAGACATAGTTATAGCACTGATTCCTAGATATGAGAGCTGATTTTAGTCAGTCCTCACTTGAAATGCTGTTTAGAGTCTTCGTATGAAGAATAACTCTTATCCAAGTTCAGTAGAGGTTGGTGAGGACTGTTAATCCATTAAATTGTTCAGGTGGATAGATCCTACCAGGAAACTCAGAGTACATAAAGTTCACTTTTGTAAATGAAATTCCAGGCTTATTTTTTAGTGACAATCAGGGTAAGTATAACTCTACTTCAAGTGTGTCATTGGTATACTATTTTTATTTCGAGTTTAGCCTTTGGTCCTCCCAGTTGATACTTTAACAAAGACAGAATGAGTTCTTTTATTTTAAAGATTCTTGAATGTTCTGGAGTTCTCTAGTGATGCTGAATTCTTCTATTCCAGGATTTGGCCATGAGACAAAGTTACTTTCTATTTTCTCCTTTGCTTCCATCCAGGAGCCACTGGTAATGATCACATGAGAACAAGGTCCCTTAATATATAATAGCTCTCAAATGCCAAGTCTTTAGCTGCCAATACCCTGCAAGAGTCCTTGCTCTTATCCTTTAGGCAAAGCAGTCTGATTAGTAAGCAATTTGTTTAATATGAGCATTAAAGGATGCATACTTGCACTGGGAAACAAAACGGAAAAGTAAATAGCAACTCCTTTGGCTGGCTCTGGTATCATATTGCCTTGGACAGAATTCCAAATGGAAATTCAGATGGCTCTTGGAACAATATAAACATTTAGATCTCTGAGCTGAAGCTGCAGATAAAATTTGAACACAGTAATATAGAGAGGATAGTGGGCTGCAGACAGACATTCCAGCTTGTTTCCAGTCTCCCAGCTGGCAGTGTCCAGTGCTTCTCTAGCTCACTCTGGGGAGATTAGTGTCATCCCTTTTTCTCTTGGAAAAGGAGATGTGCATCACTATCTGCCCTCATTTCTTTTCCCAAAAATAATTTCAAAATTGCAAAACTCTCTATAAAAATATAGTATTGTTTTGCCTTCTGTAGAGAGGTAAATAGCTACCACTCCCTTCATTCACTCCTACTGAGAACTGCAGGACTTGACCTTGTTTGATAAGAACCTTGGCAGATCTATTAAGAGTTAAGATGAAGTCATGCTGGATTAGGAGGAGTCTTATCCATTGATGTCGTTCTTTGGAGGAAGGACTCATATATGGATAGATGGGGAAATTAGAGATGAGTTGAGGCAGGGAGGGCCAGAAATTGTCAGTTTTGTGGAACTCTGTCCTCCAGCTGTACCATGGCAACTGCTGTCTTGGAGTCACAGCAGCTTGAGGTCTTCACAGGGTTGGGCCCATTACATTCACTCATGGAGAGGAAGGAAGGCTCCTGAGGTGGAGAGGAAGGCCCAAGGCCCTATCCTTCCCCTAGGATGTGTAAGTGGTCATGGTTTCTGGGAAGGGAAGAAATTTTTCTCTTTCTTTCTTTCTTCCTTCCTTTCTTTCTTTCTTTCTTTCTTTCTTTCTTTCTTTCTTTCTTTCTTTCTTTCTTTCTTTCTTTCTTCTTTCTTTCTTTCAATGAAACTGAAACATTTATTGCATTAAACAGTTAAAACATCACAGCTAACATGCCACACAGTTATAATTACTGTTTCTGCCATAGGTTCCAGATGAGATACACAGTGTGGAGTCCTTCTTGATGCCCATCTCACAGAGTTAACATCCATGATGTCAAAGGTCATCTTTGCCAAAGCCATACCCTGTTCAGACAAGAACCCAAATAGATCTATGAATGTTCTGTGTACAAAACAAAACCTAGAGCCCCGCTCATCCATGCTCACAACAAGGCTGAAGAGCAAAGAGAAGACACCTAAATGGGTGAGGGCAGGAGTGGCACAAGATGGCCTTGGTACTTGTGTGTTCCTCCAGCTTCAGTCAGAACACAGTGAGTACCTTTTAGTAACAGACATATGCATTCAGTTTTTAGAATGCCATTCTTAAAACATTGAAAAGGGAGGGAAAATTATCATATGGAAAATACTAGAAGCTTCTCCAGGATCTGCACTTGTTGATCTTAGCTTCCCTAACACCTCTGTGAAGCACCATGGCCACCCTGTCTCTCATTTTCCACTAAACATATCCACAACTTCAAAAATAGCACCGTGTGCATGTGCATGTGTGCGTGCATGTGAGTGTGTGTGTGCATGCGCATGCACGTGCAGGCACATGTAGGGTAATTCTTAAAAACAGCAAAAATTTTTTTCCCAAAGTCAATTTTTTTTCTTCCATGCCTCCCCATTCACAATACAGACCAGGCACAGTGGCCTAGGCTGAGGTGTACATGGGGTAGGTTTGCTCTGCCTCCTCTTTCTATACAGTCAGTATAGAGACACAGCCTGTGCTGAGCACCAGGAGGCCGAAAGTCAATTTCTTTTTTTTTTTTTTTTTTGGGTTTTTTTGTACGACAGGGTATCCCTGTAGCCCCAGCTGGCCTGGACTCTTTCTCTTTCAGGCTGTTTGAACTTTGTCACAAAGATCCGCCTGCCTGCCTCCCACGTGCTAGGATTAAGGCGTGCGCCACCACGCCAGCTTGTCAATTTCTTTTTTTAATTTTTTTTAATTTATTCCGTATGTGTATGAATGTACTGTCTGCCATTGCAGGTGTGTGCACCATGTTGTGCAATGCTGCGGAGGTGAGAAGAGGGTGTCGGATTCCCTGGAACTGGAGTTCTCCTAGAATTGGCAGTTTCAGAGGTTTCTCGCAGCCATGTGGGTGCTGGGGATTGAACCGGGCCTCTGTAAGAGCAGTCGGCGCTCTTAACCGCTAGAACCATCTCTCCAGCCCAAGTAAAATTTTTATTGGGAGCTTTGTTACATTTCAATACAACATTTCCCACTTAATCTACATGCATCCCATTCTTTGCCCCACCCCTCCAGAACTTATGCATTCTGCCAAACATCGCCTTTTCATCTTTTTCTCAGTCACTTTTAAAATTTTTAGTCGCATGTTTTAGTCAGGCAAGCTTACTGTTTCAGCTCTAGTTCTTTGACCCATCTTTTTGTTGTTCGGATTGTTATTCCTCCAATTTGCATCAGTCCAAAATATGCCACAATTATCATGCCACACATTATACTAGTTATGACATCATCGTTTTAATTTTTTCTTTTTTTTTTTTTTTTTTTTAAACATTAGGCTCAAAGATGTCATGTTTGAAGGCTCCTCCTTGGCAAGCCCAAACCACCATCAGTCCTGCCCTTATGCTCCACATTGCGGTCTTCCCTTCCCATGGTCACCAAGTGAGGTCCAGTAAGCACTGGGTCCTGTCCTGATCTTCCTGTACTGGCCTCTGCGATACAGCCTGGGTAGTCCAACAGTGGAAGTCTATACTCTGAAGAGGCTGAAACTCCAGTATGTCTCAGTCACACAAGCTGGATGTCTCACGCAGTCCCCATCTGGCTTGAAGGTTTGGAGGATTCTTTGAGAGACAGAGCCTTGCAGTCTTAGTCCATTTGGAGGTTTGAAAAGCTGTGTCTCATGTCTTTGAAGGATGGCAAAAGCAGTGTGCAGTCACAGGGTAGCTGCACTTGCCGGTAAGAATTGAAACATAGCGCTTTTTTTTTTTTTTTTTTTTTTTTTTACTTTTTGTCTTTTTACTAAGATTTCAAGTTTTATACCTGAAGTACAATTTCTCAGACCTTACTGATATTTATTTATTTATTTATTTATTTATTTATTTATTTATTTATGGTTATACTTTCCTTTTGGATGTTTAAGGCCACACAGTTAGCCCAGATTAACCAAGGTTTTTGTTTTCTCAAGGTCAGTTGAGGATCTGGTCCTCAGGGGTCACTTGGGTTTTTTTGGGGGGTGGGGTGGGGGTGGGGAGGGAGCTCCTGGCTCCTTTTGGCTTTTTGTTTACCAGTTCCATCCACTCAAGGACAAAGTCCCATCTTGCTAGACCAGGCTTCCCTTAAAACAGCAAAATATTTTAAATTAAAAAATTATCCCTTAAATTCTTTAGTAGAAGCAGCAGGCTTCAGGTAGTTCCTGAAGGAAGAGGCAGGAACACTGACACCTTCAGTGTCTGTCATTGATGGTATATATTTGTTAAATTTTAACATAAAGGGAACCCTACACACACATTCTGTGTTTAATTGCACTTAGTAATCTAGAGGACCATTCTTCAATATAAGTTTGCAGTGACTCAGACACAGGACAGTCTATAGGATTTGAACTATACTTTATCAGAATAAGACTAACAGAAAGCAATAACCAGTGAAAACAGCCTGGTGTGACTGCTTGGGCTGTGAGTGACAAAACAGAGGCCAGAGGTGTAAGACATGTTCTGTATGATATAGCCACTGTAAGGTGTCCAGGTCGCTATAAGTAACAAGTAAGATCATTGGCTTACAAAACTAGAGTAGGATAGAGCAAATTCCCTGGTCTGAAATTGGTGCCCGATCTGGAGTAAACGTCTGTTCACACCTCCAGAGGAAAAGTCACATAGCAGTCAACAGCTACCAAGAGCCAGCGAAGAGGCACAGAATTCAGTCTCCCTCGGGACCTCTGCAGGAACAAGCCAGGTGACAATTCAGTTTCTGACTTATAGGATTATGAGAGAATAAACTTCTGTTTTTTTTTAACACATTTTATTTATTATTTTTATTTTATGTGTATGAGTACATTGCCTGTATTATGTAATGACACCCATGTCATTCAGTGCCTGCAGGAGTCAGATGTCATTGGATCCCCTGGAACTGGAGTTATAGACAGTTGTTCGCTCTCATGTAGGTGCTGAGAACTGAACCTGGATCCTCTGCAAGAGCAGCCAGTGCTTTCAACTGCAGAACCATCTTTCCAGCCTCAACTTCCATTGCTTTAAGCTACCACATTGGTGGTGATTCAGTAATGTAGTACTAGGTCACTCATAACATTGTCTTTCAACCATGCTTGGATGATATTTACTTTATTTCCCACTGCATTAGATATGAAAAATACAAAAGTTATACAAGATGTCTCCTTGGATGAGCAAGACATTATGCCATGGTATTTTCTGATGTAGCTCACAGTCTCTGAAAGAGACATATGGTTTCTGGAACAGAAACCAGGGTTATGCATGGCTTCAGAGGAAATTGTATGTCTATTAAGTTTGAGGTCTGTGGTAGCTGTAGGCAACTCCAAAATCAAATCCAACTGAGATTTAAAGAAGTAAATCTCATTTGGGTGACCATGGGGGGGAGGGACCCCAGTGTGGAGCACGGGAGCAGGATTGATAGTGGTTTGGGCTTGCCAAGGAGGAACCTTCAAGCACTTCCTTGGGGAAAACATGACATCTTTTAGCAAAAAAGAAAGAATGAAAGAAAGAAAGAAAGAAAGAAAGAAAGAAAGAAAGAAAATCTTCCAACTCAGGTGATATGTGTATGTATGTATGTATGTATTTATGTATGTGTGTATATATCTATTTTTTGAAGCAATGCAAGTTGGAGAGAACAACAACAAAAGAATGGGGGAAAAGACTGAAATAGTGAAGTTCTCCCCAAAACAATAAGCCTCTGCTTTGAAAAAAACAAACAAACAAAAAACTCTGGAAAGATTCGGAAAAAAAACGCAAGACATGTATAACAGAGTGCAGGAACTCAGGTGCCATGGGGGGCATGGAAAGGGAAGTGACACTAAATTCAATTGAGAAATGATGTATGATATATGGAAATAGTTTAATAACAATATTAAATTTAAAAAATTAAAAAAAGAAAATTATTCAAAATACATGATAAAAAGAAGTACTTAGTTCTCTCTTATTCTGTCTCTCAATTTCTTATTTTTTCTGTTGGCTCACTCTCTCCTGTTTCAGACGGCTTCTACATGGAACTGCCCTCAAGGGAACCCCAGGGATCATGTGTGCGGACAGGCCAGTTTACTTTGTTCTCATAGACACATCTTACAGTAGTGGTTCTTAACTAAGGACAGCTTCTCACCCTCCAGGGGATTTTTTTTTAACTGTGACTAGGAACAATTTTGATTGTCACAACTGGGGCTTGGGAATAATCCCAACCATCCTAGAAAGCACTGTTACCCTGACCTGAAAGCCAATAAGGCTGAGAGTTGAGAAATGTTGTTTAGTGCATTTCTCTTGAAAACATTAGTGGAGATGTTTCAGGAGGACTCGAATTGCTCTAGTTTTAGTCATGTGCTCATCCTCAAGCCAATCGAAGTGGCCAGTGTACTAAGCCTACTGTTCTGCTACACTATTGGTCTACAGCCAATAACAGTCAGCTTCATCTACACCAATAGGAGAGAAGAGATGCCCAAGGGGAGGAATACTTAGGGAAAATGTGTGCTCACACTAGAATTGCTTTCTGTTGTGATTTGCAGGTTCAGAAGCTCAGACTTTTTTGAAGGGGAGTGTTATATATAGTAATAGAACCAAAATGAGCTGTCAGTGTACCTTAGTAGTAGGGTATACATCTAGCATGCACAAAGCTCAGAGTTCAACCTTGAGGCTTGCAACAACATTCCCGGAAACCAAACCAAACAAACCAACAATAATAACAAAGAGCAAGGTTGTCTTGATACTAGCACATTTTCAAAGCAGCACACTGAGGGTTCTGCTATTCCTTCAACAAATGCTTGTAGGACAGCCTGTGTCATGATAGGCGATGATGGGCTGTGGGGATGAAGTTTACCACCATAGTTGCTACACTGTATAAACACTCAGGTTACCAGAGGAGGTGGATATATGGGGAACTGTCCCTGTAAAAATGAGATCAGTGCAAAGAAGGAAAAGAGGCTATAACAAGAATGGCCCTCAAGTGGCTGCTAGTGGAGATCAAGGTTGGCTTCAACCAAACCAGATCTTTTATGAATTTTAAGTTGTAGGTTTTTGTTGGAGTTTCTGTCGTCTGCTGTTCCTTTAATTGTGCATGGCCGCAATCCATATGATATTCTTTCCTTCTAGAGCTAGGCTGGCAGTTCTACAGGACTGCAAGCTTCAAGGCTGTCTCCTGCCTGCAGGAAGACAGTCTCTAGGCTTAGCTCTGGCAAGGAGGGGGGAGAGGACCGTGAGAAAGATAACTGATGGAATAGAAAGACAAAGAAAGACAGACACGGACTCAGAGAAAGTCCAGGAGATAAAAATCTCATATTTATTCATGCCAGCAGTTACTGTGCTCTGGGCAAGGAAGTGGGGGGCAGGTGGAAGGGAGGAGCAAGCCATCTTGGCTTTTTTGGGGGGGGCTGCAGAGCTCTGTTTGTGCAACTAGTAAACTAAAGATGTGACATTTTGCTCAATACCTCAAGGGAAGGGACCATTCAGTTCTGGAACTTTTCAGAGATTGGTGAGGCAAGAAAACACTGCAATATCCCAGACCTTCCAGAGCTATAGAGAACTCACAGAAACAAATAAATGCCCACAGAAATATCAGATCCTGCCTCGAGCCAGGCAAAGTTTCATTCCTACAGGTTTTGAAAGGAAGAGGGTCAGTCTTTTTTTAAAAGTGTGATTCTGAATGGACCATGGAAGAAAATAGACAAAAAAATCTGAACTGGGACTAGAGAGATGGCTCAGTGGTTAAGGGTACTGGCTGCTCTTGCAGAGGACACAGGTTTGCTTCCCAGCAGTCACATGACAGCTAACAACTGTCAGTAACTCCAGTTGTAGGATATTCAGTGCCCTCTTCCAAACTCCATGGGCATTGCACAGCACAGGTGCACTTACATGCATGCAGGTAATACACTCATGCACATAAAATAAAGATATTTTAAGTACCTATTGCTCTATTGTAATAAAGGCTTGGAGTAAGACAGCCTACTGAAATGGCTTTGGGGAAGTATAATTTAAGTACTGCCAGCCCAGGCTGTGATAAGTACTACAGAGACAGCCTCTGCCCAGCTGTTTCTCATCTCTTAGTAAGGACATTGCTAGGAGAGTATGTTTGACTGTGTGATGCTCTCTTGGCCTTGGCTGGAGATGCCAATGTTAGGAAAGCCAGGAGAGGAACATGACTCAAAGAAACAGTTGCTCTACAGACATACAAATTCAAAGGAAAAATTCAATGATTTTTTAGGATTCAGTGCAACCATCACCAAAATATAACTTTAGAGCATTTTTATCATCTGTTAAGTCATTTCCCAGTCTCCCCAGTTTTCCAGTGTTGGGTAACCATTCACTTCTTTTCTCTATGAGATTTTCTTACACTGGATGTACACTGGATGTGTGGCTTTTATGTCTGGCTTCTTCAACTTAGCATGTTCTTTCAAGGTTCATCCATATTGTAGTAGATGTATCAATACTCTATGCCATTTTGTTTATGTAGTCATCAGCTTATGACTATTTAGGTCATTCCTAGTAATGATTTTTATTAATTAGTTAAGTGTGTCAGATGAGCAAGGCTATGGCTTGGCTACCCACTGTGGTAACAGTGAAGTGAAGCTTATCACCTACCAGGTGGTTGACCCAGGACGTGTCACTGTGTTTTAGTCATCAGTGATTTCCCTTCTCTTTTTTGGTAAGTGTCTGATTTGGTTATGGAACTGCTCAGACCCTTCCACAATTTCCCCCAGACTTTCTGTTGTCCTCTAAGACTGTAGACTTGTCCATGGTTTGGACTCCCCTGGCCTGCAACTGTCCATCTCTAGCCATCAACATTTCTAGCAGTAGAGCCTAACTCTGAATTGTGAACTATGCAGTTGTCTCATTTTGTATTTGAAACCTCTTGGATATTCCACAATATTGTTCATGGCAATTGTGGGAAGATCCAGTTTGAATTAAGGGCTAGTTCTCAGCTAGTGCTCCTCAGGGAACCATGTGGGAGTCATGGGATTCCTCTGACCCTGCCCCAAGAGGGAGCAAGCAACGTGGCCTAGACACATGATGCTAGACAGAGCAGCAATATGCAGTGGTGTGGAACTGGGGGACTGTGATTGGCTCTGGGAGCTGATGTCATTTTGCTTATAAAAGCAAGTTGTAGCAGGCAATAAAGCGAATTCTCCATTACCATCATTATACAGAATTACCAGCCATTATTTCTGCACACACACAGGCCAAAGCAGGCCTGAATTTTGAGTGTCATGGCCAGTGAGTTGGACGGTGGTCCTTCAGACCACCCACCTGGTAATCTGATATGGGGCTGGATGGCAATCCATCAGGTCACCAGCTGTGGAGTGAACTGTGAGTGGGTGTAGGCTGAAGATAGCCCATCAGCCATCAGACTGAAATTACTGTCCAGAGACTAGCAGTCTTTGGGCAGGTGGAAAGCACAGCCAGACAGGAAACGTTCAGTTTTTCCCAGGCTAAAGACCCTAGTTGGAAGTACCTCTCAGGTTGGGTTACAAAAGTAACCAACTGACCTCTGCACTGAGGGGTCAGTTCCCTACAGTGGCTGCAGGTGGGCACTGTGTTCCCCTTCCCTTGGCAGGACTGTGCTGTACCTGCTTGTAGTAAGAGAAGCTCCCAAAGGCAATGGTCTCATTAGTCAGCCTGCTTTACAGTTTGAAAAAAACACATTGATATATCTTCCAATTTCATCAGTTCTGGGCTTGGAAGGAAGAAGATGGACATTATCATCTTCATGTGAAAGACAATTCTTGAGGCAGTAGCAGCAGCATCTCTAGAACCCATTTCCTGAGCATTTCCTCTTTTTCCCTGCTAAAGTGACCACATTGGCTTCCACATTGGAGTGGTAACCTGACCTGTGAGTGACAGCCGTGTGCCAGAGGCAGGACTTGAGTACTCTCCACACCACCAGTCAGGGCACTTGGACTGGCCCTCCATTTAGAGCGGCATCTTTGTTCCTGCTTGGCTTTTCTCTGGTAACAATGGTGTAGTTATAGTGTCACTTGGCTAATTGCAGTTGTCGAGGACAGGTTCTTACTGCTGTTGATGTGTGGGGGTGTGAGCCTCAGAAAATGTTATGTCTGGGGGTGGAGAGAGATACCAGTGAGAGTCAAGACAACCAGTTCGCTCCAGGGAGGAGATTGTTCTCGTGGGTTTTATTATTTTTTAATGTTAATATAGAGTGGTACAATAATTTCTAATTTCAGGGTTGTTTTTTTTTTTAACACCAAACTGCTGTTGGAAACTTTGGAGAAATAAATAGAAAAATGCATGGTCATTTGTGTTTTGGGAGGTACGAGGGTGCTGGTTATTGAACCCAGGGCTTCATACATGCTAGGCAGGTCCTCTGCTGTTGAGTTACATTTACAGCTCTCACAGTTATCTCTGATTTTCATTTGGACTTTCAGAATTAACCTCTATTTTCTTTTAAGTCTGAGCCACTATTAAACATGAAAAAATTAATATATTTATTTATTTATTTTTATTTTTTATTTTATTTCATTTTTTAAATTAATATATTTATATGTTTTTCATATATCCTTATTAACTTTCCAAAATAACATATGATAAACATATTTATTTGTCCATTTAGTCTTTTGTACCAAACAGACAGAGTACCACAACTGGTAACACACAGACATTGTCTATGAATTTCCCAAGACTAAGTGGCATATCTACATAGCAACCTCTACACCTAAGGCTCACACAACATGGAACAAGGGGTAAAGAGGGCACTAATGAATCTCTCAGCTCGCACTAAGGAAGCTCTCCCATCCATCAGAGGGTCAGGAACTCAAAAGGTCACAAATGGCCAAACTGGAGATTAAGAGTCTGCAGAGTGTGTGTCCTTGAACAGGACTCCTGTATTAAAGCATCACTCACCCAGGGCTCTGGGATTATTTTGGAAGAGGAGCCTGAAAGATTGTAAGAGCCAGGTAGGAGGAAGTGCATGACCATATGGAAACAGAGTCCTACGAGCTCCTGGAACCCTGCTCATATGAACTTACAGCAATGGTTTCAGCATGCACTATAGACCCATACAAACTCAAGCAGTCAAAAACCCAACATAGACCTGTGGAAATGGGCAGCAGGCCCCAGACTTAGCTAAAGAAGTATTGGCAGCTGATTACTGCTTGGTGAAGAAGAGCTGATTTTCTTAAAGCAAGAGACTATGGATAAGCTTACAAGACCTCTGTGGATGAACCTGCATTGAGAAACGTCTGGGGACACTAATTTGGCAAATAGGCCTTAACACAAATGATAGAGTGTATCAAATCCAGTGGGGGCGTTGTGGGAGGATGCCAAATGGGGAAGGGTTATAAAGGTGATTAAGACTGATTGAGATATTCTATATGGAATACATTTGCCGGGCGTGGTGGCGCACGCCTTTAATCCTAGCACTTGGGAGGCAGAGGCAGGTGGATCTTTGTGAGTTCAAGGCCAGCCTGGTCTACAGAGTGAGTTCCAGGACAGCTTGGGCTATAGGGA
This sequence comes from Rhizomys pruinosus, assembly GCA_009823505.1. Taxonomy (NCBI): domain Eukaryota; kingdom Metazoa; phylum Chordata; class Mammalia; order Rodentia; family Spalacidae; genus Rhizomys; species Rhizomys pruinosus. The sequence goes on along the minus strand of VZQC01014413.1, from coordinate 5,175,929 downwards.
GACCCTGTCTTGAAAAGACCAAAAAAATAAAAAATGAATAAATTAAAAAAGAAATACAAAGAAATTCAATTAAAAATTTAAATAATTTTAAAAAATTCCACAAAGAATTTGTATTAGTCCAAAATAAATGCAAAGTAGCATGCCTTATTTTCATAGGCTTTGGTTTCTATTCTAAGATCACACTGCCCAAGAGGAAGATCTAGTCAGTTTGGTTGGAAGAAATTCCATACTGGCCCAATTCTCTTTCCCACGTGGTGGGAGAGTACTCTTGATTTAGATGTAGTTGAACCCATGAAAGTAAGAATCCCATAATGGCCCTGATCAATAGGGTGTACAGGAATTCTAGGTTTTATGTGGGCTCTGATGGAACACAGGGAGCAAGAAATAAAAGCCTTGGTTTCAGCCTAGGGATATGGCCCAGGAAGGCATCCCAAATGATGGTTTTCCGACCAGCAGGAGAAAAGGGTTTTTGCCAGTGCTAAGGACCCCAGGACCTTATCCAGTGAGTAGAACATAAATCAAGAGTCTCTCAGAATTAACTATAGTTGGTTGCTTTGTGCATGCATGCATGCTTGTGTACATGGGCACATGTGTATGGGTCACATGTGCATATGTGTGAACGTGGAGGTCCAAGGACAACCTCAGGTACCATTCCTCAGGAAAGCCCCTGTTGTAGTTATGTTCTATTACTGTGACAAAACACTGACTGACCAAAAGCAACTGGGAGGAGGAAAGGGTTAATTTCACCTATGGCTTATAGTTTATCATGGGGGGAACCAAGGTCGGAACTCAAGGCAGGAAGCTGGAGGCAGGAACTGGCTTACTGGCTTGCTTCCCTGGCCTGTGCTCAGCTACTTTCTTATATAACTCAGGATCACCTCCCCAGGGGTGGTAATACTCATTGTGTGCTAGGTCCTCCCACATCACTCTACAGTCAAGAATATGCATCACAGACATGCACGTAGGGCAGTCTATGATTACCCAACTGTGGTTTCCTCTTTCCAGGTACATCAGGTTGATAACTGAAGCTATCCAACATAGCCCAGCCTTAGTTTTTGAGACAGGATCTCTCATTGGGCTGAAATCTGTCCATGAGACCAGGCTGGTTAGCCAGTGAGCTGGTTAGCCAGTGAGCCCACATCCCCCAGGGATGTGCCTGTCTCCACCCCCTCCCCAGTGCTGGCATGACAAGCATGTGCCACCATGCCACCACCTGGCTTTTTTATATCAGTTCTTGGGCTGAAACTCAGGTCTCCTCATGCTTGCAGGCCAAGCAGCTTCTCTCTAGGCCCTGCTTGTATTTTTGAAGGCAATCTTGTTATATAGCCCTGGGTGGCCTGAAATTCAAGCTCACTGGTAGACAGGGCTGGCTTGAACTCATGGGCCATTCTCCTGTTGAATGCTGAGACTACAGGCATGTACTACCATGCTCAGCTCGAAATTAACCTTAGTTGAAATCAAGTGATTCTCTGAGTAATCCATTGCATTTAGGGGAAAGATCTATTCCACACAGGAAGGTGTGATTGCAGTAGGACAAGGCTCAGGCCCTGGATTAGTTAACGTTTCTCATAACTGTGTCAGAAAACCTGATAGAAACAATTTAGGGGAAGAAGAATTTGTTTTGGTTCATGGTTCAACAAGTGTCACTACACCATAGTGGGGATGGTGTGACAAAGCAGAGCAGTTGGCACTGTGGTGGGCCAGGGTGTGACAAAGCAGAGCAGTTGACACTGTGGTGGGCCAGGGTGTGATGAAGCAGAGCAGTTGACACTGTGGTGGGCCAGGGTGTGACAAAGCAGAGCAGTTGACACTGTAGTGGGTCAGGGTGTGACGAAGCAGAGCAGTTGACACTGTGGTGGGCCAGGGTGTGACAAAGCAGAGCAGTTGACACTGTGGTGGGCCAGGGTGTGACGAAGCAGAGCAGTTGACACTGTGGTGGACCAGGGTGTGACAAAGCAGAGCAGTTGACACTGTGGTGGGCCAGGGTGTGACGAAGCAGAGCAGTTGACACTGTGGTGGGCCAGGGTGTGACAAAGCAGAGCAGTTGACACTGTGGTGGGCCAGGGTGTGATGAAGCAGAGCAGTTGACACTGTGGTGGACCAGGGTGTGATGAAGCAGAGCAGTTGACACTGTGGTGGGCCAGGGTGTGATGAAGCAGAGCAGTTGACACTGTGGTGGGCCAGGGTGTGATGAAGCAGAGCAGTTGACACTGTGGTGGGCCAGGGTGTGATGAAGCAGAGCAGTTGACACTGTGGTGGGCCAGGGTGTGATGAAGCAGAGCAGTTGACACTGTGGTGGGCCAGTGTGTGATGAAGCAGAGCCATGAGCATGGACTAGCCTGGGCTAAGCCCAAAGGACTCCAGGACACAAATATTATAATACAATCTAATTTTATTAATTCCCACACAAGTTGATTCTGTAATTCTAGTTCTGTCCTGTCCTATCTCCCCAAGGCTGCTCACCTAAACGGCACTCTCTTAGCCTCTTGGAAGTGGCAGAAGGGGTCCATGATAGGGAGTTCCTAGAAGCTGGTTGATTGGCTGAAGCAGATCTCTCTCGGACCCGGGGGCTGTGGCAGCTCAGGAAGGTTGGTCCGGACAGCAGCAGTGGCCAGCATGCACTTCAGGCGAACTGGTGTCATGGGGGTAGCATGTCCGGGTGTTCTCAGCTGAGAGGTTTGAAGTGTCATCTCAAAGTGGGTCCCCTCTACCCCCAACCCAGGGACAGTGAGAGCAAAGTCACTCTCTACTTCCTCGCTTAAATAGGCCACAGCTGGACATGTGGGGTGCACTGGGTCTCAGGTGCTAATCTCAGGCTTGTGCCTAGGGTTCTGCCTGTATAGCAGGGAGTTATCTTTCCTGTCTGGGGACATGCATCGGTCAAGGCAGGGGACCAAGGACTGGTTATCAGGTCCCTGGGTCCATGCCACCTCTGGCTACCTAATCAGTTGAGTATGGTCAGTCTTCCCCTCTGTGGCTGGCCTAGTGCTGAGTGCTTATCTCTAAAGCAGCCCTGAGCTGGTGCAGGCCTCTTGCCGAGCTAAGTCTAACATCTGCTAATTTCTTTATGGTTACAGCATTTCATACAGTATCTACTGTTAGTTTAATCCAAACTGCTTCTAATTCATGTAACTTCTACATGCTAACTATGCCCCTAACAGCTGAGCACTCCAGTCTTTTTTATTCCATAGTCTCTTTTTTTTTAAATTTTATTTATTTTTGTATTTGTATGAATGTACTGTCTGCATGCAGGTCTATCCACCCGTGTCATGCAATGCCTTGGAGGTCAGAAGAGGGTGTCGGATTCCCCTGGAACTGGAGTTCTCCTGGAATTGGAGTTACAGACAGTTCTTAGCCGCCATGTGGGTGCTGGGGATCGAACCCGGGTCCTCTGCAAGAGCAGTCAGTGCTCTTAACCGCTAGGCTATCTCTCCAGCCCCATTCCATAGTCTCTTATACTCTTCATACTAACCTGCTGTAGGTCTCTGTGTTAATTGCCATCTGCCTCAAAACAAAGCTTCTTTAGTGAGAATTGAGAGAGGCACTAATCTATGGGCATAACAGTAAGTCATTCGGAGTTTATTTAATATATGTCCATTGAGAGGAATGTTAGTAGTGGGTTCACCCCCATGGCCCGTGAATTGTCAAGCCATGGGCTCTTAGCTTGATAATGGCGTCAGGTACTGTCTGCATCTAGTGAAGTAGGCCTTAACTCTAAGTGGTTGTTACTCCCATTGTATTCTTGCCACTGTCTACCCTGTGGGCCTGTCTTGCCAGGCCAGTCATTATTGTAACTCATAGGGTTCACATCTGGGTAAAATTAGAGATTACTTTTCTCTTCTGGTAGAGACCCCCAGGCTCTCTTACTTATATCAAGCTGACAATGAAGATTAACCATAACAGTGCCTCAGAAAGTTAGTAGTTCACAGAATTTAAGTCTAGGTGCTGAAAAGTGAGGAAATAAGTAGCAAACATTGGAAGTATTAGGAGTTAGGTAGACAGGGAAAGAGTTTGGGGATAGAGGTGAGCTGTGTTTATGTACTTTCTATGGTTACAACTGAATACTAGAAACTGAGTAATTCAGAAAGAAAATAAACCCGTTTCTTATAATTCTAGATGTGGGGAAGAGACTTCTCAAGAAGGATTGAACCTTCTTGCTGGTGAGGACCTTGTAGAGTCCCAAGACAGCACAGAGGACCACACGGCACAGCAGAACAAACTTACTAACATGGACATCCTTCTTCCTGTTCTTATAAACCCACCAATTTTGTCATGGCGGCCCAACACATATGATTTTATCTAATCTTACTTTCCAAAAGCTTCACCTCCAAATGCCATTAACATATGACTTAGGGAATTAAGTTCTAAGATGAGTTTTGGAGGAGACAAATACCCAGACCAGGTATAGCAGGGGCTGCTGTTCTGCATGTGGTTGTCCAAGCTCACCACTTCTCTACTGTATGTAGGAGAAGAAGACATATTTCAGACCTCATCTTCAAATGGAGATGGCCCTACCAAACTTCTTAGGGCCTTCCTAGGTTCCTATAGAAAGTTTATTGTGTTGAAAATTAGGGATACTAAGAACATGAACAATCCCATGGCCCTGTTTTAGCAGTATTTAAAAATGCCAGCCCTAAGGTATGTGTTTGCAAAGGATTCTGGTTTCCTCTTAAAAAAAAAAGACTGGAGTATTTGTATGGGATTTGTTGCAGCCTGTATACCAAAATATAGAAGAAATATAAAATACAGAAGAAATCTTTTTGTTATAATAAAGACTTTTAGCTAGTCAGTAATCAAATAGTTTGTTAATGAGTCTTGAAGAGGGCCAACCAAGAAAGAAAGGCACAGTATTCCAAGTGGGATAAGGAAAATGAACATAATCTTTGGGGTAAGGATGTTTATTAAGATACCCTGTTTTGCTCATTCTTCTCAAGGAGTGGAGAGAAATAGGTAGATTGGGTTAGCTCAGGGAGGAACTGTGTGTAATATCAGGCTACAGAATGGAATGTCATCCTGTGGGCAATGAAGAATCGTTTGCACTAGGGATTGTGGACGTGTACCTTAAAGAAAGCTTATTTGATTTCCTAAGAAGAATTAGAAGATTCCCCATGAATCCGATTGCTTGGAGGCGAGTTCAAGTGTTTGGAGCAGTGCAGGTGTGGTACCTCTCCATCCTCCTCACTTTCTTTACTTCCAGAACTTAAATTTGTGGGACAGTTTTTCTAGGTCTGGTCTTCCCCCTGCCCTGGAAGGTTGAAAGCTCCAAAGAGCAATTCCTGAGGAGCATCCCTCTGACATGGAGGCTCAGAGGTGGCTGAATAAATATCCAACTCCCTTGCTAATCTAGAACTGGGCTGCCTTCCTAAGTACAGCCTGCTCCCTTGCAGGTTTTGTTCTGAGATCACTTCCCAGTGAAACTATTTGTATTTCAATCTTTGTGTCAGAATCGGCTTGTGGGAGAACCCAGAGTAACATAGACTAAACCAAACAAACCCTTGTTAAAATGCTCCCCCTTCCCTTTTAAAAAAAACGAAAAAGAATTCCGTTCCTAAGAGGCAGACTGAGTAGCTCCAGGCCTGTCTAACGTTTTTATCTTCTCAATCTGCACATGACCTCTTGCAATGCTCAGTTTCAGTGTAGAGCCATAGAGCAGAATGCTGCTGAAAGAGGAAACAGAGAGAGACACAGGAAATGCTTAATTACTAAAGATCTGGCCCTGAATTGAGCAGGCTCCCCATCTGATGATTTCATTTAAATGCCACAACCTTGGGAAGTAGCTATTACCACCTTAGTTTTCAATGGAAGATACTAGGGCACTATTAAGCCATAGATATTAGGGACTGGGTTTTATTTGCTATTATAACCCGTTGTTGGCATAGAACCTGTCATATAGTTAAACCTTTAGAAATATTTATCTAATGAATGAACAAATGACACACATATTCAACTAGCTTGTCCACGGTCCCAGAGTCAGTCCTTTACAAAGTAGGGATTTGCTATGCTTCTCAAAGAAATAACACTGCAACACTTTGACAAATATAGTAAGTCTCAGGAAATTTCTTCCTGGCGTCTGTAGAAGAAATGAAAGCTAGGGCTTTATAGACTTCCAATATATTATGTAATTCACAGGCAGTTGAACAGAATAGTAGTGACATATTTATTGTCATTTCACTGTCAAACAATTTGCTGTGACTTTTTATCTCAGCAACTGTTGTATCCTGGGGAAAGATGTAGGCTTGAAGGGGAGAAGAAAAGCTAAGGTTTAGAAATAAAAGGAATTACTTGCTCATCACAAAACATTCTGGCACACAGCACCCCTCGTGGTTTTACCACATACAAAAGCCTTTGAGTATTTGAGAAACTACTGTCTGCCTATTATGTGACATGGTCCATCATTCAGGCTGATGTAGTTAATCAACAGTAAAAAGACTCACTTTTCTTCTTTTTGAATAGGCATCCCATGTCTAGGCTGGCCTTGAACGTTCTGCATGGCTTGAACTTGCTCTATTCCTGCCTCCCCATCTCTCATGCTAAGATTATAAGTATGAGGGACTAGCTGCCATCTAGGATTTATTTGAGCAATGGGATTTGAGTGGTTGAAGTGCGAGAACAAGAGTGAAAAGTGGAAGGTACCCCTGAGATGGAACAGACACACCTGGGATGCGTCTGGGCCGCCTCAGGACTTAGGAGCTTAAACTCTGCTTGTATTTCAAGGACTAGCACTGGCCTAATTGTGATTTCATGGGGTAGAGAAGGATCGTTTTTCCTTATTATTTTCTATATTATGTTCATTTAAAATATTTTTTATAAGCAGGGAAGTTCTTTTTGAAAGGGCAAAACTCACAAAGAACATAGACTGTTAAAATAGATGATATGAGAAAGTAATTGAATCTACCTTTATGCAGATTTTTAAGTTGAAATGGTCTGTCCTTTGTTGCAACATGACTTTGTCAATGAGCCAAATGAACTGCTGTTGGTTTCTATATTTTTTTTCTTTTCACTGGTTTCTCTTTGGCCTGTATCTAAATCAGTGATAGTAGGATTTTGTACATAAGTACAAAACATGGAAATATTAACTTCTGGGCTTCTTTAATTTTCAAGTGAAATGACCTCTATTGTGATCTCATTCAACTGTGGAAAACAGCAATGTTTACCATGGTCAAAGTTATATGCAATTTAGGAAAAGAATTACAAGCCAATGACACAGATATAAATTCTTCTCACTAAGCCTACTCAACTCATACCCACTCCAAGGCTTGCAGCTGTATAATAAAAGTTTCTTTCTGAGTTATTTCAGCACATTTCAATAAAACCAACCATTAAATGTGATAACCATTCTTGGAAAAACAGGAGGGATTCAGGTCATTTCAATTGATATGAAAAGAACCAATGAGCTTTGGAGTGAATTCCAGGATTCTTATTTTCTTCTAAGAATGATACCCAATCATTAAACACATACATATTTTTCCATTTTTGTTTTTCCTCCTAGTGCCAGAGCTTTCTTGGCTAGTAGTGGAATAGACTGAATTACTGACTCTACTTTTCATCTGCATATTTCTATGGATCTGGTGGTTCTGAATCCAAGACACTTTGAATCACGATGGAGACCAAATGTTCCTGATAAGTATCCATCGATGTAATCAGATATTGTCAAAAAAAAAAAAAAAAAAAGAACAAAAGTATGAGGCTTCTCCACTGATGCCATTAACCAGATTAACCAAATCCAAAGTATAAAAGCAAGTTTAATATGACCAGATTAAGCCAAATTATAGTCCAACAGAGGCAGGTTCATTGAGTTGGTTCCCCAGGCAGTCCTGCCATCCCCCAGGACCAAAGCTGGGGAAGCTGTGCCCTGGGGCTGGTGCAGGGGCATCTTATAGGTTTCTGAGGGCAGGGGGCTGACGTATGTCCAGAGAGCTGGACTAATGCCCAAGTAAGGTTCTGACTGGACCCCTGGGGGCAGGTACTCCAGTGGATACTGACTGCTCCAGAGGGCAGAGCTGAGTTTTCCTGACTTTCCTTCTGGCTTCTTTGTTCTGCTCCACAGCACATGGGGGGAGGGGGAGGGAGCACTGGGGAAAAGGGCACCTAGGGCAGGAGAGTGCTGTGGCAGGCAGGCTTTTCTCTGTCCTAACAGAAAGAAGAAAAACTTATGTGGACAGAGCAGTACAGAGAAGCTTCCATGGCTCTCAAGTGAAGGGACGTCCAGGTACACAGGGCCAAGATCATTTAATAAATAAGCCTTATAGTTGAGGAACCACAGAATTGTATTACATTAACAATTTGAAAAATACCCTGTTATTTCTTTTTAGTCCCAGTGACACTCCCTCCCATTCAGCCCAAGGTATCAATTTCTTCTGCAAAAAGAGTTCAATAAGAAAAGGCGGGCGGTAAGAGAAAATTCTCAGATTTGAGATTCAAATGGACTTTTGAATACTGTTTGAAAGAAAGAATTTCAAATTTCTGGAGGTTGAAAATTAAAAGCCAAGATTCTAAAGGACTGAATGAATACCTAAAGTAGTCACATTAAAACTCAGTAGATTAGGAGGGTACGTCTAGGCATGAAAACATGCTTTTCCCATTGGAGAAGAGCCATAGATCCTGAGGTTATAGAAGACACAGAGAGTTGGATGGTGGTTTGATTGTCTCTGCTGAAGTTCAAGTATTGGAAATTTAATCCCAAATGTAATGTGTTGGGCAATTTCATGTTGAATTTCCAAACCTTCAAAATTATAGGCCAATAAATTTCTGTTCTTTATGAATTGTCTGATCTCTATTTTTCTGTTACAACAGCACAAAATAGTTTAAGAAGGCAAAACAGACAGCATTAAATATACCTGGGAAAATGTGTCTCAAGAGAAGCTAAGCCCAATGTGAGAGATCAGAGGTATGTGAATGTATTGTACCTTACACATTTTCAGGTTCTGACTGTGGGCAAGATCAGTTCACACTCTCTCTCTCTCTCTCTCTCTCTCTCTCTCTCTCTCTCTCCTTTCTTTTAGTCTTTTTGAGATAGGGTCTCCCTATAGCCTCAGCTGGCTTTGAATTTACAGAGATCCTCCTGTCTTTCCCTCCTGATGCTGGGATTAAAAGCATGTGCCACCTTGCCTGGCTTGTTCATTGCTTTTCTTTTCTTTTCTTTTTTTTTTTTTTTGGAATTTACAGATTTTATTTGTCTACTTTTCTCTTCTTACATGTCCACTCTTGCCCTATCCCACGTAGCAAGGAGATCAGTGAACTTGCCCTTCCACAGACATGTGGAAGATAGCTGACTGACATTCTTCTCAACTAAATGCCCTTGCATTAGTCAAAGTTTGCTAACAGATCCTCAAACTTACTGGTTTTGTTTCTATTTACTTTGGTCTTTTTGAGACTGGGTCTCCCTGTAGCCGAGCTGACCTGGACTCCTACATAACAGGCTGGCCTTCAACTCACATACATTAGAGCCTCTGCCTCCTGAGTGCTGGCATTAAAAGTATAAGCTCTCCACTCTGTTTCTTTTTTTTTTCACATAATTTATATTATTTATTTTTTTTACAAATCTAGACCGTGTTCCGCTCATTCCCCACCGCCGAGCTCATGCATCGCAACTGCTTTTCATCCTTAGTCATCTCAATATTTGCCATGGAGAGTTTGACGTTTTGAGCAGAAGTTAACTGTTCAGTCGTTTTTGATGCGTCTTTTCTGTTGTTGTTGTTTCCAAAATGGTTATGCCAATGCTTTGGACAAAAGCTCAGGGGGCCATAACAAGAAATACTTACAATTGGGTAATTGGCACTAGCATCCACAGATGAGGGATACATTCGTCTGTTTGTTTTCCTGGGACTGTGTTACTTCACTCTAGCAATGTCTCTAGCTCCAGCCATTTTCCTGCAAAGCTCGTGATGCAGTCTTTCTTTACTGCTGCATAGAACTCCATTGTGTAGATGTACACATTTTCTCTATCACTCGTCAGTTGAAGGGCATTTAGGTTGGTTCCAGCTCCTTGTATTGTGAGAGAGCTGCAATAAACATGGCCAGTGCATGTATCTCTGTGGTGGCGTAAGTCTTGGAGGTACATGCCTAGGAGTGGTGATGGCTGGGTCGGGTGGCAAGTTCATTCCAAGTCTTCCAAGGGTTCTCCACAAGCTTTCCATAGTGGCTGTACGAGTTACAATTCCCAACCAGCAGTGGATGAGTGTTCCCCTTTCCCCACAACCTCTCCAGCACTTGGTACATTTGTTTTCTTGATCCTAGCCAGTCTTATTGGAGTAAGATGATATCTTAAAGTGGTTTTCATTTGCATTTCCTTAATGATTAGTGATGTTGAGCAGTTCTTGAGGTGTTTTCTCAGACATCTCTAATTCCTCGCTTGTGAAGTCTCTGTTCAGTTCTTTGCTCCATCTATTGAGCAGGTCATTTGTTTTCTTCTTCTTTGTTTTTTGAGTAGTTTATATATTCTGGAAATCAATGCTTTGTCAGATGTATGCGGTGAAGGTTTCCTCCCACTCTGTGGGATTTCTCATCACTTCCTTGATTGTTTCTTTTGATGTACAGAAGCTTTTGAGTTTGATGAGGTCCCATTTGTCAATTTTCGACCTTAATTTCTTGTGCAGCTGCTGTCTGATTAAAGTCTTTTCCTACGCCTATGTCTTGTAGTTCTGCTGCCAACTTTTTTTCTATCATCTTCAGAGTTTGGGTTTCACGTTGAGGTCTTTAATCAATGTGGAGTTTCTTTTGTACAGGGTGAGAGATAGGGGTTAATTTCATTCTTCTCAAGTGGTGATCCAGTTTTGCCAAACCACTTGCTGAGATGCTATCTTTTTCTCATTGTGTTTTCTTGGCCCCCTTGTCAAATATGAATGAGTGGCTGAAATTGTATGTGCTCAGATTGGATCTCGGTTTTGTCCATTGGTCAACAGGTTCTGTTTTTGTGCCAGTACAAGGCGTTTTTTATGACTATAGCTGGAGTAGTATGTTTAAAATCTGGTATAGCGATCTCCCTGTGTAGCTCTTTTCACAGGGTTTTTGGCTATTCGGGGTCTTTTGTTTTTCCAAATGAATTTAAGAACTTTGTTTCCAAGCCTGTGAAAAACTTTGGGGATTTCGATTGATTGCATTAAATCTATACAAGAGTTTTGGTAAAATGGACATTTTTACAATGTTATTTTCCCAATCGAATGAGCATGGAGGTCTTTCCCATCTTCTCTGATGCTTCTTCAATTTCTTTCTTTAAGGGTTTAAAATTTTTGTTGTAGAGGTCTTGGTGTCTTTGGTTAGGTTTGTTCCTAGGTATCTTATTGTTTTTAGGCTATTGTGAGTGGAAGGTCTCTTTGAATTTTTCTCAGTTGCTTGTTCTTGGTGTAAAGAAAGCCATTGATTTTTTAAGGTTAATTTTGTATCCTGCACTTTGGCTGAAGCTGTTAATCGTTTCTAGGATTTTTTGGTGGAGTTTTTTGCATCCCATAGGTAAACAATCTTCATCAGCAAATAGGGAAGTTTGACTCCTCTTTTCCAATTATATCCTTTAATATCCTTCTTCCTTATTGCTCTAGCAAAGAGTGTTTCAAGCACTATATTGAAGAGGTGGTGATAGGGGGCAGCCTTGCCAGTTCCTACCATTAAAGGGAATGTTCTATTTCCCTCATTTCCCTCTATTAGGATGTATTGGCTGTGGGTTTTCTGTATGGCTTTGATTACATTGAGGAATGATCCCTCCAATCCATTCCTTCTAGGACTTTAAGCATGAAGGGATGCTGGATTTTGTCAAAGGCTTTTTCAGCATCAATTGAGATGATGGTGTGGTTTTTGTCTTTGATTCTTTATGTGTTTGAATGTGTTATTGATTTTCATATGTTGAACATCCCTGCATCTCTGGTATGAATCCAACTTGGTCATGAATGGATGATCTTCTTGATGTGGGTCTGTATGCGATTTGCCAGTATTCTGTTTAGATTTGGCATCTGTGTTCATGAGGGAGGATGGGTCTATAATTCTCCTTTTTAGTTGGATCTTTGCCTGGTTTTGGTAATAGAGTGATGTTGGCTTCATAGAAGGAATTTGGGAGAATCCTCTGATTGTATACTTCTAACAGTTTCAGAAATAATGGTTTTAGGTCTTTTTGAAATGTTTTATAAAGAATTCTGCTGTGAAACGTCTGGACCTGGGCTTTTTTAGTTGGGAGGCTTCTTACTACATCCTCTATTTCTTCATATGTTATGGGTCTGTTTAAGCTGCTGGTCTCTCCTTGGCCAAGCTTTGGTGATTCCCAGGATTTCAGATATTCATCCATTTCTTCTAGGTTTTTCAAACTTGGTAGAATTAGGTTCTTGTAATATTCCCATATAATTTTCTTGATCTTTTCCTTGTCCGTTGTGATATTTCCCTTTTCATCACAGATGTATTGATTTGGAGTTGTTCCTTCTTTCTTTTTGTTAACTTGGGCTAGAGGTCTGTCTATCTTGTTTATTCTTTCAAAGAACCAACTTTTGGCTTCATTGATTTTTGTATTGTTTTCTTTGTTTCTATTTCATTGATTTCTGCTCTGATTTTTGTTATTTCTCCTGTCTGTTCATTTAGGGTTATCTGTTGTGTTGCCTCTCAGTGCTTTTAGCTGTAGTGTTAGATCATTCACTTGTGCTCTTTCTGTTTTTCTAATGTAGGCACAGGGCTATAAACTTCCCTCTTAAGACTGCTTTTAAGGGGCCATAGGTTTTGTTTGTGTTGTATTGTCATTGTCATTCAGTTCCAGGAATGTTTTATTTCTTTCTTTACTCTTCCTTGACCCATTCATATATCAAGAGTGTGTTGTTTAGTGTCCATGTGTTCTTGTAGGCAGTAGGGCTTGTCCTGGTGTTGATGTTGAGCTTCATTGCACTGTGGTCTGACAGGAGCATGAAATTATTTCAATCTTTTTGTATTGTAGAGTTTCTTCTGTGTCCCAGGATGTGGTCGATTTTGGGAATGTTCCGTGGGGTGCTGAGTAGAAAGTGTATTCTCTGGATTAGGATGGAATGTTCGGTAGAGGTCTATGAGGTCATTTGGTGTAGCATATCGTTCAGTTCAGAATGTATCTCTGTTTATTTTTTGTCCTGTTGACCTATCCAAGGATCAGTGGGTATTGAAATCCCCATATAATGTGCTGGGGTTTGTCTGTGACTTGTGGTCCTGGAGAATTGTCTTTAAAGTTTGGTGACCAGAATTTGGGGGCATATATATTCATAATTGTGAAATCTTCTTGGTGGATTGTTCGTTTGATGAAAATGTAATGGCCTTCTTTGTCTCTTCTGATTTCTTTTACTTTGAAGTCATTTTATTTATATCGATTTAAAGCAACCCTGCTTTTTTTGGTCCATTTGCTTGGAATATTTTTTTCCCATCCTTCAACTTTACATGTGGTGCCTGTCCTTGAAGGTAAGTTGTGTTTCTTGTAGACAGATATCGATGGATTCTGTTTCTTATCCAGTCTCCCAGTCTATGTTTTTTTTGTTTAATTTTAATTAAATTGTATTGCTCTCCCTTGGAGAATAACCCATGGCTGATGCCACAAAGCTTACATCCTCTACGGTTAGAATGTTATAAAGCACAGTAAGACCCTGTCATATTTAACAGGGGGGAAAATTGTAATTCATGGATTAACATATCCAAACATTGTCTATGCTAAAGTAACCTACCATAACTATTAGTGCTGCTTAAAACCTATATATCTAATTGCTTGTTCTTCATTAGTAGGATCGAAAGGTTATTCCTGGACAAACTGTACAGCCCATGAAGGAAACAGCCAGAATTGACCAGAGTCCAAGTCAACATCCACAGAGAGAGTGGACTGTTTTCTTCTCCCCCCTGTGCCCTTTTCTAAGCCTAGGGAACAACTGCGAAGAGGGGGCGTGGTAGAATGTAAGGGCTGCGATTGGGGTGAATGGTGAAACTACAGCATGTAGTCTGGACACTCTTTGATCAACTTGATTGAACAAACAACCTGTCAGCCCCCACTGGATGGTGGGGCTGTAGGTGTTTGGGCACAACAGCCTGCAGAAGGTTTTGCATGAAGGATGCTTGTACTCATGGATTATCACTTATAGCTAAAAACGAAAAAAAAAACTGAGAGAAAGATGCAGGACAGTTATGGCAGAATGCATGATCTGGGATGGGGTGGGGGTGGGGGGGGAGGGAAAGGGAAATAAGCCTGAACTGAATTGGAAAAAATGTATGAAATGCACAAAGCAATCAAAAAAATTAATTTAAAAAAAAAATAAAGTTATGACTGATAGGTTTGTGTTGCTTCCTTTTGCCTTATTATCCATCTGCGGTTTTGATTTAGGTTTCTACTTCTGCAGTTATGCTTTATTTGATTTCTCTTTCTAAGTGCCTGGGGTTGGTTGCTCCTTTCTTCTGTTCTTTGAATTGCTTCAAGTATCTTCTGAAGGGTTGGTTTTCGGACATGTATTCTCTTCATTGTTAATGTCATGGAAGATTTTCCTCTCTCCTTCCCTATGATGTGACATTTTTGCTGGGTATAGTAACCTGGGCTGGCATCCATTGTCCCTCACACTGGGAATGCTTTGCTCCAGGTACTTCTTGCCTTCATCGTTTTGCGATGAGAAGTCGTTGTAATTCTGATAGGTTTCCCCTTTTAGGTCACTTGTTGTTTCTCTTGTTGCTTTAAGTATTGTCTTTGTTTTGGGTTGTAGCATTTTACTATGATGTGGCGTGGAGAATTCTTTTTCTGATCTTGTCTGTTTGGAGTTCTATGATGTCTTGTATTGGTATGGTTTGTCCCTTTTTTTAGTTTGGGAAGTTTTATCTATTATTCTGTTGAAGATCTGATCCATACCATTCTCTTGGGATTCTTCTCTTTCCTCTATTCCTATGAATGCGGAGTTTGATCTTTTCATGGTGTCCCACAGCTCCTGGTTGTTCCATTTTTGTGTATTTTTAAATTTTCATAATCTTTCCTTGAGGTTTTTAGTTTGTTCGTGTTATCTTCCAGTCTGATTTTTTGTTCTGCTTCCTCCATTCTGTTCTGAGGCTTTTTCATTCCTTTCCTCTGAATGGATGAGTGTTTGATTTCCTTTTTCATTTTCTCCTTCCGATTTCTTTTAGTGTTCTATTTCTTTTTGGAGCTTCTCGATCTCTTTTTGTAGCTCTTTTGTTCCCGGTTGGTTTCTTTTTCTTTTTCAGCATGGGATCTTTTCAGTGTTTCTACTTCCTTCCGGACTGTCATTTCTCTCTCTAGTCCTTCTGAGTTCCTCATTCTCTTTTCTTAGTTCTTAATTTTTCTTTATGATCTTGTTTTCTTTAAGTATGTTCCCAGATTGTGTTTCTGATGTCTGGTCCTGGGGAATCCCGGAGGGATCCCACTGCAGGAGTCTTCCATAGGGTTGGTAAAGCTTGGTGTGGGATATCCGCACCTTTCTCCAGTGTAGTCTCTTCTTTTCGTGATCTCTGGCATATGGGCTTCTCCTTGCCTGTATTCCAATCCAATGTGAGTCTTAAATGCCTCTTCACTGTGTTGAAGGCTTGCTTTGCTTGCCTCCTTCAGATGCTTCTTCGTAATCTCAGTTGGCGGGGGGCGGGGGGGGGGGGGGTTCTTCGCCCCGGCACCTGCAGCTGGGCTCAGGAGATCTCAAATCTCAAGAGTCACACAAGCGTGCCTTTAATACCGGCTGGGAGGATAACTCTGCCCCCACAGCCACTAGATCTAATCAAGCCAAAGACCACACCTTTAATCCCAGCTGGGAGGATAACTCCAACCTCACAGCCACAAAGGCCAATCGAACCAAAGACAGCAAGACCAAGGGATCAACAATCAGCTCGCCAAGGCACCCAGGTCCTACCTGTCTCTCCCTCTTTCCTTCCGCTGGGCTCAGGAGATCTCCGTTCATTGCTTTTCAATTGAAGCTAGGCCTGATGTCAAACATCTGGAAGCTCCTCAATATCTAACATGCCTGGGAATCAATAGAAGAGAAATTGGATACACAAAGCATCTAGGCAGATGATCTGAGAGCCAAAGAACTGCTGTAACCATGCCTTATGGAACATCACAATATATTTTTTCTTCTGTGGCTGAGATTAGCATAGACATGACGTCAAAGTTAGAGGAAGTGGAGAGAGGCTTAAAGTTTGGCCAGGGCAAAGCAAGACCGGATACTACCCTCGAGGGGTAGTAACAATCCACAACCAAATAGAGTAAGCGAGGGGGAGACACCCTGCCCTATCTCTACCGCAATCCCTCAGCATGAGCCTCTGGTGCAGCTCTCTTTCAGAGCTTACATGCAACCATGTGGAGAAGAAGGAAGCATGGAAACCTGAATCATTAAAGAAACTCTTCATCCATATAATTCACCATGGATTCAGTTTTCTGTCTATAGAAGAGGGGTTTGAACTACAAAATGCTTGAGTCAGGAGTTGTGGCATTTGCCTTTAATTCCAGCACTCAGGAGATAGAGGCAGGCAAATCTCTATAAAATTGAAGCCAGCCTGATGTAAATAGTGAGTTACAGGCCAGTCTGGGCTACAGGGATACCCTGTTTCAAAAAGGCCAAAGGAAAGAAAAGGTTCTACTTACTAAAAAATGAAGCAAACTGCAATCTCTACAGGTCTCCTTTTCATTCTGGGATTTCATGCTCATTATGTGGGCCAACACGGAAGTGTAGGCTAACCAGGGAAAGTTGCTTCAGAAATCCTGATGTGGTCTTTGAGATGCCTTTCAAACCGCACTAGGCTCCTGTACTGTCCTTTCCTCTTCCTATTGGTAAGAATAGGGAACGTTATGGTAAAGAAGTACTGCACCATAAAACCCAAACCTTTGATCACACAGGATGAGTGAGAACACAGTCAGAGGCAAAACCAAATAACAGTAATTGAACATGGTCTAAGGACTTGGAAAGGCCTCCTCCATTCTCTGTAAGAGGGGTACCAGTGACTGGCAGGTACCTGAAAAAGTTCTCAATGTAACTAGCCATCCAGGACGTGCAGATCAAAACTACAGTAAGGTGTCACCTCATGCTTCTTAGAATGGCTATTAGAAAACATAAAGCAAATACCAGCAAGGATCTGGAGAAGCTGGAACCTTTACATGCTGTGAGATACACTGTACAATGGTGAAGCCACTATGGAAACATGAGGATTACCCATGTAGTCAGAATTTCAGTAGAGATGCTTCTTTGAGTTGTTTGAGACATGTCTCTTTTGCGTTCCCTGCAACCGTTAGAGGAATATGCAAAACCCCAAATAGTTAAATCATCATTTTTAGGGATCGATACAGGGGAAAGGGCACAGAAACCTCAAAAGTTGCCGATGGAGTCACGAAGTTTAGTTTCACCCCAACTCTCTTCATGAAATCACTCTATACTTAACTGAGTTTATGGAAATGGAAGAAATCTTGTCCCTAATGTCTTTCCCCTGCCCTAACTGAGCAGCTCCTGTGTGTACCTGTATCCCTCAGCTTAAGGGATGAGAACATCAGGAGAGATGCCTGAGCAGCACCACTGGAATATTAGTAAAGGAACAAATGCACAAAGACCGGACGGCAGGAGAAAACAATCTGCATCATCTCTCCAGCCCTGTAGTGACGTATCTCCTGGTTCTCTGGACTTTATCTCTTCATTTATATCTCACCTGGGCCAGTTTTGAAACCTTTGTGCTAAAAGCTTTTCTCGTTGTAATGAAATGATTCTAGTACCCTGTTGCCCTGCTTGAATCCAACTGGATCTCATACACCCATTCCACACTCACCTCCAATCCAAAGCCCCCAGTGTCTAGGAATGACCATCCCTCTGTGCTCTCTCCCAGCACGTCGACCTCCTTCCTCTGGGTTTCACTATCCCCAGTCTGTCTCTGCTCATCTGTCTTCTCTCAAGGGAAGGCTACAGATCCCAGTCTGCATGGCCCATACCAGTCATTGACAGTTGTCCTTTCCATACCCCAGGGACAAGCCCATATCATCTCCAGAAGACCCTCATGGATATTTGTCCTGGCAAGACAAGCCAGCAAGGGCCTAGTTGGGGCAATCCTAGCTAGCTTCTATGGCTCCCAGGAAGGTGATTATCAAGAATGTAAAGAGGATTAAACAGCACCCAGGGAAACCAGAATAATGTCGTAAACATACAAATGATGTCGTAAACATACAAAGCTCCAAAACAGAAAACCCTGAATTTTTATTTTATAAATCTAATATTAATTATAAGGTTTTTGAGAGCTTACCTTATGGTTAATTATCACATGCACTAACAATTATGTTTATCAGGAATTTATGTCCAACTAGTTTTGTTGTAAGTCCCATTGGGTCACACCAATGCGCAATTATAACAAGTTATGATTTACTGAGCTGCTGCCATGTGCCAGGGACCATGCTAAATGCTTTCTATAATTTTTAAAATTTAGTCTCTGTTCTCAGTCTTCAGCTGTTCTCCAAATGTGGTCATTGTCTCATTTAAGAATGTTCTTGCAGGCTGGAGAGATGGCCTAGCGGTTAAGAGCACTGACTGCTCTTGCAGAGGACCCAGGTTTGATCCCCAGCACCCACATGGCGGCTGAGAACCGTCTGTAACTCCAATTCCAGGAGAACTCCAGTTCCAGGGGAATCCAACACCCTCTTCTGACCTCTGCGGCATTGTACGACACGGGTGCACAAACCTACATGCAGACAGTACACTCATACACATAAATAAATAAAAAATAAATAAATAAAAGAATGTTCTTGCCGGGCGTGGTGGCACATGCCTTTAATCCAAGCACTTGGGAGGCAGAGGCAGGCGGATCTTTGTGAGTTCAAGGCCAGCCTAGTGTACAGAGCGAGCTCCAGGCCAGCTGGGGCTAAAAGGAAACCCTGTCTCAAAAAAAAAAAAAAAAAAGGATGATCTTATTTTGTAAAACCTTCACTATATTCTGCTGCTCTGAGAGTCTTGAATATAAACAGAGACACTGTGTGTGAATATTTATCAAAATTTTTGCTGTCAGAATTATATCTTTGACAATGACAAAAATAAATTACTCTTAGCTTCTAGGAGAAAACAACAACAACAAAAGAAGTTTGATGACACTTCCTCATAAGCAGCCTCTGCTCTCTCCTCTCTGCCCTGAGTTCCTTCTTCCTGCTCTTGTCCTCCCACCCTCTTTCCCCTTTACTTTTCTTCCTTTTTCCTTCCCTTCCTCCATCTTTTCCGTCTTCCACTCTTTGTCATCTCCTCTGTGCCCTCATTCCTCACTGCCCACGTGCCTTGTCAATGAGGTCTGCCATTGTCAGTCATCAGTAGCACGCCCCTCTTAGGTGGAGTGTGGAGGCATTTGGGAAGGGGACTAACTATAAATGCAAGTAGAAAAGTTTTATGAGTCCACACACAATTCTTGGAAATGGTAAAAGCTACCATTTTTTAATTTTCAGGTAACCCTAAAAGACACATATTCTTTTGTGGGCACCCAGCAAAAGTGCTCTGGAAATAGAAGATTGGATTCAGTTGAAGATCACTGGTTCCATTAACAGAAAGAAGTGTACAAAAGGTCTCTGTGACAGACTGTTTCATTCATGGGTCAAGAATTTGTTCCGTGGTGTGCATGGTGAATGGAACATTAGGTAGAATTCTTAAGAAGGTCTGTAATCCAGGGAATTGTATTTCAAAATGAAATTTTTGTTCACTGACCTTTATAAAATAGAAAGAAGACACTGAAAAAAATCATGGTATGAAAGCTGGAGACTTGCAGATGTGTGTGCTCTCCTAATGGTATGTTTAAAGCTTGAGGGAACTTCCAGGAATATTTGAAATGTGAATAGAGAAAAATTTAGAAGATGAGGTGCATCTGAGAAGAATATATTAACAATATTATGGGCTGTTACTTTGATAATCAGTTTCTTCTGGAGATACAGAGTGAGCAAACTCTCCTTGCAATGTTCTCAGAGGGAGAACATTTGTTCTAAGCATAACTGGCTGAGGAGTTCCAACTATTGTTACATTTCCTTATCTCTTATACTTTGAATGCCGGTGGGCCACAGTGGAAACAAAAAGGGTAAGAAAGCTGGGCTCTAGTTCATGCTGTGTTACAAATGTCACAGATGGTCATGGGCCAATCAACTGCTCTCAGTGTTCTTTTCTATAAAGTGGGATAGTTGGAGGCTCTGTTCTCTGGATTCCTTTCCTGCTATAAAATGATGTGTTTCCCAAAATGGTGATGCTAGCTGAGTGTGGTGGCACATGCCTTTAATCCCAGCACTCTCAGGAGGCAGAGGCAGGCAGATCTCTGGGAATTCAAGACCAGCCTGGTCTATATAGTGAGTTCTAGGACAGCTGGGGCTACAGGGAGACCCTGTCTCAAAAAGACCAAAAAAACCAGATTGGTGATCCTGAAAAGTGCTTTCATAACTGCAGGTGACTGTTCTTCCTTCTGTTGACTGTAATACATAGGAAAATCTTTGGTAGTTTTGTTCCAAAGGAGACACTGCTTTGATAGCTTACTTGAAGAGCAATCAGTGGGCACCTGCAAAGTTAATGTGAAATGGAAAGGTAAAGCCACATGCTAACGTGCTGAATAAAAGCAAGTTTTAAAGGTGCTTCCTCCAAATAGTGTCTCTATACAGTATTTTACAAAAGCCACTTAGAGAAACAAAACTCAGAACATTGGTTGGATTCTTTTGCATAGCCTTTAGTGTTGCACTTTTTTCTTTTTTTCTTATCAGTTCCTTTCTTTTCCCTTTCCATATGTATTGAATCTCCACTTTATCCCCCTGTCCCAGCCTCTTTCATCCTCCACCTACAGAAGAATCACTTGACTGGTCTCTCTGTTTTCAAGATGATCTGCTCTGTGTCAGTCTGCACATGAAACCATTTTGAACCTCTCACTTCATCATTTGAAGACTTCTCTTGCACACAAATAAAATGCCAACACCCACTGAAGTCCTGTCCAGTCTGGCTACCAGGGAAGCTCTTGGTATATGCCTGCAGCAGTCATCCCTTTTAGGATTGGCCTCAGCTGCAGGTAGCCACCTCATCAAGAGGTCACAGCCTTTCCAGGGTGGTCTGCATCTGATGCCTGATAACTGCAGGAATGTAAAGGCTTGGTCATTTTGATCCAGCTCTGAGCAACTCGGAGTGCTGCAGAGCTCTACATGTGCTTGGCTGTGCTGATCCACTTGGGTTTATAGTGCAGATCATCTGGTTCTGCCCCATCTTGCTTGCTTACTTTCTACCTTCCATAGGCACCAATCCCAAGAAAACTAATAAATATCCTGCTAACTAACTTCAAATTATGTCAGTGGCACTATCCTGTATTATGTGGCCCTTGCCTACTTTTCCGACTTCATCTTATGCCACAGAAGTCTTCGCACACTGCCCCACACTCTACTTTTCGGTTCTTGGGTTGTGTTAAGTACTTCAGTATCGTACTTGATGCTTCCTTTCTGTGGGAGCTCTTCTTATAACTTCCTTATAACTTCTTTGCTTAACAGCTTAGAAGTTCTTCCTCAGAAAAGCCTTTACTTCAGAGAACCCTTGATCTTGTTATTCCTAACATAAAATTATACAGAAGATTATTTTACCTCCATCAGACTGGTCTATGAGCATGCATGTGGTGCATTTTCTCAATTGGTTATTTATATAGAAGGCCCAGCCCACTGTAGGCAGTGCCTGAATGGTAGGCCTGGACTGTATAAAAAAAAGTAGCTGCTGGGCAAGCCAGGATAAGCAAACCAGTAAACCAGCTTTCTTTCATGGTTCCTGCTCCAAGTCCTGCTTTGAGTTCTTGTCTTGGTTTCTCTTGGTGACAGATTGTGACCTGAGAGTTATAAGATGAAATAAACCCTCCCCCCAAGTTCCTTTTGGTTGTGGTGTTCATCACAGCAATAGAAAGCTAAACAGAACACTCATAAGCAAATGTTGAGCTAGGAAAGTTAAACCTAAAGAATACACAAATAAAAGAATGTATGTAATATGATTCCATTTATCTAAAGTTCAAAGCTGGACAAAATTGATGTACACTATCAGGTTTCAGAATACTGATACCCTTAACAATGACCAGTATGTAGCAGTGTGGGTATGTGTGCATGTGTGTGTGTGTGTGTGTGTGTGTGTGTGTGTGTGTGAGAGAGAGAGAGAGAGAGAGAGAGAGAGAGAGAGAGTGAGAGAGAGAATTTTGGAGTGCTGATAGTATTTTGTTTCTTTTCTGGGTGCTGTTTATTCAGATAATTTTGGTTTGTGAGAGTCCAATCATCTATGGTGCCCTTTTCATATTTGTGTTATATATAGCAGCAAAAGTATCCAGTCCTGCTGTTTGTTTGTCTTTTAGTGTTTAATATAAGTCAGGCTGGATTCTATGAGCTCCTTAGAGTAATTTCATTAGCACTTACTTTCTTATTTGTGGTGGTGAAGGCTGGAACAGCATCAGTAATGAAATGGGCCACAACCCCAGAGAGGCAGGGGGTTGTGCCACATAAAGGGGAGCATGGAAAACCACGGACATAACAACACACATTCAGTTCCTTCACCATGACTTCCAGAAGTGGTACCCGACATGCCACAGCCCACCCAAGCCAGTTCACCATCTAGGCTTTAGAAAGTAGGGATCTGTGCATCCTCAGACATAGTCTTGGGTTTCTGCCAAAGGGTGGCATAGATGGATTCTTAAAGCAAATGCTCAGAAAATGGCTTCTGAGGGAAGCACGTGGCTTTAGTTCATTTTAAAGTATTTAGATAACATTCTCTTCTTGACTATTTTTTTCTATTACTTATTTTTTTTTCATTTTTTAACAATAAGTAATAATTTACGAGTACAAGCATCCTTCATGTAAAACCAATTTGCAAGCAGTTGTGTCCAAACCCACACAGCCTAAGGGTCCCACCATCCAGCTGGGGGGGGGGGCTTGTATGTACAATCAAGTTGATCAAATGAGTGTCCAGACTAGTAGTTTCACCATTCACTCCAATCGCAGCCCTTACATTCTACCACGCCACCTCTTCTTCAGATTGTTCCCTAGGCTTAGAAAAGGGGCACAGGTGGACGAGAGGCAAAACAGTCTACTTTCTCTGGAGCTGTCGTTTTGGACTCTGGTCAATTCTGGCTGTTTCCTTTCATGGGCTGACAGTTTGTCCAGGAATGACCTTTCTCTTTTTGACTATTAATTCACCAAATGTAAGTCAAACATCTACCAATAATTATTAAGAATGGGATTCAGCAGTCTTTCCCCATCTGGCTTAAAATTTCTTAACTTACATTCACTGCATACATTTAGTTTAAAGAGTCAACTAGTTACCTACAGTTTAATAGTTGCATAAGGTTGCTATCATAATCAACATTTGTACCCATCATCCCCTCTTCTTGCTCTTCAGAGGCAGTCAGAGGCCACCCTTTAACTGATTCCTTTGGTTTTTACTTCCCTATCTCTAACCTGAATGGTTATTCAGCTTTTGATCCATCTCAGTAAGTTTGAGCTGCTGTTGTGGATCTCTATCCTCCAAGCATGACTTGACTGTTAGGTTTTGAATTAGGGGAGCTGTGATGACCACACGACACCTCCACAAGATCAGGCTTATTAGCAGTTTCTCATAGAAGAAGTTGGGGCAGGATCATGGACCTCATCTGAGATTCCCAGATTCCATCTCTCCTGTGCCCCCCAGCAACCCCACCCCAGCAGCATGTGGCCTCAGGAGGTGCTCGAGCATATGCAGAGTGGAAGATTAACTTTGCATAGCTTTTAGGAATGTGCCAGCCATGCTAGGAAGACTTTCTATGATGCAGCTATTTGGGGGCCACCTGTGTGCCAATAAGGACTCCCTCACTCAAACTCTATGAGGAAGCCAGATGAAGTCATGATTTCACCAAGTTGGATAGGATGGAATGGTTTCTTTGGCCTATTAATATTCTTTTTTCAATTTGTTCATGTCTTCCCAGGAAAAGTGTCTGTATTCCTTACTTTTCTCTTTGCTGTGACAAAATACTTGTCAAGAAGCAACTTAAAAGCTGGGCACTGTGGCGCACGCCTTTAAATCCCAGCACTTGGATGGCAGAGGCAGGCAGATCTCTGTGAGTTTAAGGCCCTCCTGGTCTACATAGTGAGCTCCAGGCCGGCTGGGACTAAAGGAAGACCCTGTCTCAAAAAGACAAAAAAGAAGAAGCATCTTAAGACAGAAAGGCTTATTTTGGCTTTGGCTTAGAGTTTGAGAGAGTATAAACCATCACAGTGGGTAAGTCGTGGTGGCAGAATTGTGACGCAGAGAGAAATGAATGTTGATCCTTGTTTGGTCTTTTTACTCTATCTAATTGATAGAGTAAAAAGATAGGACCCCATCTAATTGATGGTGCTTCCTACATTCAGCATGGGTCTTCTCTCTTCAGTTAAATCTTTCTAGAAAAACTCTGATAGCTACACATAATGCTGTGTATAGTGATTCTAAGTTCAGTCATGTTGACAGTGAAGTTTAACCATTACAGTACCAGAGCAACCGGCATGACAAATGCCATAAAATCAGGTGGTTCCAGAAGCCAGAGGTTTTTTTCTCACAGACCTGGAGACTGGAAGGTCCAGTCAAGGTGCCAGTCAACAGTTTATTAACAAATAGTATACTTGCAAGGACGGGGTAGGGAGCTGTAGCAGAGAAAGGTCAGAAGGTCATTAACGGTGGTCAGGCCTTTTGTGGGTCATTTGTGCATCAAGGGCTTTCTCTGCATGATGTTACTTCTCGGCCATAGAGGGAGTTGGGGAGTGGGTACAGGGAATGTGGATACATAGAAGGAGGTGGGGAGTTGGGTACAGGGAACATGGTTACTAGGCTTCCTCTTTGTCAGCAGGATTTTCTTTTTGCTAATCTTGTAGCCTTGTGTAAAGCCTTCTGGACCCTACTTTCCACCCTTCTTTCCTGCTTCATTAAAAGTCCTCTTTCTATCTTGTAGATGCCTACCATTTTGTCTTTGGGATTTAGAAGAGAGATATAATAAGCTCTCTGGTGTCTGTTCTTACAAGGGCATTAAAGCTATCTAACCAAGAACACAATTCGTGACATAAAATAAATCTAATTACCTCCCAAAGGCCCCATCTCCAAATACCATCTCAGGACCAGGGCTCCAACGTATGAATTTGGAGGACTGTCTGCAGCAGGCATATCTGTGTCCCCATCTCTCCTTAGAATTCCACAATCACCTTAGACAGGTCAGGTTAAACAAGAACCCAGAAGCGTCATGTCACTTAGAATGTAGTGTATTTTTAAATCGACCTTTTCCTGCTCTCTGCTCTGCCCTGGTGATCCGACATACCCTGTTCCATGTTTACTTTGTCCTTTGCACCCTCTCTCTCTAGTCCCTTCTACCTAGAAGGTTTTTCTTCTCCTTCACCCTCTTCCTCTACTGGCTAGATCAAGTTGTATCTCAGCACCATCTCCAGCAAAAGAAGGCTTTCTTTTGCCCCTGCTTGTAGCCCCAGCCTGGTTTCCTCCCATTGTCCTGGGAATTGATTATTCTAGCAGTTAATATTCCATGTTGAAATTATATGAGCCAGTGTCTGTTTGAGACAGTGAATTACCTGAAAAAAAACCAAATCTTGCTTTTCCACCTTTGTAACTCTGAGCACAAGCTGTGTGCTTTGTTACACAGACCTTTCTATATAAACATTTTAATGTTTATTAGGATATATTAATTATATATAATGGTTTTATTACAGCACCTTCATGCATGTATATAATATCTCTGGCTATATTTATCCCAGTTACCTTCTTCTGTCTCCCTCTCATTCCCACTAATGCCCTTCTTCTTCCCAGTCAGGCCAATTTCCACTTTCATGTCTTTGAGGAGGTGGGGTATAAATGTTTATTTGACAGACAAAATTGATATTTGGCACCTTAACTCACTTGTGCATTCAGGTTTTGTCTTTCTTAATATCTGATATCTTTGCTTCAATGAGATGAAATTGTTTTCTATTGGTTAATGGTACTTTGGATTGATAAAATTTGCAGGCCAACTACCATTCATAGACTCTAATATCCTGTAGATAGGAGTCTGTGTCACACTTGATTTAATTCTTAATAGACATGTTTCTTATCCTAAGATGTGACTGCCCTGGCTATTAGAATCACTTGTATCAAACCAATGAAAGAGAATTAGGGGAAAGGGCAAATAATCCTAATGGTATTACAACAGTATATCATGATGCATAAACAAGATTGAGAGGTCGATGGCTAGGAGGATTTAAAGTGCAAGAGGTTCTAATCTTTGACACTTTATAGATGAAGTGAATAACCTTGAGATTGAAAGACTATCCTTAAAATGTGTTTTTATCTTTGCTTCATTAGTTCTCCAGGGTTTTCTAGATTTTTATGTTAGAAAATGACTTGGTCACATGTAAAAGTCAATTTATTTTGATCAACTAAGGGAAACAGTTTATTGTTTATTAGGTTTGCTTAGGGTGTTATCCACTAAAGTGCATGATAGGCTGATAGGCTGAAGATGTCAATGGGTGTTTCTTGGCCTTTCATATACTGTGTCAGTTTATAAAGCTTCACTCTGGTTTTTTTTTTTTTTTTTTATTTCTGTATGTGTATGAATGTACTGTCTGCATGAAAGTCTGTGCACCCGTGTCATGCAATGCCACGGAGGTCAGAAGAGGGCGTTGGGCTCCCCTGGAACTGGAGTTCTCCTGGAATTGGAGTTTCAGACAGTTCTCGGCCGCCATGTGGGTGCTGGGGATCGAACCCGGATCCTCTGCAAGAGCAGTTGGCGCTCCCAACCGCTAGGCCATCTCTCCAGCCCCCAACTCTGTTTTGAACCCAGAGATCTTTGTAGGACACAGAAGCAAGCCTCAGTTTATTAGAGAAAATGAAGACTCTCTTTTCCTCTTGCATCATTTAC
The DNA here is from genome assembly GCA_009823505.1 of Rhizomys pruinosus. NCBI lineage: Eukaryota > Metazoa > Chordata > Mammalia > Rodentia > Spalacidae > Rhizomys > Rhizomys pruinosus. The sequence continues at coordinate 5,149,127 of VZQC01014413.1, read as the reverse complement.
TGTGATGAGAACATGAGATAGAAACTGGTCAAGCGGATTTAAGAGCAGGGACCCCAGGAAGTTCTTATTCTTGACCTGTGTGCCAAAGCTGGAAGTGCCTTTAGTTCTGTCCTGGCCAGAGGCCAGGAAGGCCAGAAAGGACCTCTGGCTTCTTATGTCTCATCTTCTGAATGAACACCCCTGCTGGGAAGGTATCCACAAGGATGTGACCGGAACCCCAGTCCTGATACTAACCCTGCTGGTGGACAGCTTTGAAACTGCATGTCCAGGTCTTCTTGGCAGACACGGGCTGTGTCTCTCCCCAGTTTCAGCACATCTCCACCATCATTTTAGGATCTCAGCTCTTGGGAGCTTTTTGGTTTCTGTAATAACATTAAGAAAGTAAATTTTAGCTTTGCCAGTCCTTAGGGCTTCCGTCAAAAGAACGGAATGGAATACTGGCTCTGGGCAGAGACATGACATTCTAAGCAGCTCCAAAGATTAAAATATTGTATACTCTTGCTAGATGTGGGAAACAAATTTCCTGAAAATTATCTTTAAGTTGTTCTTCTGGTGTTCAGAAATAGTTTTAAATTGTTTTAAGCTTGGTTACTTTCTTATTACTCCTTTTATACAAAATATTAATTTTCATGTATAATTTGCCATATTACAGTCTAATGTAAATCATTACATTGAAGTCATTCAATAAATATAGGTCAAGTTAAAAAAAAATTGTACATTATTGTCTCATCCCTTAAGAGTAAATTCAGCTGAGCCTGTCAATCTGAAGGACAGAAGATGGCCCCAGGAAATCTGACTTATCTGAGGACGTGCTAATGGAGAGGGGTGGAATGGAATGATGTACTTATCCTTCCCAGAAATCCTTCCTCCACATCATAATTTTGGAGCCTCCACCATGTGGCCTCCCCACTTTTCTGATTTGTAACAGAAAAATGTAACGTTTCCTTTTCCTTCTTTCTTTTGGATATTGGCCAGGCCTGGGTGAGCAAGCTTTCCCCGGCACTGTGGGCTTTCTCGCTCTTTCTCTGAAAGACCCCGACTGCCACCTTTCGCTGTGCAGCTGATGTCCACCGTGTGGCTGTGGCCTCCATTCTGAACTACTTTCTTGAACTCTTTAAAAAGCTTTCTCCCTGTTCTTCATCTCCTGCCGCTTGGCTGCTATGGAGATTACAGCTTGCCTGCCCAGTCCTTTTTCTCTCCCAATCTAAGAAAATTGTCCCTAAGCTTCTTTCTGAGTCTGTTTCTAAATTCGTTTAAAAATATTTAATGAACTCTGGAGGGTTGGGGGGGGCAAGGAAGGGGGAATGGGTATACATTTGATTAAGAAATGTATGAAATAAAACTTCAATAAAAATTATTTAATTAGTTGATTAATTTGGGGTGTGTGTGTGTGTGTGTGTGTATGTGGGTGGTGTACATGTGCCACAGAATGTGTGTACAGGTCAGAAGACCACTAGTGGCATTCAGTTCTGAATGTTAGGCTCAATCCACCACACTCACGCAAGAAAGGTGCTGGGGGGCTACAAATAGTTGTAGATATAAGTTTAATCGAGGGTTAGTTACAAGCAAGCAGAAAAGAAGCCACAACAACCAACAACTCAGACAGAATAGATAAAGCAGACGACACATCGGGCCGAGCATACTCCCATGGGACTGGAGGGCAGTGGCCCCGAGACCCAATTTCCCTTAGCTTTTATTCCCAGATAGGGGTTTCCATCATAGTCATGGTGTCTCCTCCTCTGATTGATAGGATCTTGGTTACAGATCAATCAGTTTTTTATCATGAGTATTCACCTGCTCTGGACTCTTTGTTCTATTGTTTTACCTGGCCTGGACCTTTCGTTCTCATAAAGCATTTAACTGTATGCTTTTTGGCAGAAGTTAAATCGCTCTACTGATAAAGGATTGATTTATTTATGCCTTGCCTTTGTTTTTCCTTTTTTTAAAACTCTGGGGTGAACTCTAGGCCAAGATGGAGCTGACCAAGCTAAAATGGAGTCAGCTTGATCCTCACACTTCCCTTCTACCACGTGAGTCCAGGCGATTGAACTCAGGTCACCAGGCATGGCAACAAGTGCTTTTACCTGGCGAGCCATCTCTCTGGCACTATAAATTCTTTAATTAATCAGACTAAGAGCCTAAAAGAGGGAACCCCAAGTTCCTCAATAACAACTGCTCACTTTTTAAATCTAAACAACCAAACTAGATGTTTCTAATTTTTTTTTTAATTTCTAAAAATACTACCATTTTCTAGTATTCTTACTCTAAACCTTAATTTCTCTGAAATGCTTAAATTGTAATAGATATTGATTTTAAAATGTTTTAAATGTTATCTAGGGTGTGGTGGCACACACCTTTAATCCCAGCACCCGGGAGGCAGAGGCAGGCAGATATATGTGAGTTCAAGTCCAGCCTGGTCTACAGAGCGAGCTCCAGGCCAGCTGGGACTAAAGGGAGACTCTGTCTCAAAAATACCAAAATAAAATAAAATAAAATAATGTTATCTAAATAATGTATTTATATATCATGTAATTATATATTATATTAACATATAACATTTTAAAGCCAGTATCTGCATTATAATTTAAAATCTAATGCCTTGCCATTCAACAAATTCTTGCTATGAAATGTAGCCAGCTGGAGACCCTGGCTCAAAAAATAAAATAGAATAAGCGCCAGGCATCCTGAACTTTACACTGCTTACTTTCCCCCCTTTTATTTAAGAGGAAAGATAATAAAGAATATTAAAAATTATTCCTTACCAAAATTTCTGTGGCAGAAACTTCAGATTTTATTCATTATGACTGTTCTCCTCCAGGAGAGAAATTTAAGGTAGTATATGCCTACCGAGCTAAGCATGCATTTTTTTTCTTTTTAAAGATTTTATTTATTATATTTATTTTATGTGTTTGAGTGTATTGCCTACATGTGTGTAAGTGCACCTGTGTTATACAATGCTCATGGACGTCAGAAGCGGGCATCAGATCCCCTGGAACTGGAGACAAGGACATTTGCTATCTGCCATGTGGGTGCTAGGAATCAAACTCTGGTCCTCTGCAAAGGCAGCCAAGTGCTTTTAACCACTGAGCCATCTCTCCAGCCCCCATATGGCTTCTTTATATTCCTGTTATCCCAGTTAATCTTAGCCCCTAGCCATCCCATTCCCCTACCTACCTCCCTCCCTGCTTAACCTTTTCACTCATAATACTTTCTCTCTTTTCTTTTAGCTGTATTCCACTATCTCTTTTTTTAAAATTTTATTTATTTTTGTATGTGTATGAATGTACTGTCTGCATGTAAATTTGTGCACCCATGTCGTGCAATGCCGCAGAGGTCAGAAGAGGGTCTCAGATTCCCCTGGAACTGGAGTTCTCCTGGAATTGGAGCTACAGACGGTTCTTAGCCGCCATGTGGGTGCTGGGGATCGAACCTGGGTCCTCTACAAGAGCAGTTGCTTCCCAATGTCGTTTTCTTTGCTTCCATACATACTCCATATCAGACAGAACTAAAACATCAAAGCTAGGGACCACATATGATAGTAAACATGAGACATTTGTCCTTCTGTACCTAGTTACCTTACTCAATATGATTTTTCTCTAGTTCCCCAAATTTCTCTGCAAATTTCATTTTTCTTTACAGTTCAATAAATTTCCATTGTGTATATGTACCACATTTTCCTTATCAGCACGCATTTTCTAAGTTTTCATTATAATCTCCATGGCAAGACTCTAGTTAATGGATGTGATCCTAAGTAATGCTGCAGCTTTTTTTTTTCCACTTGAAAGGAAGGAATTCTGATTTGCCCTTCTCTTCTCTACCCACATGATGGAATTCATATGCAAGGACTGGAGCTGCAATAGCCATTTTAGATGACAAGACAGAGGACACATGTAGAGACTAGTAGAGCTATGAGACAGAGAGGATTGGCATCTGCAGCACTGTGGGACACCCACAACCTAGGTTGCCTATCTGAGTCAGTGGTATTACAGGAAATGAAAACCAAGTTTATGGAAGCTATGGTTTCTTTGGCCCTTTGAATAGCTGAACCTGAATGTATATTTCACATGATATATAGTATTGAGACCATTTCTACCATTCACAATTTATTTCTAGAGCAAAGTATTACATGATCTATAGTTGGCTATTAAAACTCAACTTCTCTGAGAATGGAGATGCTGAAGTGATTTCATCAGTAACTTCACAGAGAGTTTATAAATTTACTTGTATTCATTCTCTATTTTCAGTGGTCTTGGTTAAAGGAAGATTTATTTAGTATGGTTGGAGTTATTCTAATTTTGAAACCTGACTTAAGATAGAGACTACCTCTGCCCAGGACTGTCTAGAAGTACCCCTTTGCTCAGCTCCAGGATTATCTACCTGACCAACATCACTAATGAGACCTAACAGCATAAGAAACATTCAGGAGCATTGTCATGCCTAACAATTTATGGAGATGTGAGTGAAAACATTTAAAGTCCAGGCTGTTGTTTGAGATAGAAATCAGAGTAATTAAGGAAGCATTAAATGAGCAAATAGAGTAAGAACTGAGCATGGTGGTGTCTAACTTTAATCTCAGTACTGGGGAGGCAGAAGCAGGCAGATCTCTTTGGGTTCTACATAGTGAGTTCTAGGCCAGCTGGGGCTATAGGGAGACCCTGGCTCAAGAAATAAATTAAAGTAGAATATGTTCTAGGCATCCTGAACTTTTTACACTGCTTACTTTATTTATTTCCCCTCTAAAATTGGCCATTGGTTTCTAAGTGTTGATGGATATTATTTTTATGTGTTTTTCTTCTGGAATGAAAAATGCTTTCCCAATAACATTATCCACAAAACTTTAAGTAATGCTTCCGCCAAGGCACTTATTTCTGATTTTCTCTGTCGCCTCCTTTTTTCTCATGATCCTTCAGTTCATTCATTATCTTTTTTCCCTCAATCCTGCACTGTTTTCTTCTTTGAGTTCTCTATCCTGCTTGCTTAACAATGTAAAAGATTGATAACCTAGGAGCTCTCAAATCACAAAGTGTCTCAAAACTAACTGCTCCTTCTATAGCCCACAGCTATGCTAACTTCTGACCTTGGACAATAAAGAATAGTTGGCTGAACTTGAACAAAGCACCATCTAAAATATGGGAATGAGTAATCCTGAAATTATTTTTTATCTACCAGCTCTGTTCAGCCACCCTTTCTTGTGAAGGTTTATTTGGAGGGGGCAACACTTCTTGAAGTGTCCTAAATGCCTTTTCCATCTCCATCTTCATGTACAACACTCTTCTTGAAATGCCTTTTCCTGGGGCTGGGGAGATGGCCTAGCAGTTAAGAGCACTGACCGCTCATACAGAGGACCCGGGTTCGATCCCCAGCACCCACATGGCGGCCAAGAACCGTCTGAAACTCCAATTCCAGGAGAGCTCTAGTTCCAGGGGAATCCAACACCCTCTTCTGACCTCCATGGCATTGCACGACACACATGATCTATAGTTGGCTATTATTATTTCTTTTTTTTTAATTTTTATTTTATTTTATTTATTTCTGTATGTGTACCAATGTACTGTCTGCATGCAGGTTTGTGCACCCATGTCGTGCAATGCCACGGAGGTCAGAAGAGGGTCTCAGATTCCCCTGGAACTGGAGTTCTCCTGGAATTGGAGTTTCAGACGGCTCTCGGCCGCCATGTGGGTGCTGGGGATCGAACCCGGGTCCTCTGTAAGAGCGGTCGGCGCTCTTAACTGCTAGGCCATCTCTCCAGCCCCTATTTCTGTATGTGTATGAATGTACTGGCTGCATGCAGGTGCACAAACCTGCATGCAGACAGTACATTCATACACATACAGAAATAAGTAAAAATTAAAAAAAAGAGAAATGCCTTTTCCATTTCTATCTTCATGTATACCCTCACTCTTCTGTATTTGCTTCCTCAAGAGAACGTCTTCCTGCTGTCAAAAAGCTCTGTGAAGAAGGGAGAATTAAGTTAAACAGAAGGGTATCAATGATTTTATACATTTAAATAAATATGCAGGACAAGAATTCTTGCAAAATAAGTAAGGAAACAAATCACAAACCCCAAGGGAACCAGTTGTACAGGTTGAGAACTTGGAAACCACCTACTTTAGTGTTTTACCTACATCCACCTTTGCAGCTGTATAGTATGTAGTGTAATGATTCAAATTGTCTTTTTGGCCTATAGGCAAATGTTCTCAGAAATTAGTACTTAATAATCAAGTATTGCTAATTTATTTATTGACAGAAGCATGTTACAAGCTAACTGAATTGTCCTTTGTTGATTGGCCAATAGTGTGCATTCTTGGAATTCCTGTGCTGGACAAGAAGAAATACATAATTACAGCTAGTACGTAATTACAGTTAGCCCCCCTGCCAATTACAACTAACCCTTACAGCTAAAACTCTGGGAGAAGACCTCGGAAAAGTAATCAGTGATTCAAGAATGAAGAGTCATAAATAAAAACTATTGACCATCAGTGGTGATGTGGGTAGTTCATGACTTTTTAAATCATTTTTATCCCCTCAACCTCCTCCATTCCCCGCTTTTGACACTTTGCTTTGGATTGAGAAAAGGCTAACACAGGGTATGAGACAGAAAGTGCTGATTTAAAAATAAAACAAAAAATTCTGGGAGAAATCATAGGACCAATAAAAAGGCCACTCCTTTCCAGAGAGTGTGTCAAAAGAGAAATAACCATTTTGCTTTTGATTTTTATGTAGTTTCTTTTCCAGAACTGACCCAGGACAAATCCTATCACTAACATGATGATGCTGGTACCTAAAATTCTTAAGAAGAACTGGTCTTATTGACTAAGGGAACTGAGAAAAGAGCTCCAGTTTTCCAAAGAATATGAAAAATAAGAAAATTATAAGCAATGGTGTGTGTGTGTGTGTGTGTGTGTGTGTGTGTGTGTGTGTGGGCGCGCGCACTTGGGGGGGTGAAGGGATAACACCACAAACCCAAGGAACTAATAATAAATAGTATCAACTGAGAATAACATTGAGATATTCCAAATGTTAAAATTATCAGAAAAGTTTTAAAACAATTATAATAAGGATGTTTCAAGAAATGATGGTGGGATAAGAAGACTGTTCAGTGGGTAAAAACATTTACTTTGTAGTCCTGCTTGTCTGAGTTCAAACCTCCAGCACCCACATAAAAAGCCACCTGTAACCCTAGCATTGGGAGACAGAAGCAGGTGGATCCTGAGAGTTCATTGGCTAACAAGCCTAGCTGAAACAGCTTCTAGTTCAATGAAAGACTCTTTCAAAGGGGATGGGATGAAGAACAATAGACAAAACAAATGAATACACATTACCAACATGAAACATGAATAGGACACCTATTTAAAACTTCTGCCTCTTGGGCTGGAGAGATAGCCTAGCAGTTAAGAGCGCCGACCGCTCTTACAGAGGACCCGGGTTCGATCCCCAGCACCCACATGGCGGCTGAGAACCGTCTGAAGCTCCAATTCCAGGAGAACTCCAGTTCCAGGGGAATCCGAGACCCTCTTCTGACCTCCGCGGCATTGCACGACACGGGTGCACAGACCTGCATGCAGACAGTACATTCATACACATACAGAAATAAATAAAATTTAAAAAAAATTAAAAAAACAAACAAAAAAAAAACTTCTGCCTCTCAAGGTTCAGGGCTCACTGTGGAAGAGGGGAAAGAAAGATTATAAGAGCCAGAGGTGGTAGATGACCACAAGGTAATAGAGTCTTCCAGATAGCTGTTCCAGTACACATATGAACTCACGGCAATGGTGACACCATGCACAAGTCTCATGGAAGCTCAAACCAGAGGCAGCCACAGTTCAGTTGCTCCTGAATTATGGGAGGGCAATGTGTTTTCATTACAGCAAATGTTAGTGTTTTTCTTTTTTTTCTAGTGACAAAAACGTCACATCTCAAATGAGAAACTATTAGCTCCTATTCAGATTTCTTTGAAATTTCTCCCTACAAAATAATCATCCTGGGCATTATTACTAGGCCAAATAACATTGGTTTCTCCTCAGTCTTTTATTACATCTGAGAATGGACCATCATACATAGCTTAATAATTACCAACACCAAAATATTCCATAATATTTTATCCCATAGGTTCTGAAGTGATGTATATGGAAGAAATGAATCAAAAAGTTATGTTTAATTTTGATACAATATAGGACGGCAAATATTACAAAGTAGTACAATAATTTTAGCAAACAAAGCTTCCACATTTAAAAGAGTATGAAATTCTCAAAAATTATTAAAAATAAAAAGAATATTTTCTCTTTTGAAGTATTCCCATTAGAGTTGGTTAAATACTTGTTCTAATATAATTAGATAATATAGTTAGTAAAATGTACATTTGGAAAGCACAGTTGAACAAACTTTTATGTTCATATTGCTTTGAATATCCTTAGATATGACAAAAGAAACCTTTTGAGAGTGGATTTCAGTTTCTAAAATTGGCATAAAGCATTCAGAATCAAGCTAGATATACATAAATAGATGAACAAATGTGAATTTTTTGTTAAGTGTGAGTCAAGTCTATGAAGATTGAGTCTCCTAACTCCATAACTCTGAGAGTTATTCCAAAGAAGAATTTTTAAATTTATTTTTGTATGTGTATGAATGTACTGTCTGCATGTAGGTTTGTGCACCTGTGTCGTGCAATGTTGCAGAGGTCAGAAGAGGGTATCAGATTTCCCTGGAACTGGAGTTAAAGATGGTTGTCAGCTGCCATGTGGGTGCTGGGGTTCGAACCCGGATCCTCTGCAGGAGCAGTTGGCACTCTTAACCACTAGGCCATCTCTCCAGCACCAAAGAAGAATTTTTAAATGTTTAAATACTGCTATAATAGCCCTAGAATTGTAAGATTTCTCCCACAGTGTCTGCGTTCATTTAATGACGCAAGTTTTGCTGCTGACACTTTAAATTATAGTCACGTGCTCAAAGTTAAATGAGTGATTCTAATTATCTTTAAAATGCAGGAAAATGGTAAGGAAACAGTTAGGGCTCCCTATGCTCACTCTCTTTGTATGTCTCTATGTAATGCCCTACAGTATTGAAATTGTTCTGATTATTACAGCTCAATTTGAGCCAGGTTTCTGGCAATGACATAGACGGTAGGAAGAAAAGACAAAAGTTTGTGACTTTACAGATATTTAATGAAAAAATAATGACTTGGTGTCTAAGCTCTGTTTTAGAGTAGGAAATTAATAGAGCAAATGGGCTTGGCCTGGGTCCTGCTGTTGACCATTTTCTAAGTAGATGCAAACATGCCTGTAAATTTTCGTTGGTGAGCCAGCTGCTCTGTACCCATTCTGGTTGGCTAAAATGCTCTCAGTGGAGAGGCTGGTCAGGACAGCTCACTCTGCTTTTGCCTGCTGGGAGAAGCAAAGTGCCAGGACTTCTCAATCAGAATGAAAAACTGATTCTACCTTGGAGAGACTCCTCAGATCCAGGGTTTCCGAAGGGTTGCTGTATTCAGGTCAAGAAGCAACAAAGCAGATTCCATGCAAATATAACTGTCTCAATTAAAGGATTTACCTGAACTCCTAGAGATAGTCCACACAAGGGATTCTGAAAACAATTAGAGAATCCCGTAAGCTCTGCCATGCCTGTGCTTTTACTAGAGTGTAAGATGGATCATCACTTATAGCTAAAAAATGAAAAAAAAAAAAAACTGAGAGAAAGATGCAGGACAGTTATGGCAAAATGCATGATCTGGGATAGGGTGGGGGTAGGGGGGAAGGGAAAGGGAAATATGCCTGAATTGAATTGGAAAATGATGTATAAAATGCACAAAGCATCAATAACAATAAAAAAAAAAAAAGATGACCCATGGCGCCACACCCACTATAGGATGTATTTGTAGATCGGCGATTATTTACCAACGCCTTTCTGGATATGGCGATGCTGAATATCGCCATGGATTTGCTCATCACTAGTTTTCTTGGTTTTTCTTTTTGTTTTAAGTTTTTTGAAAGTTTTTCTATTTTTTAAAAAAAATTTTTTACTGGTATGTTGTACATTGTCTATGAGGTTTGTCCACCTGTGCCAATGTCGTGGAGGTCAGAAGCGGGCATTGGCTTCCCCGGGAATTGGAGTTTAAAGATTCGGTTATTAGCCACCATGTGGGTGCTGGGAATTGAACCCCGTCCTCTGCAAGAGCAGTGAGGGCTCTTAACCACTGAGCCATCTCTCCAGCTCATCATAGTTTTTCTGTTTTGGCTTACAAACTTATTTTCACCAAGGAACTCATTTAAAAAAGACTTGATTTATTTATTTTATTTCATATGTATGTGTGTGTCTGAGTGTTATGTGCATACAAATGTGTCTGGTGGAGGCCCTGGAACTGGAGTCACAGGCAGCTGTGAGCCACCCAATTTGGGTGCTGGGAACTGAACCCAGGTCCTCTGCAAGAACAGCAAGTGATCTTAACCTCTGAGTCATATCTATAGCCCCCAAGGAAATCATTTTTTTAACAAGAGGAGTAAGGAGTTATAAAGGGCTGATAATTGTTTCCCCTGTTATCTTAGTAAGCAAACAAATCTTTTTTTTTTTTTTTTTTTGGTCTTTTTGAGACAAGGTCTCCGTGTAGCTCTGGCTGTCCTACAATTCACTATGTAGACCAGGCTGGCCTTGAACTTACAAAGATCTGCCTGCCTCTGCCTCCCAAGTCCTAGGATTAAAGGTGTGCACCACCACGCCCCTGCAAACAAATCTTTTTAAGTGATGCTGAGCACTAGTAAAACAATGATATTCTTGGGTCTGGAGAGATGGCCTAGTGGTTGAGAGCGCCGACCGCTCTTGCAGAGGACCCGGGTTCGATCCCCAGCACCCACATGGCGGCCGAGAGCCGTCTGAAACTCCAATTCCAGGAGAACTCCAGTTCCAGGGGAGTCCGACACCCTCTTCTGACCTCCGCGGCGTTGCATGTCACGGGTGCACAAACTTGCATGCAGACAGTACATTCATACACATACGGAAATAAATAAAATTAAAAAAAATAAAAAAACAAACAAAAACAAAACAAAACAAAACAACAACAAAAAAAAAACAATGATATTCTTGTAGCCCAAAGAACTTGAAGTCTTTGTGTTAACCTGAAGTGTTCATTAAGTACAACTAGTGAAAATTGAAGAAAACTTAACACGAGTTGCTTTTTGTCATTTAAAATCATTCCTTGAAAATCACATAAATGTACACAATGTATCTTGATCATATCCACCCTGTCCCCCCTCCCTCCAACTGCCCACCAGGCCCTTCCAACTCCTCTCCCAAATTTATGTCCCCATTTTTTTGTCCATGAGTCCTACTGGGGACTATTAGTGCTGCCCATATGTAGAGGAGCATGAGGTCATTTGCTGGATAATGTACTAATGGACCCCCCATCCAAAAAAAAAAAATGATATCTCTCCCTTCTGCAGGCATCATCAACTGCCAGTCGCTCCTCAGCTGGGGGTGGGGCCTTGGGAATCCCTCTGCATTCCATGGTGGAATTATTAACAGGCTGTATCTTGTGCAGATAAACACAGATGCTGTGAGTTCATGTATTTAACAGTCATGTCATGAAGTCAGCATTTCACTCAACAGCAACTCGTCCTCTGGCTCTTAATTCTTTCTGCCTTGTTTTGCACGATGCTACTAAACCTGGAGTGGGGCTTGATATAGACGCCCCATCTATGGTTGAGTGCTCACTGTTGCTTATTTTCAGTACTAAGCACTATCCACTACAATAAGCTTCTCTGACCAAGGTTGAGAGCAGCCCAAATCTACAGATATAAACATAAATATTTAGAAAGCAGTTTGATAACACGATGAATTAGCAAAACAACTTCAGTACATTCTCCCCTTGGGCCTATGACTTCTCTAGCCATGGGTTTTGACCATGTTTGGATTACTAGGCATGAATTCCCTCCCACAGAGCAAGCTTCAAGACCATCCAGAGAGTGGCTGATTTCTCTTAGAAACAGTCTGCCACTATTGAACCACTAGGCACATCTTGCCTGGCAGGCTGGTATTATGGTGTGGAGGGTTCAGAGTTAGGTAAGACCATTGGTATCTTTTACCTCCAACAGCCTGCATAGCACCTTAAAAAAAGCACTATGAAAGTGAGGCAGCAGGGGCAGTGTCCTTCAGTTCCAGAATGATTTCTCAGTATTCCATAATCAAAGTGTGTCATGTCTTCAGCAATAGGGTCTTATAATCTAGTTATGGTGGGCAACCCAGAATAGCCTATCTTGTTCTGATTGCCTATGGAACTTCCCTACGATCAACTAACTCATAGGGAGGGAATGTTGCCTGGCACTGAGATTTTCATTTAATAACTCAAGTCTTCTTGGAGCAGTATTGTCCATGAGAGATAATCCTGTTCAAACTCCCTTTTTACCCTTAAGTTATACTTTAATTAGCTTAAGAACTAGTAAGGTTTCAAAGGCTTCTTCATACATCCTTAGTTATGCTTAACTCTTCCTTACCTAGCTCCACCCTCACTTAACCCTTTAGCTCCCAGCGTTTCCCCCACGCTTACATATCACAAAAGTTCTACTCTCCCATCTTATTGTCCCTTTTCCTTGGGTTGAAATATCATCGGTTCCCAAGAGGCTTCTCTACCCATCCTTCACTTTGGTGAAGTCTTCTCCTTTCCCATTCTTTCCCCAACTCCACGACTCTACGATATGCTTGAACCTTACTGTCCCAAATGATTCCCCCCTCTCCCACCAATCTACTTTCATTTCACTTATATTCTACCATCCCTTCCCCCTAAATGTACCCTAATGGCTCGTTTCTAGTTTCCTGGTTTACACATTCACTCAGGTTAAACAAATAAAAGATATGAAGTTAAGGGTCCACAATATAAGAGAATATGCAGTGTTTGTTTCTTTAGAACTCAGTGGTCTCTCTCATTTCCATTTCCATCCATTTACCTGAAAATTACCACGGTTTCGTTCATTCATCAGTTTATGGACATCTATGTTAATTCTATTCCACAGCTGAATAGTGTGACAATGAGCATGGATGTGCAGCTGTCGCTGTGGTGGGATATCAAAGTCCTTCCATATATGCCCAGAGAGTGGCTCAGCTGGGTCATATGGTAATTTTATCTCTAGATTTTTGGGAAACATCCAAACTACTTTCCAAATTGGCTGCATTAGTTTATACTCCCTCCAACAGTGAGTACGGGTTCCTTTATCACCACATCCACGCCAGCATTTGTCGTCATCTGTATTCCCTTCTGACTGGGGTGAGATGGAATCCTAAGGTAATTTTAGTGTTCATTTCCCTGATAGCTAAGGATGTTGAAGTAACACTTTGTAAAATGTTACTAGCCATTTATATTTCTTCTTTGGAGAACTTTCTTTGCCTCCATAGCCCATTTTTAATTGAGTTGTTTATTTCCTTCATATTTAGTCTTTTGGGTTTTGTATATTCTAAACACTAATCTGTTATATGTGTAGCAGGGGAAGATTTTTCCCTTTCTGTAGGCTGGCTCTTCACTTGGTTGACAGTTTCCTTTGCTGTACTGAAGCTTTTTAGTTTCTCGAGATCCCATTTGTCATTTATTGATCTTATTTCCTGTAGTCCCAGAGTCCTTGCCTGCACCTGTAAATTGAAGTTCACTCCCTGCTTCGCCCTAGCAGTTTAAGGATGTCAGGCTTTATACTGAAGTCCTTGATCCATTTAGACTTGAGTTTTGTGCAAGTTCAGAGGTAAGACTCTGGTTTCATTTTTTTTCATTTTTCTGCATGTTGAAACCCAGTTTTCCCAGCACCATTTGTTGAAGATGTGGCCTTTTTTTTTTACTTCTTATGTGTATGAGTGTACTGGTATGTGCACCCGTGTCGTGCAATGCCACCGAGGTCAGAAGAGGGTGTCGGATTCTCCTGGAACTGCAGTTAAAGACTGTTCTTAGCTGCCATGTGGGTGCTGGAATCGAACCCAGGTCCTCTGCAAGAGCAGTCAGTGCTCTTAACCACTGAGCCATCTCTCCATCCCCCAAAGATGTGGTCTTTAACATCTATTTTTGGCATCTCTATCAAAGATCAAGTCATTGTATTTGCATGAGGTTATTTGTGGGTGTTCTGTTCTATTCCACTGACCTGAGTCTGTTTTTGTGCCAGTACCACACTGTTTTTATTATTAAGGCTCTATAGTATAATTTGAAGTTAAGTATAGTGGTAACTCTTGCAATATTCTTTTGGTTCAGGATGGCTTTGGCTATCCTTTTTCTTTTATGCCTCCATATAAGTAGTGAGACTGTGTTTATCTGTCTGTGAAGAAAGGCCCTGGTATTTTCACTGGGATGGTATTGAATCTCTAGATTGCTTGTGGTAGGATGGTCATTTTCACAATGTTAATTATTTGAGTCCATGAGCATGGGAGGCCTTTCAGTCTTTTAGTGCCTTCCTCAATTTCTTTATTAAGTGTCAAAGTATTTATTGTACAGGTTTTCATTTCCTTGGTTAGATTTATTCTGAGGTATTTTATTTTAATTTTTGTGGCTATTGTGAATGAGATTGTTTCCTTGATTTCTCATTTAGTACATTTGCCATTGTCTATAGGAAGGCTCCTGATTTTTATGTGTTAATTTTGTATCCTGCTATTTTGCTGAAAGTGTTTATCAGCTCTATCTAAAAGATTTTTGGTGGAGTCTGTAGAGTCTCTTATGTATAGACTCATATCATCTACAAGTAGGGATATTTAATTTCTTTTTATTTTTATATCCTTTTTATTTCCTTCTCTTGATTTATTTCTGTAGCTAAGACTTAAAACAGTATATTGAAGGAGAGTGAAGATATTGAAGAATTTGTCTTATTTCTGACTTTAAAAAGCTATATTTTCTTTTATGCGTATGAGTGTTATGCCTGCATAACATATTGTGTAGTGCCAGCCAAAGCCAGAAGAGGGTGTCAGCTCCCCTGGAACTGGAGTTATGGACGGTTGTTAGCTGGCATGTGAGTGGGATTTGAACCTGGGTCCTCTGAAAGAACAGCCAGTGTTCTTAACTGCAGATCCATCTTCTATTCCTAGTCTTATTGGGAATACTTTGAGTTTCTTTCCATATGATTATGGATTTAACACATATAGCCTTTGAGGTGTGCTTTCTCCATTCCTAGCCTTTCTGTGACTTTTATCAGGAATGGATGTTGGATTTTATCAAAGGCCTTTTTCTGTATCTAATAAGATTGATTATGTGATTTCTGTCTTTGACTCTATGTGCTGGATAACATTTATTGATTTACATATGTAAACATACCCCCTGAACTGTTATAATGAAGCCAATTTAGTTATAATGAATACATATATATGTATTCATTATAACTAAATATAATATATGTGTATATATGATCTTGGGTTCAGTTTTATTTTTATTTTTATTTTTATTTATTTATTAATTTTTTGGTCTTTTTGAGACAGGGTCTCCCTGTAGCCCCAGCTGTCCTGGAACTCACTCTGTAGACCAGGCTGGCCTTGAACTCACAAAGATCCGCCTGCCTCTGCCTCCCAAGTGCTAGGATTAAAGGTGTGCGCCACCACACCCGGCTTGGGTTCAGTTTTATTGGGAATAAATATATAGAGAATTGCATCCAGGTTTTTCAAGGAGATCGGTCTGTAGTTTTCATTTTCCCCCTGTCTTTAGCTAGTTGTGGTAGAAGGGTAATGCTGGTTTATAAAAAGACTTTGGAAGCCTTTTTTCCTTTTCTGGTTCATGAAATAATTTAATTACAGTGGTGTTAGCTCTTCAAAGTTCTGGTAGAATTCTAAAATGAACCTATCTGCTTTGTGGGTGTTTTAGTTGGGAGACTTTTTTTATTATTGCTTCATTCACATTGCTGGTTATGGATCTGTTTAAACTATTATATCTTGGTTTAATTTGTGATATGTTGTGTTTATCTAGAAATTTGTCCATTTCTTTTAAATTTTCCCTGTTAGTGGAATGGAGGTTTTCAAAGTATATACTTATAATTTTTCTGAATTCCATTAATAACTCTCATAATATTTCCAATTCCTAATTTTATTAATTTAGGTCTTCTCCATCTTTCTTTTGGTTAATTTGGCTTAGGTTTCTCAATTTTGTTTAGTTTTTCAAAGGACCTTTCATTGATTCTTTGTAATTTTTGTTTCTGTTTCATTAATTTCATCCCTAATTTTGCTTATTTCTTCTCATTTACTGTTTTGGGGGTGTTTTTATTTTTTCAAGGCCCTCAGTTACATCATTTGGTTATTAATTTTAGATATCTAGAAAATTTTTGAGACAGGATTTCTCTTTAGTTCCAGCTGACCTGGAACTCTCTACATAGACCAGGCTGACTTTGATTTCACAGAGATCCACCTGCTTCTGCCTTTGGAGTGCTGGGATTAAAGGCATATACCACCATGGCTGGCTTCTCTCTCAAAATTTTTTTGTCTTTTTGAGATAGGGTCTTCCTGCAGCCCCAGCTGTCCTGGAACTCACTCTGTAGACCAGGCTGGCCCTGAACTCACAAAGATCCTCCTGCCTCTGCCTCCCGAGTGCTAGGATTAAAGGTATGCACCACCACGTCAGGCTCAAATATTTATTTTATTTATTATTTTTATTTTATGTGTATGAATGTATTGCTTGAATGCATGCAAGTGCATTCATGTCACGCAATGCCCAGAAGAGGCATTGGATTCCCTGGAACTGAAGTTACAGATGGTTGTTAGCCACCATGTGGGTGCTAGGAATCAAACCCTGGTCCTCCACTAGAGCAGCCAGAGCTTTAACCACTGAGTCACCTCTCCAGCCTCCTCTCAATGAGAAATAGCGACTATTTTGATGTAGGCACTAATTACTCTAAACTTTCCTTTTAGAATTTCATTTTGAAAAGAAAAAAAAAAGAATTTCATTGTGTTCCATAGATTTTTGGTATGTTGTATTTTCATTTTCATTTAACTCTAGGAATTTAAATTTTTATTTCTTGACATTTTTAGTGATCCAGTTATCATTCAATATGTGTCATTTAATCCTCATGAGTTTGTGTGTATTCTGTAATTTATATTCTGCTGATATATGGATTTATTCTATTGTGGTCAGATAGAATACAGAATATTATTTCAGTTTTCATATATTTGATGAAACTTGCTTTGTGTCCTAATATACGATCAATCTTGGAGAAAGTTTCATGGGCTGCTGAGAAGAATGTCTATTCTCTGGTGTCAGGGTGGGATGTTCGATAGATGTCTGTTAGGTACGTTTGATTTAGGCATCATTTAACTCCAATGTTTCTCTAAGTTTTTGCCTGGATAACCTGTCTATTGGTGGAAGTGAGGAACTGAAGTCACCTATTACCACTGTGTTGTGGATAATCTATAGTTTTATATCTAGTAGCATTTGTTTTATGAAATTGAGTGTATTTGTGTTTGGTGAATTTATGTATAAAATTGTTATTTTTATGCAATTAGTAGATTGTTTCTTTGAGTATGAAATGATAATCCTATCTCTTATGATTTGTGTTCATTTAAAGTCTATTTTTGTCTGATATTAGATACCTGATTATTTTATTGCTTGGAATATGTTTGTCAATTTATTTGCCATAAGGTGATGTCTATCACTGATGCTGAAATGTGTTTCTTGGAGGCAATAAAAGGATGGATCCTGTTTTCTAATCTACCCTGCTAGTCTGTGTATTTGTATTGGCAAGTTCAGACCATTAATATCCAGAGTTATTATTAAAAGATGTATATTGATTCCTGTTGAGTTTTTGTGGTTTAACTTTAGAGCTCTTTTGATTACTACTTTTTGTATCCTTTATTTATTCCCTATGACTTCTTGGATGTGTTTATTGTTCTCTTCAGTCCAAAGTATTCTTTCCATTATTATCTATAGATTGGACTTAGTGGACATAAATCACATTAATCTGTTGGTATCATAGAAAATGTTTTATCTTTTAATTTTAATAGATCGTTTTGCTAGTTATAGTGACCTAGGTTGACAGTAGTTGTCTTTCAGAACTTGGAGTACATCTGTTCAGTTCTTTCTGGCTTTAAAAGTTTCTGCCAAAATAAATTAGGTGTTACTCCTATGGGACTGCCTTTAAAACTGACTTGATCTTTCTCTCTTGTAGCTTTCAATACCTAGTCTTCATTCTGTGTCTTTAACTGTAATGTGCTGGGGGAGTTTTTCTGTTTCTGTGTATATGCTGTTCTGTAGAGCTCTTATACTTGAATAGGTATCTCTTTCTCAAGGTTGGAAAAAACTTCTTTAATGGTTTTATTAAAATATATTCTATACTGTCAGTACAGTGTTCTTTTCCTTCCAGGCCAATAATCCCTTGGTAAATCTTTTCATGTTGTCCCAGAGCCTCTCCCAAGTTCTGCACTTATACTTCTCTAAATGTATCAGTGACTTTTAGAGAGTGATTCAGTTCCTCTCTCTTGTCTTCTAGCCCTGAGACTCTGTTTCGTGGTGATCCATTCTACTGTTGCGGCTTTCCACTGAGGTCTTTATTTGAGGTTTTTCATTTCCAGCATAATTTCAGTTTGGCTTTTTTTTTTTTTTTTGCTTTTTGAGACAAGGTCTCCCTGGAGCCTCAGCTGTCCTGGAACTCTGGAACTCACTCTGTAGACCAGGCTGGCCTTGAACTCACAAAGATCTGCCTGCCTCTGCCTCCCAAGTGCTAGGATTAAAGGCGTGTGCCACCACGCCTGGCAGTTTGGCTTTCTTTTTAAAATGTTGTATTATTTTGTTATGTGTATGAGTGTATTACCTGCATATGTTTAAATGCATCCATGTCATATAATGCCCACAGGAATCAGAAGGCATCAGATTCCCTGGAACTGGAGTTACAGATGATTGTTAGTTGCCATGTGGGTACTGGGCATCAAACCTGGGTCCTCTGTAAGATCAGTCAGTGCTCTTAACCACTGAGCCATCTCTGTAGCCACTCAGTTTGGCTTTCTTAAGCAATTCTCTTTGCTGAATCGTATTTTCATATTTTGAATTGATTTTCACTTCATTCATGTTTTTATTTGTGTTCTCTTTGAGTATATTCATGTTTTCTTTGAGTTATTTGAACAGTTTTAATCAGTCATTTTTTTCTTAAAAAATTTTTTTTTATTTTTGTATGTGTATGAATGTACTGTCTGCATGTAGGTTTGTGCACCTGTGTCGTGAAATGCCACGGAGGTCAAAAGAGGGTGTCGGATTCCCCTGAAACTGGAGTTAAAGACGGTTCTCAGCTGCCATGTGGGTGCTGGGGATCAAACCCGGGTTTACTGCAAGAGCAGTCGGTGCTCTTAACCGCTAGGCCACCTCTCCAGCTCCCTTTTTATTTCTTTTTTGAGACGGGGTCTCCCTATAGCCACAGCTGGCCTGGAACTCACTATGTAGACTAAACTGGCCGCCATCTCACAGAAATCCATCTGCCTCTGCCTCCTGAGTGATGAGATTAAAGACATGTGCCATTACACCTGGCCAGTTATAACCACTTTTTTGAATTCTTTGTGATTCTTTCAGGTCATTTTCATTAGGGGCCACTACTATGAGATTAGTAGTTTTTGGAGGAGATATGTTGTCTTTTTTTCTGTTGTTTTTAATCCTGTCCTGAGATTTCTAAAATTTGTTGACCTACCTTCCTTCCTTCCTTCCTTCCTTCCTTCCTTCCTTCCTTCCTTCCTTCCTTCCTTCCTTCCTTCCTTCCCTCCTTCCCTTCTTTCTTTCTTTCTTTCTTTCTTTCTTTCTTTCTTTCTTTCTTTCTTTCTTTCTTTCTTTCTTTCTTTTCTTTTCTTTTCTTTCTCTTTTGTTTTATTTTTTTGGTCTTTTCGAGACAGGGTCTCCCTGTAGCCCCAGCTGTCCTGGAACTCGCTCTGTAGACCAGGCTGGCCTTGAACTCACAAAGATCCGCCTGCCTCTGCCTCCCAAGTGCTAGGATTAAAGGTCAGCGCCACCACACCCAGCTAGCCTTTTCTTTTCTTTCCCCTTTTTTCCTCCTTTCCTCTTTTCTTTTCTTTCCCTTTTCTTCTCTCTTCTTTTCTTTCCCTTTTCTTCTCTCTTCTTTTCTTTTTTCTTTTATCTTTCTTGTTCCAGTGACCTTTCTTCTTTCAGTGGAAGCATTCACAATATTTGGGTTGTTTTCCTCTGTGGATCTGGTATTGAGAGGGTTGCAGGCTCTATCCTAAGTTTTCCTCTGCATGTCAGCTACTGTCTGGCTCCAGAAGCTGCTTGAGCTAGGTGCCTGGAATGAGATTCCACTAGCTGTGTGGACTGGTTCTGGATTTCTGGGCTGTACAGGACATCTGGAAGGTCCTTGGGAGCAGACTGAGGGGGTCTGGGGAGTCCTGAATGGAGAGGAACTAGAGGGAAAGGTTCAGGGTCTGAGAAGGGGTGGGGATGAGGGAGATTTGGGGATTTCTGAGGAGAAAAGGGCCCAGAGGATGTGGTGCGAGGTCACTTCTTGGGTCTCAGATTGGATAGAGCAGCTGGAGGGTCACCAGCAGGCAGCTCACCTGGCAGCCCCTGATGAGCACCTGGCAGGGCTTTAGGGGTCCCTGGAAGAAAGGAGCTGGGAGAAAAGGTGTAGGTGACATAAGGCAGTGGGTGGGCTTTAGGAGATCCATGGGAGAGATGGGCAAGGGAGAGGAGGCACAGGATCCTGGACAGAAAGGACATTGTGCAGTCCAGAACAAAGACGCCATGAGGTTCCCTACCTGGATTTCTGGACCATATGGAGCATCTGCAGGGTCCCTGGTATGTAGCCAGATGGGCTTTGTGGAATCCCAAGTAGAGAAGTGTTTCTGAGTCATATTGGGCAGCTAGAAGGTCACTGGCAGGCAGCCAGTAGGGCGTTGGGCTGCCTGTTTGACTCTTCTGGGGCCACCTGGGCCAGAGGTCTGGTCCCTGTCGTTCTCTTGTCCCATCAGAAGCCTAGTCCCTATCATTTTCTGTTCTCTGTCCCATCAGAAGCCTGGTCCTGTTGTGCTCTCTGGTCCCATCAGAAGCCTGGTCCCTGTCGCTCTCTGTCCCATCAGAAGCCTGGTCCCTGTTGCTCTCTGTCCCATCAGAGGTCTGGTCCTGTTGTGCTCTCTGGTCCCATCAGAAGCCTGGTCCCTGTCCCTCTCTGTCTCATCAGAAGCCTGATCCTTTTGTGCTATCTGGTCTCATGGTGCTCTCTGACATTTTTTCTTTTTCCTTTTCTTGTTTTTTTTTTTTTTTTTTTTTTTTTTTTTTTTTTTTTTTTTTTTTTTTTTTTTTTTTTTTTTTTTTTTTTTTTTTTTTTTTTTTTTTTATGTTTTTTTTTTTTTTTTTTTTTTTTTTGTCTTTTCGAGACAGGGTCTCCCTGTAGCCCCAGCTGTCCTGGAACTCACTTTGTAGACCAGGCTGGCCTTGAACTCACAAAAATCTGCCTGCCTCTGCCTCCTGAGTGCTAGGATTAAAGGCGTGCGCCATCACGCCTGGTTCTCACTTTTTTTCTTATGAGTAACACATTTTGGAATGTGCAGAGAAAGGACTAAAACCAGAAATACTGTTGTAGCACCAGGTGAAAAGTTGACAGGAGCCAGAGTGGTCTAGCCGGTCACAGAGCCTCTTGTTCAGAATTTGGTCCCGACTAACTTTAGGCTTCTGCTAAGGAAATGATTCCTACCTTGGAGACCCCCAGGGCAAGTAGGAGAAGCTGATGGATGTTCGGCTGGAGATCGGAAACCTCCCTCTCACTTTCCTACACCTTTGCCAGTCAATACAAAAGAGCACTACAAAATGTTTCAAGGACTCCAGAATACCAGGAGCTGAGAAAGAGAGCAAAGAGACTGTCTAGGATTCACAAGTCGGATTTGTCCTGTTATTCTTTGAGCTCTTCCTCCTGCTTTCTACACCCACAGCAGCTCCTGGCAGGCACTTGGATCTGTTTCTCCAGCTCCTGAGTTACTGGGTTCTGAGTTACTGAGGGACTATGCATTCCCATTGGTGGTCAATGAGGCAGGGGGCTCTTTTCTTGCCTGGAGAGGACTGTCCTGGTGGGTCTGGATGCCCAGCTGATTCTGTCCTCCCTCATCACTAAAGATGTACATTTGTTGGTTGTCATGACTCAGATTGGACTTAAACACAAAAAAATGAAAAAGGCCTGGACAAAAATTCATATTACATTGACGAGTTTGAAACACTTGCTTTGACTTCCGATACACTGTTCTCCAACATTACCCTATCCTCCTTTCTCCTGCCCTCTCCTCTTTTCCCCTGCCTTCCTCTCCTCTTTTCCTTTCTTTCCTTTCCTTTCTCTTCCCTTTTCTCTTCCCATTTCTCTGCCATCCCCCTTTCCCTTTTCTTCCCTTCCCTTCTTTTCTTCCTTCTTTCTTTTCTTGGCCTATCCTTCATCTACACATTGCTGTAGGATGCCCTCTATGCACTGTCTTCTGTCCTTCCCAAACTGGTTGACCTCTTTCACTCTCCTTGTTCCAAATGTCTCTTGTTATATTATGCCCCAAATTATAACTCTCTGCATGGTCTAATTTTCCTCCTAAATATCCAACCACAATTGCTTCTAGATAAGTCGTTTGAATATCCTGGGGTTACCCCAGACTTAATTATGGAAAATTGTTATGAAGTTCATTTGTTTCATGTGTTCACACTCAGCCCTACCATGTGCGGTAGACATTTCAGTGCCTCACCCCTTATTAATCTAATGTGCCTAAACCCCTTCAGACTAACATGTCTACCTCCGTGCTTGACTACTTTATCCAGAAATCCAGAAAACCTTTTATTCCTTATCTTACTAAACTAGAAGTGCCATGGCGGACAGCCAGGACCAATGATTGATGGTAGTATTTATACAGATACCTTAGATATTTTATTCCAAAAGAAAGATAAATCTGAGATTTAGGATTTTCCATCATTTCTCATATTTCTGTCCCTTTTTAGTCTCTGTCCCCTTTTGGGATCAAGGGTGCATTTCCTGGGATGGAAACTGCACAAGATGCACCATTTCTTGCTGCTTCCTTGCACTAGGGCACTTCTTGCCTGCAAAGTTGGTGTTGAAGTTCATAGGGTTCTCAGCTAGATAGGATCATTAGTGCCTTTTTTATTTTCTCCTAACAGTCTGCACTTCGCTTTCTGGTACCATGAAAGCTGCCAGCACAGTGGAAGATTCCAGTTCAGTTCTAGTTAAAGTTCTCTGTATCTTGTACCCAAACTATGTGGTATCTTCAACAATAGGATCTTTTCTACTGGCTCCCATGGGCAGCCAAGAGAAATGGCAATAGGCCTTACTGTTTGGGAAGCCACTGGGGCCTCCCTGACTAACAACTCAAAGTGAGGTATCCCACATGTGGCACTGGGGTGTGGTTTAATAACCCCTGGCTTGGAGGCTTAGCCTTGGCCACTTTCTGTTCTATATATTACTTCCCTACTTTCATTCCATACACCTCCAAATGATTGTTTTGGATTTTGAATCTTTCACAGTCTCCTTGAAGAGACTCAAGCCAGAAGACACCAGAAGAAGTTCTAAGGAGAAGTTCCTCAGTATAGGATTCCACAATTAGATTACTCACTGGAAATTAAGGAACTTACTGCTGGATGTGAGATGTTAATACATTTCAGCATGCTAGTAACTGCAAAGATGTTCATCAAGGAAGAGATAGGGTGGGGTGCTGTCAAAGGGGATGCACTGCCATATGCATTTTCTCTAGCATTTGAGAGAAGTGTGTCAATGCTGACTGCAGGAATGGCGGAGTGTTATGCTGCTTATGCTTAAGTGCTTTGGTGTAATAAATGAAGAAAGTAGCAGGTTAAATTATTCCATGGCAAGATAAGAAAGATGAAAAGAATATAAGACAAAATTGAAAGTGTCCAGGGGCTTCAGAGATGGATAAAATACCTGCTGCTTTTGCAAAGGACCTGTGTTTAGTTCCCAGAACCCATATGGTGGCTCACACCAGTTTTTAAGTCCAGTTCTAGGGAATCTGATTGTTACGCACCTGCACACTGGTGTGAGGTGTGATTATCACTTTGCCTGCTAAACTGGTCTAACCTGTTCTCAGAAATTAACCATGGCAACAGCTGAGTCAGCGATCTAGGCCAATGAGCAATACTTGGTTGGCACCTTCGCTGAAGGGCAGAGACAATTATATATATATATGAAATATATATATATATATGAATATGAGAGACATACATGTGTGTGAAGACATGTGTACACATACTCACATACATCCTTCAAATCAAACTTATTTTCAAGGAATCTAATCTGATTTTGGTGATGAGTATAAGAAATGTCAGTTATGTAAATCCACAGAGAAGCTGTCAAGCACTCTACAGGAAAAATATTTTATGTTATTTCCTGGGGTCCATTTTTCACATACTCACTCTGTTTATCTTTTCTCCATTCAAGCAAAGAAATGTCAGATTTGATTGGGCTGGAGAGATGGCTCAGCAGATAAGAGCACCGACTGCTCTTACGGAGGACCCGGGTTTGAGTCCCAGCACACACATGGTGGCTAAGAACCATCTTTAACTTCAGTTCCAGACACCCTCTTCTGACCTCCACAGCATTGCACAACACAGGTGCACCAACCTACACGCAGACAGTACACTCATACACATAAAAAATAATAAATAAATAAAAGAAATATCAGATTTGAAAATGTTGCTACTTAATATAGAAGAAAAAGAAATAAAATACCAACCCTATGGACAAAGAAATGAGAAGCTATACAAATAGTCAGTATTCTTTTAATTGCTTCTCAGGTAAATTTACAGAAATGTTTCTGCTTCATTTAAGGCAAGTAAACTTGCTGAAAAGTGTTCTGGAAAATGATATTGGAGCCTAAAATACAGAATGTGTGTAAGAGTAGTTTCGTACAATTTTAGAATCTTTTAGCCAGAATTTCCCTTCACAGTTCTAATCTTTCATGATGCTATTTTAATATGACCTTGAAGGTTACTCAAGATTTTAATAAACAAGCTCCAAAGATCCCAAGTGTTTTCTGAAGTTTATGTGAGTGCCTGACACTATCAATTACCCTGATCTTTTGTGACTTCTAACAATTCGTTTCCAGTAATTATTGCTCTGATATTTACTGTATTTATGCTTACAAGCATCCCATGCAATATGTTCTAGTTTGCTTCCCTATTGCTGTGACAAAACGCCCTGACAAATACCAACTTGGAGAGAAAAGGGTTTATTCATCTTACATTTCCCAGGTCACAGTTCATCATTTAGGGAACCCAAGGTAGGAACTCAGGACAGGAACCTAGAGGTAAGAGCTGAAGCACAGGCCATGGAGGAGTGCTGCTTACCGGCGTGGTCCCCTAACCCATGCTCAACCTGCTTTATCCAATACAGAACAACCTGTCCAGGGGTGGCACCAACCACAGTGGGCTGGGCCCTCCCACGTTACTCAACAATCAAGAAAATACCCTACAGACATGGCCACAGGACAGTCCAATGGAAGAAATTCCCCAACTGAGGTCCCTCAATCCAGGTGTGTCAAGTTACTACTAAAGCTATCCAGCACACAAGCCAAATATTTATTGTTCTCCAAGTATCCATCAACAGCAGATTTGAGATGCAAAGGAGATAAGCATGTGCTCTCTGTCCTTCCCTAGGCTCTAATACTACCATTCATATTTTTATCACCACCCACTCCCATAGGCTGCACAAGTGTTTTTTCTTGCCTCCTAAGGTCTCTGTTTTATGTCTATTATCCCTAGTAATCAGGGGCCCCAGAAAGATTACCAAGGGAATCCCATATACCATGCATCTAAACATTTAGAAGTTGCATATTAAGGGCTGGAGAGATGGCCTAGCGGTTAAAAGCACTGACCGCTCTTACAGAGGACCCGGGTTCGATCCCCAGCACACCCACATGGCGGCCGAGAACCGTCTGAAACTCCAATTCCAGGAGAACTCCAGTTCCAGGGGAATCCGACACCCTCTTCTGACCTCCGTGGCATTGCACGACACGGATGCACAGACTTGCATGCAGACAGTACATTCATACACATACAGAAAAAAAAAGAAAAAAAAAAAGAAGTTGCATATTAAGTCATCTTTTTAAATGTAATTTTTATGTATTTCATACAAAACATATCAATCACTCTTAATCACCTTTATAACCCCTTCCCCGTTGGCACCCTCCTACAGCTCCCCCCACCCCCATTGGAATTCATACACCCTGTCCTGTGTGTTAAGACCTATTGTGTCAAGTTAGTGTCCCCGGATGTTCCTCGGTGCAAGTTCATCTCCTGAGGTTTAATCAGCCTTTCTAGAGACTTTTGCTTTAAGATCAGTTCTTCCTCACCCAACAATAATCAGCTACCAATATTTCTTCAGCTAAAATTGGAGTCTGCTGCCCATTTCCCCAGTTCCATGCTGGGCTTTTGTCTGCTTGAGTTTGGATGGGTCTTGTTCAAGTCATCTTTACATAAAATGTGGTCTCTCCTTCTACCTTGCAAATATACATTATAAAAACAAAATTGATTAATGTTTGTTAAACTGTAGTTTCTATGTGACTGAAAGACAACAAAATAAGTACCAAAGATGCCTGGATTTATTTATACTTCACAGATGTCTAGATTTTCTTTGTGATTATAGTGTTACTCGTATTCTTTGTATGAGTAATAAATATGTAATCTATAATTTATTATATAGTTCTTATTGAGCATTTATATAACCTACACAATGGTTCCCAATTAAATGTAATTCCCCCACGCCCCAACCCCACATCAGGACCCCATGCATTATGACATCCAAGCTAAGCCCTATCAGGTCGAGCTCCCCAAACCAGACATCCTTCTGTGCAAATAGATCCAGTGGTGTCTAGTCAGTATATCTAGGAATCACGGGTAAGGCATACTCTTCCTCACCCAGCAGTAGTTCTCAGTCCAGGGTCAGCTCCCCAGCCATTTCTCTTGCTCCATTTTGAGACCTCGTCCAGTTAGCATGGGTTCCCTGCCTGATGCCAACATTGCCACAGTTCACATGTGACAACTTACGTTCAACTGTGAGCCACTGCTTCTCTACAGTCACGCATCGGTCCTGGCTCTCACCATCTCCCTGCCCTCTCTTGCGCAATGATCCCTGAGCCACGTGTGGTGAGTTTTAACACGTGATTTATAATTTTTTTTATGCTTACACCACTAAATTTTTTATTCTTGCCTTCATTTTATCAAAATCACTGATTATGTTGTTGCAAACAACATTTTGATATGGTGAATACCTATGTGAAAGCAAATACACGTTCTCCAAAGCAAACCTGCTCCATAACAATTGGAAGAAATAGCAATTCTGTAAATGCATAGAGAGGACATCAAGTATCCTGGGTTCTAGGAAAGATAGTGATGTAAAAGATTAAGTATCAAAGGTAAATGTAAAGCATAATTAGAGCACTTTCATGGCTATTTATTTTAAGATAAATATAAGGTAGAAACACCAAATTATTCTGTCTTCAAAATTACTAATTTATCTTAAATTATAAAACATTATTAATAAATATAAAAGGTTAAATGTAACCTGTTATATTAGTTAATAATGTAAAATTTTAAATTTAGGGGCTGGAGAGATGGCTCAGCGGTTAAGAGCACCAACTGCTCTTACAGAGGACCTGGGTTCGATTCCCAGCACCCACGTGGTGGCTAAGATCTGTCTTTAACTCCAGTTCCAGGGAAATCCGATACCCTCTTCTGACCTCCACAGCATTGCACGACACAGGTGCCCCTACCTACATGCAGACAGTACACTCATACACATAAAATAATAAATAAAAACATTTTTTTAAAAAATTGAATTTAAAATTATTTTTAAAATTTGAAATTAAATTCATGTTTTGAAAAATTTTAGTTACTATAATATGAAATATTTTAAATAAACTATTTTCAATTCTAGTATCTAAGGTTCACTTAAATATAGTGAAGGAATTTATCACAATTTCCACAGATATTACATTTAGTTCTATGTACATACAAACTTGAAAATTATATTGTATAATATCACAAGTACTTCTTAATTACTGTATCCAATGGCTGCAACTGTGAACAATGGATAGCTTTGGAACCAGTGACTCAAATATAGAGAAGTAGGAAAGGAACACTGGGCACTACCGGAATATAAAAATCTAGTGCATCGGGCTGGAGAGATAGCCTAGCGGTTAAGAGTACCGACGCTCTTGCAGAGGACCCAGGTTCGATCCCCAGCACCCACATGGCGGCTAAGAACCGTCTGTAACTCCAATTCCAGGAGAACTCCAGTTCCAGGGGAATCCGAGACCCTCTTCTGACCTCCGCGGCTTTGCACGACACGGGTGCACAGACCTGCATGCAGACAGTACATTCATACACATGCAAAAATAAATAATAATAAAAAAATTTTAATAAAAAAACTAGTGCATCACAGTATATGGGAGAAAGGAAGCAGCAGGCTAATTTTTACTATTTGTGCCACACAATCTTCTTGGTTCCCTGGAGCTGCAACACCCTCTAATTTGAGCAGAGATACAGCTGACAATCCTTCTTAGCAATAGATACAATCTGCTTTTGTTTTCAGGATGCAAGGCAGAAGATGTGAAATGCATTTTCCCACAATCTAAAGAATATAGTGGATATAGCGGATAACATGACAGTGGACTAGATAGCATCTAGTCCATATAGTGGACTCTAGATAACATCTAGAGTCATTAGTCATTCTGAGACAAAGCTAAGCACCACACCTCCAGCGACTAAGAATTCTACCTGCCCTGTGATCTTTAATGTCTGTGCTATGTGGCTCCTTCTAAAGGCTCCAGAGCAGCACAAAGACCTCTGTGACTCTGAGGCGAAATTAGTTGGTTCTTTGAATACTCAGAGCCTATCAGAGTCCTTAGGAGAAAGCAAGCAAGCTGAGAGAGAGAGAGAGAGAGAGAAAGAGAGAGAGAGAGAGAGAGAGAGAGAGAGAGAGAGAGAGAGAGAGAGAGATCACTTGGCTCCAATTCAAACAGACCTAATCAAAATAAGGCCACTTACTGAGTTAGATAATTAAAGGTACAGGGTAGTGACCTAGTTTCATTCCTGAAACTGTAATAAAATATCCTGACAAGCAGTAACTTGGGGAAGTTAGGCTTTATTGTAGCTCACAATTCCAGATTACAGCCCATCATGGTGGGGAAGTCAAGGCAGGAACTTTGAATAGATAGTCACATCATATTCACAGTTAATAACAGAGAGAAATAAATGCATGCACAGACCCTTGCTTGTACTCTGCTCAATTTCTCTATTCCTACACAGTTCATGCCCCCATGCATAAAGAATGGTGCTACCTACAGTGGGCTGGATCTTCCCATAACAATTAACTTAATTAAAACAGTCACTCACAGACAAAAAGGCCAACCCCAAATAGATAATTCTTCACTGAGATTCTTCCCAGGTTGTGTGAAGCTGACAATTAAAGATAACCAACACAGGTATATCTTCAAGCATAACTATATTCAGAATTTCAACTGGCATTATTAGGATACTGTCTCTGTTTCCTTTCTTCTGTACTGACTCAATTTTCATGAAGCATCAGATAATCATCTAACTTACACCCGCTAGAATCATATCTTCCTTAGCACAAGAGTAGGGAGTGTTTTCAGGGCAGATGTTCCTGGCTCTGATCTGAATGAATTGCTCATGTGCTCATGCCTAGCATCATTCATGCTGACTGTGGGATATGTCAGTTTCATGTACAAGTTACAGGGCCAGACACTCTTCAAAGATAACAGTTATTGGTTGGTATCAATTGGACCATGCAGACAGAATGGAAGGAGAGTGGTCCCAAAGGAAAATGAAGGGCTACACCCAGAATGACAAAGGATGCTCAAAACTGTACAAGGAATATTTGGAAAGGAAGCATCCTCATCCAGTCAGAGGAAACGTGCAAGCAATGAATGGCAACTCACAGTGATAGGACCCAGCACAAAAGTGAGGTACAAAAAGAGTGGAGACTAGATGATAGGAGCTGACAGGGATAAGTGGATGTGGGGAAGCTCAGTCAGATGGCATCTTGACAATGTGAGCAATCTTTCATATCTTCCATGATATAGTATTTATTCTATAAAACAAGCTTTTAATTTTCTTTCTGCATGCAGCAGGAGCCTGAAGGAGAAAGAAACCCAGAGAGCTGAATGCTGGTGTTATAATGCTCGCTTTCCCCAGGATCCCAGCTCATGAGATGGTGCTACTTACTTTTAGGGTAGGTCTTCCTACCTCAACTAATCGAATCTAGATACTCCCTTGCATGCCCAGAGGTTTATCTCCTAGGTGATTCTAGATACTGTCAGATCAGCAATATTAACTATTGTAAGTTTTGTCTATCATCTATCTATCTATCTATCTATCTATCTATCTATCTATCTATCATCTATCACCTATCATCATCTATCATCATCTATCTTAAGTTATAAATTAGGCAGAGTAATAGATTAATAATGGTAAATAATAACAAATAGCACATTATAATATACGCTGTAATGAAATTCCTCGCATCACTATCTATTTTGGTTCTTTGAAGGCTTATTAAATGAGTGGCATTCGTGGCCTTATGGGAGAAGCCAGAAATACTTGTTTATCCTTCTTCCCTGTGACGATGCAAATAGAAGCCATATATGAACCAGAGAGTGGACCCTGGCTGGACACCAAATCTTCCAACATCTTAATCTTGGACTAACTAGCCTTCACCATTGTGAGCAATAAATCTCTCCTGTTTATGGGTCAGTTGATGGTATTTTGTTATTGAAGCTCCGGTGGACCAAGAGCATTAAGGAATAAGTTGCTCCCTCTCCTCTTTGTTATAATTACAATGACCAAAAAATAATAATTACAGTACATTTATCCCAGATTGAGTTTGGGGATCCTACCTACTATTGTGTTGTTTCCAGGGAAACAGAAGTAGGCAGCAGAACTTTTCAAGGGCTGAAAGACTGTCTCCAGTTATGCAGAAAAAAAAACAAGGGAAATCAGTTATTTAGCATAGTTTAACTTGACTATGGAAAATGTGCACTCACAAATTCTTTCCAGGTTGTTGGCTTCAAGGAACAGTAAGAGAAGAGGTTAAAGCTCTCACTGTGCTGAGCTTCGGCACAAAATGTGCATTTAATCTGGCTTCTGGAAGCCAGGAGTTTGCATACTATTGACTACCTGGCCTCAGTACAAATGGTGAAGGAAACTCCTCCAGTCCACTACTAATTAAGCAGAATAAAGTATTTGGAGTTTTGGGTTTGTATGGTGTTGTTGTTGCTGTTGTTGTTGTTTGTTGTTGTTCTGGGAGTTTTTGTTTTGAGACAGGGTCTTTCTGAAGCCCCAGCTGGCCTGGAACTTGCTGTTAGATAGGCTGGCTTGAATCTCATAGACATCCACCTACCTTTGCATACACCAGGGCTGGAGTGATGGCTCAGCAGTTAAGAGCACTGGCAGCTCTTCCAAAAGACCAGGGTTATTATTAGCACCCACATGGCAGATAACAGCCATGCATAACTTCAGTTCCAGGGAATGCAATACCCTTTTCGGGCTTTTGTGGACATTGCATGCACAGGTGCACTTACATACATGCAGGCAAAACACTCATACATATAAAATAAAATGTAAAAGAATATATATGTATATTAAAGACATGTGCTAGCACATCTGGCATATTTAGAGTTTTATATGTTTCATATTTAAGTTCTTTCTCAGTTAGTTGGGAAGAAGAATTACTTATCTTTTCTTTTGAATCAAATGTAATATATTTATACATGGAGAATCACATGCAACCATCAGAAAATGAGGATGGACAGCCAGGCGTGGTAGCACACGCTTTAATCCTAGCAAAAGGAGGCAGAGACAGGTGGATCTCTGTGAGTTCAAGGCCAGCCTGGTCTACAGAGTGAGCTCCAGGCCAGCTGGGACTAAAGGGAGACACTGTCTCAAAAAATACCAAAAAGAAAAAAAAAAAAAAAAGAGAAAGAAAATGAGGATGCCATATCCCAAAGACTTTTCCACTTTGTTGTCTTCCTCCTACATTATATAACAGAAAAAAAACCCCACAAAATCAGAAGGCCCAAGGTAGGCCCTGCATTTACCAACGACATGACCTTGGGCAAATTGGTAAAACTTTCAAAGGTGCATACATAATCATATATCTGTGTATCTATTTATCTAACATTTATTATGTAATATATAATCTTGTTATTTTCAAAAATGTTGATTAGACACTCAGGTGGGCCAGGAAAGCTTGGGAAAGCAGCATGCCAGCGCTAGAGGCCTGGGTGGCAGGGACCAAGCAGAGACAGGATGCCCCATGATTGGTGTGGGCAGAGTTACCCAGCCATGTTCAGGGAGCCACTGCCCAGCCCAAGGGAGCAAATCTTTCCCCTCCCCTGCCCAAGTAGTGGTGCAGAAGATCCAGTAAGCTGGTGGAGTTGTGGTGCAGATGATCCAGTGTGTGCAGTGTTAGTGATTTTAGGTTGCACAGCCAATGTAGAGGAACTGAATGGCAGGAAGCACAGTAAGTGACCAACAATCCTCCATATTAACATTTGAGACTAGAACCAGAATCCAAACAACAACCACAAAATATACCAACATGCTGAAGCCACAATGAAAAAATAACAACATGGGAAAAGCTCATAACAAATCCACACCTAACACTACCAGTCCTATGGAAAATCCCTACAACGAGATCTCCCTGGAAGGAAACCAAGACATACACCTTAGAGGAACAGTTGTAGACATATTCAAAGAAATCAAAGAATATAAAGAAGAAATCAGAGAATTAAGGGGAGAGAATGAAAAACTCATTAAGGGTCTAGAAGGAAAGAATTATAAACCCCAGAAAGAACTAGGGGAAGATAATGACAAACTCCGAAAAGAACTAGAGGAAGAGAAACAAAACTCTGAAAAGAACTGGAGGGAGAGAAAGACAAACTCTGGAAGGAAGTAGAAACACTGAAAAGATTCCAGGCAGAGATGTAAAAAGAAACAGACCAGTGAAGCAAGGAACAAGAAGCAGAGAATGACAAGCACCAAAAGGAAATGTAAATACTAAAGAAATCACAGGAAGAAGTGAAAAGGGAAATTGAACATTCAGCCAATCAACAAGAAAGGATGGGAAAATGCCTCAGAAACAGAATGGAAGAAGCAGAAAAAATATCAGACCTCAGGATAATATGGAGGAACTAAAATGTTCAAGTGAAGGTTATGAAAAATTTTAAAAACACAACAGTGGAACAACCAAGAAATGTGAGATATTATGAAAAGATCAAATCTCTGCATCATAGGGATAAAAGGAGAAGAATCCAAAGACAATGGCATTGATCAAATCTTCAACAGGATAATAGAAGAAAATTTTTTCCCAAACTGAAAAAAGACAAACCCATACAAATACAAGAACTACACAGAACACCAAATAGATAAGACCAGAAAAGAAATTCCCCACACCATATCATACTTAAAATGCTAGGTGCTCAACACAATGACAAAAATATTGAAAGCCACAAGAGAAAAGCAACAAATTACATATAAGGGGAAACCCATCAGAATCACAGCTGACCTCTCAGTGCAAATGATGAAAGCCAGAAGAACGTGGACCAAAGTATTTCCAGTGCTAAATGGCTTTAGATGCCAATCCAGACAGGTGCACAGAGTCAGTGAGATGCCAGTGAGGCAAGGTGGACCTGCCTTGACCCTTGAGGGGCTCTCCACCCACCCCCAGAAGTCCCAACTCAGAATCCAGACAGGTGCACAGAGTGAGGTGCCTGTGAGGCAAGGCAGACCTGCCTTGACCTTCAGGGGGCCTACCAACATGCAGGCCAAAGTAGCAATACAACCCCCCCACCTGGTGGAGCTCTGGTGCAGAGGACCTAACAGGCAGAGCATTGGTGATTATAGTCTGTGCAGCCAACGTTGAGGTGCCAGAATTCAAAGAAACAAATAAGCAGACAAATCCACATGTCAAAGACACAAAGAATAAACAACATGGGAAAAGCTCATAATAAATCCAGACCAAACTCTACCAACCCTACAGACAATCCCTACAATGAGATCTCTGAGGAAAGAAGCCAAGACACCAACCTTAGAAGAACAACTATAGACATATTCAAAGAAATTAGAGAACTAAGGGAAAAGAATGAAAAACTCAAGAAGGACCAAGAGGGGGATAATGACAAATGGTGGAAAGAAGTAAGGGGAGAGATTGAAAAACTCAAGAAGGACCTAGAGGGAGAAAATGACAAACTCTGGAAGGAAGTGGAAACACTGAAAAGATTCCAGGCTGAAATGAAAAAAGAAAATGACCAGGCTCCAGAGGGAAGTGGAAAATCTAAAGAAATCACAGGATAAAATGAAAAAGGATATTGAACATTCATCCAACCACCAGGAAAGGATGGGAAAAAGCCTCAGAAGCAGAAAGGAAGAAGCAGAAAAAATAATATTAGACCTGCAGGATAATATGGAGCAACTAGAAAGCTCAAGTAAAGATTATGAAAATTTTTAAAAAACACACGAGTGGAACAACCAAGAAATGTGTGACACTATGAAAAGAATAAACCTCCATGTCATAGGGATAGAGAAAGGAGAAGAATCCCAAGACAACACTATTGACCAGATCTTTAACAGGATAATAGAAGAAAATTTCCCCAAACTGAAAAAAGACAAACCCATACAAATACAAGAACCACATAGAACACCACAATAGGATCAGAAAAGAAACTCCCCATGACATATAATTTTTTTAAAACACTAGATGCTCAAAATAAAGACAAAATGCTGAAAGCCACAAGAGAAAAACAGGAAGTTACATATAAGGGGAAACGCATCAGAATCACAGCTGACTTCTCAGTCCAAAGTATGAAAGCTAGAAGAACGTGGACCAAAGTATTCCCTGTGCTAAACGACTTTAGATGCCAACCCAGACTACTATATCCAGCAAAAATGTCAGTTATAGTTGAAGGAGAAAGAAAAATATTTCATGATATGAACAAGATGAAAGAATACATGTCTAAGAAACCAACACTTCAAAAAATCTTTGAAGCAATCCATAGAACAGAGGAAAAGAGCAACTAAACGTAAGCAATTAAAGAGAGAAATGAACGAAAGCATAATAGAGTAAATACAAAGCAAGAACAAGAATGCAAACAAAAAATAAGATGAAAGGAAGCAACACACATCTCTCAATAATAACCTTAAACACTAATGGTCTAAACTTCTCAATCAAAAGACATAGATTGGGAGAATGGATTAGGAACAGAATCCTTCTATATGCTGTCTACAAGAAACCCATCTCACCCTCAAAGACAGACACCACCTTAGAGTGAAAGGATGGAAAAAATATTCCAAGCGAATGGTACCAAGAAACAAGCAGGAGTGGCTATTCTAATATCAGACAAAATAGATCGCAAAGTAAAAGTAATCAGAAGAGACAAAGAGGGCCATTATATCCTTGTCAAAGGAACAATTAACTATGACGACTTCACAATCCTAAATGTCTATGCACCAAACTCTGGTGCACCTAACTTTATAAACACTACTCTGCAGGACATCAAGACACAGATTAATCCTAACACACTGATAGTGGGAGACTTCAACACCCCACTAAGCCCCTTGGATAGATCAACAGGACAAAAAATAAACAGAGAGACATCAGAACTGAGCAATACAATACACCAAATGGCCCTCTCAGACATCTACAGAATATTCCACCCAAACACCAAAGAATATAATTTCTACTCAGCACCTCATGGAACATTCTCCAAAATGGAACACGTACTAGGTCACAAAAGAAATCTCAACAAATACAAAAGTACTGAAATTATTCCATGCATTCTATCATATCACAGTGCAATAAAGCTCAGTATGAACACCAGAATAATCCCAACTAGCTACAAGAGCACATGGACACTAAATAAAACCATGAATAATGGGTCAGGGAAGAAATAAAGAGTGAAATAAAAGTACTCATGGAACTGAATGAAAAAGAAAATACAACACACACAAAAAAAAAACTTGTGGGATCCTTAAAAGCAGTCTTGAGAGGGAAATTTATAGCCCTAAGTACCCACATCAAAAAAAAAAAAAAAAAAAAAAAAAAAAAAAAAAAAAAACCAGAAAGGAAACAAATAAATAATCTAACACTGCAGCTAAAAACACTTGAGAGACAACAACAAATGAGATCTAAACGCAAAAGACAGGAAAAGAATCACAAAAATCAGAGCAGAAATCAATGAAATACAACCAAAGAAAACAATACATAGAATAAACGAATCAAAAAGCTGGTTCTTTGAAAAGATAAACAAAATAGACAGACCAGTTATCCAAAAAAAATAAATAAAGAAAGAAAGAAAGAACAACTCCAAATCAATAGTATTCCTGATGAAAAGGGAAACATCACAACAGATAAAAGATGCAGACAACCATACGAGAATACTTCAAAAGCCTATTCTCCAGTAAATTTGAAAACCTAAGAGAAATGGATGAATATTTGAAATCCTGGGAACCAGCAAAGCTTAACCAAGAAGATATTGACAGTTTAAACAGACCCATAATATTTGAGGAAATTGAGGATGTAATAAAAAAAAAAACTCCCAACTAAACAAAGCCTGGGCCCAGATGGATTCACAGCAGAATTCTATAAAACATTTAAAGAGGTCCTACAACCATTAACTGTTCAGAAGGATACAAACAGGGAATTCTCCCAAATTCCTTCTATGAAGCAGGCATCACCCTAATACAAAACCAGGCAAAGATACAACCAAAAAAGAAAGATGTAGACCCATCTCATTAATGAACACAGATGCAAAAATTCTCAACAAAATACAAATGACATACAGACCCACATCAAAAAGATCATCTATCATGACCAAGTTGGATTCATACCAGAGATACAGGGATGGTTCAACATATGTAAATCAATAAATATCATAAAACACATAAATGGACTGAAAGACAAAAACCACATGATCATCTCAAATTGATGCAGAAAAAGCCTTTGACAAGATCCAGCATCCTTTCATGTTTAAAGTCCTAAAGGGGATTGGACTGAAGGGAACATTCCTCTACATGATCAAAGCTATATATGGCAAACCCACTGCCAACATAATTCTAAATGGAGAAAAAGTGGAATAATTTCCCTTATGGGCTGGAACCTGGCAAGGCTGCCCCTTATTGCCACTCCTCTTTAACATAGTGTTTGAAATGCTTGCTAAGGCAATAAAACAAGAGAAGGAAATTAAAGGAGTACTAATTGGAAAAGAAGTTAAGCTATCCCTTTTTGTAGATGATATGATAGTTTACCTAAGGGATACTAAAAACTCCACTGGAAAACTTCTAGAAAGGATTAAGAGTTTCAGTAAAGTGGGGGGATACAAAATTAACCTAGAAAAATCAGTAGCCTTTCTTTACACCAACAATAGACAAGTGGAGAAGGAATATAAGAAGACTTTCCCACTCACAATAGCCTCAAAAATAATAAAATACCTGGGAACAAACCTATCCAAAGACGCCAAAGATCTCTACAACAAAAATTTTAAACTCCTGAAGAAGGAGATTGAAAATGACATCAAAAGATGTGAATCTCTCCCATGCTCATGGATTGGAAAAATTAATATAGTAAAAATGTCCATTTTACCCAAATTGATATACAGATTCAATGCAATCCCAATCAAAATCCCCATGAGCTTCTTCACAGACTTGGAAAAAAATCCTTAAATTCATATGGAAGAAAAAAAAAAGACCCAAATAGCTAAAGCAACCCTGAGTGAAAATGCAATGCAGGGGGAATTGTTCTACCAGACTTCAAGCTACATTCCAGGGCCATAGTCATAAAGACAGCCTGGTACTGGCACAAGAACAGACCCAGTGACCAATAGAACAAAATTGAAGATCCAAACTTGAGCTCATATAATTTCAGCCACCTCATATTTGACAAAGGGGCAAAAAACTCAATGGAGGAAGGATATCATCTTCAGCAAATGGTGCTGGCAAAACTGGATCAGCATTTGTAGAAGAGCAAAATTAAATCCCTACCTCTCACCCTGTACAAAAATCAACTCCAAGTGGATCAAAGATCTCAAGGTAAGACCTGAAAACCTGAAGGTGATAGAAGAAAAAGTTGGTAACAACCTACAAGACATAGGTGTAGGAAAAGACCTTCTAAATCAGACAGCAGCTATACAGGAAATAAGGTCAACAGTTGACAAATGGGACCTCCTCAAACTCAAAAGCTTCTGTACAGTCAAAGAAACAGTCAAGGAAGTGAAAAGAAAAACACAGAGTGGGAGGAAATCTTCACTAGTGATTCATCTGACAAAGCATTAACATCAAGAGTATATAGACTACTCAAAAACAAAGAAGTAAGAAAACAAATGACCTACTCAAAAGATGGAGTAAAGAGCTGAACAGAGAATTCACCAGTGAGGAAGCAAAGATGGCTGAGAAGTATCTTAAAAAGCTTTAAACATCATAAATAATTAAGGAAATGCAAATTAAAACCACTCTCAGATATCATCTCACTCCAATACAACTGGCTACTTGATGGTGCACACCTTTAATCCTAGCACTTGGGAGGCAGAGGCAGGCAGATCTTTGTGAGTTTAAGGCCAGCCTTGTCTACGTAGTGAGTCCCAGGACAGCTGAGGCTACAGGGAGACCCTGTCTCAAAAAAGACAGAAAAAAAAGAACACAAAAGACACCAAATGCTGGAGAGGTTGTGGGGAAAGGGGGACACTCATCCACTGCTGGTGGGAAAGTAAATTTGTACAGCCATTATGGAAAGCAGTGTAGAGAACCCTTAAAAGATTCAAAATGAGCCTACCACATGACCCAGCCATACCACTCATGGGTATATATCCACAAGACTCATCCTACTGCAAAGATACATGCACACCCATGTTTATTGGAGCTCTCTTCACAATAGTGAAGAGCTGCAACCAACCCAAATGCCCCTCAACAGATGAGTGGATGACAAAAATGTGGTACATCTACACAATGGAGTACTACTCAGTGGTAAAGAAAGATGACACCATGAACTTTGCAGGTTAATGGATGGAACTCGAAGCCATTATGCTAAGTGAAGTAACAGAGAAAAACAAGCAGCAAATGGTCTCCCTCATTTGTGGATGCTAACACCAAATCCCCAGATGAAAGGTAAGCTGAACAACACTATTGTTATATTTCTGTTTATCTAAAAACTACTATGCTGTTATAATGTAAATCTGTTAACAGGCTCTAGAAGCTATCCACCACTTACTCTCAGACTGTAATTACTGTATATGAGTGGAAACTATATATGTATATTTTAGAGTAATATAAAAGTAAAAGAGGAAAATGTGAATTCCTAAACATAAAAAAAAGACTGAGGGAAAGATGCAGGACAGTTATGGCAGAGTGCAATCGGGGTGTGGTGGGGGGGAGGAAAAGGGGAATATGTCTAAACTTAACTGAGAAATGATGTCTGAAATACACAAAACATCAATAAAAGCATAAAAAATAAAATAAATATTACTTCTTTGAGATAAAAAAGAATGCAAACAAAAATAAGTGGAAAGGAAGCAACACACATCTGTCAATAATAACCTTAAATATTAATGGTCTAAACACCCCAATCAAAAGACATAGACTGGGTGGATGGATTAGGAAACAAAGTCCTTCTGTATGCTGTCTACAAAAAACCCATCTCGCCCTCAAGGACAGACAACACCTTAGAGTGAAAGGATGGAAAAAACATTCCAAGCAAATAGTACAAAGAAACAAGCAGGAGTGGCTATTCTAATTTCAGACAAAATAGACCTCAGAGTAAAATTAATCAGAATAGACAAAGAGGGCCATTACATCTTTATCAATGGAACAATTAACCATGAAAACTTCACAATCCTAAATGTTTATGTACCAAACTCTGGTGCACCTAACTTTATAAACACTACTCTGCAGGACCTCAAGACACAGATTACTCCTAGCACACTAATACTGGGGGACTTCAATACCCCACTGAGCCCCTTGGATAGATCAACAGGACAAGAAATAAATAGAGAGACATCAGAATGGAACAATACAATACACCAATTGGACCTCACAGACATGTACAGAATATTACACTCAAACACCAGAGAATATACTTTCTACTCAGCACCTCACAGAACATTTGTTGATACACAAAATACACAAAAGTGTCCCACATACTGGGACGCAAAAGAAATCTCAACAAATACAAAAGGATTGAAATTATTCCATGCATTCTATCAGACCACAGTGTAATAAAGCTGAGTATGGACACCAGAATAAGCTCCACTAGCGATAAGAACATATGGAGATTAGGGGCTGGAGAGATGGCCTATCGGTTAAGAGCGCCAACTGCTCTTGCAGAGGACCTGGGCTCAATCCCCAGCATGCACATGGCCACTGAAAACTGTCTTTAATTTCAGTTCCAAGGTAATCTGACACCCTCTTCTGACCTTCGCGGCATTGCACTACACGGGTGCACAAACCTACATGCAGACAGTACATTCATACACATACAAAAATAAATAAAATTTAAAAAAATAACACAAGGAGACTAAACAACACAGTCCTGAATAATGAATGGATCAGGGAAGGAATAACGAGCGAAATAAAAGTATTCATGGAACTAAATGAAAAAGACAATACAACACAACAAAACCTGTGGGATACTTTAAAAGCAGTCTTAAGAGGAAAATTTATAGCTCTAAGTGCCCACATCAAAATAAAATAAAATAAAATAAAACAGGGAACAAATAAACTACTTAACACTGCAGCTAAAACACTTGAGAGACAACAACAAATGAGCCCTAAATCCAACAGACAGGAAGAAATAACAAAAACCAGAGCAGAAATCAATGAAATAGAAACAAAGAAAACAATACAAAGAATCAATGAATTCAAAAGCTGGTTCCTTGAAAAGATAAACAAAATAGACAGACCTCTATCCCAGTTAACCAAAAGAAAGAGCGAGCAACTCCAAATCAATAGTATTTGTGATGAAAGGGGAAACACCACAACAGACAAAGAAAAGATCCAGACAATCATTCAAGAATACTTCAAAAACCTATACTCTACTAAATTTGAAAACCTAAGAGAAATGGATGAATATTTGAAATCCTGGGAACCAACAAAGCTTGGTTAACCAAGAAGAGATTGTCAGTTTAAACAGACCTATAATATTTGTGGAAATTGAAAATGTAATAAAAAACTCCCAACTAAAAAAAGGCCAGGCCCAGATGGTTTCATGGGAGAATCCTATAAAACATTTAAAAAGATCTTACCACCATTACTACTCAAACTAATCAGAAGGATACAAATAGAGGGAAATCTCCCAAATTCCTTCTATGAAGCCAGTATCACTCTAATACCAAAACCAGGCAGACACAACCAAAAGAGAAAACTGTAGACCTATCTCATTAATGAGCATAGATGCAGAAATTCTCAACAAAATACTTGCAAATTGCATACAGACTCACATCAAAAAGATCATCCATCATGATCAAGTTGGATTCATACCAGAGATGCAGGCATGTTTCAACATACATAAATCAATAAGTATCATAAAACACATAAATGGACTGAAAGACAAAAATCACATTATCTCAATTGATGCAGAAAAGGCCTTTGACAAGATCCAGCATCCCTTCCTGTTTAAAGTTCTTGAGGGAATTGGACTGAAGGGAACATTCCTAAACCTAATCAAAGTCATATACAACAAACCCACAGCCAACATCATCCTAAATGGAGAAAAGTTGGAAGCATTCCCCTTAAAGGCAGGAACCGGGCAAGGCTGCACACTATCACCACTCCTCTTCAATATAGTGCTTGAAACACTTGAGAGGGCAATAAGGTGAGAAAAGGAAATTAAAGGAGT
The DNA here is from genome assembly GCA_009823505.1 of Rhizomys pruinosus. Lineage (NCBI taxonomy): Eukaryota > Metazoa > Chordata > Mammalia > Rodentia > Spalacidae > Rhizomys > Rhizomys pruinosus. Next base: position 5,107,326 of record VZQC01014413.1, on the reverse strand, counting down.
ACTAATTGGAAAAGAGGAAGTCAAACTATCCATTTTTGCAGATGATATATTAGTTTACCTGAGGGGGTGCTAAAAACTCCACCAGAAAACTCCTAGAAATTATTAAGAGTCTCAGTAAGGTGACAGGATACAAAATTAACCTATAAAAATCTGTAGCCTTGGGCTGGAGAGATGGCCTAGGCGGTTAAGAGCGCCACCTGCTCTTGCAGAGGACCCGGGTTCGATCCCCAACACCCACATGGCGGCTGAGAACTGTCCTTAACTCCAATTCCAGGAGAACTCCAGTTCCAGGGGAATCCAATGCCCTCTTCTGACCTCCATGGCACTGCACGACACGGGTGCACAAACCTACATGCAGACAGTACATTCATACACATAAAATAAATAAAAAATTTTTAAAAAGTTCTTAAAAAAATCTGTAGCATTTCTTTATAACAACAACAACAGGCAACTGTAGAAGGAATATAAGGAGACCTTCTCACTCACAATAGCCTCAAAAACAATAAAATACCAAAGACACCAAAGATCTGTACAACAAACATTTTAAACCCCTGAAGAAGGAGATTGAAGATGACGTCAAAAGATGGAAAAAACCTCCCGTGCTCATGGATTGTAAAACTTAATATATTAAAAATGTGCATTCTATCCAAATTAATATACAGAGTCAATGAAATCTCAGTTAAAATCCACATGAGTTTCTTCGCAGACTCAGAAAAAAATCCTTAAATTCATATGGATAAACAAAAGACTCTGAATAGCTAAAGCAACCCTGAGTGAAAAACGCAATACACGTGGGATCACCTTACCAGAGTTCAAGCTATATTACAGGGCTATAGTCATAAAGACAGCTTGGTACTGGCAAAAAAACAGACCCATTGACCAATGGAACAAAATTAAAGATCCAAACTTGAACTTATACAATTTCAGCCACCTCATATTCGATAAAGGTTCCAAAAATCTCATTGGAGGAAAGATAGCATCTTCAGAAAATGATGCTGGCAAAACTGGATCACCATTTGTAGAAGAACAAAATTAAGCTGGGTGTGGTGGTGCACGCCTTTAATCCTAGCACTTGGGAGGCAGAGACAGGTGGATCTCTGTGAGTTCAAGGCCAGCCTGTTCTTTAGAGTGAGTTCCAGGCCAGCTGGAGCTAGGGAGACCCTGTCTCAAAAACACTAAAAAGAAAGAACAAAATTAAACCCCTACTTCAAAGTGGGGTGGGGTGAGGGGAAGGGAAAGGGGAATATGCCTAAATTGAACTGAAAAATGATGTATGAAATACACAAAACATCAATAAAAGTATTATATTTAAAAATGTACATTAAAACATACATCAACTTGCTATGTAGCTTAGAAATGTAAAGTTAGGAGATGTTATAAGCCATAGAAAGACCCTGTCATATTTAACAGAAAAAAATGTAATTCATGGATTAACATACCATCCAAACATCTGTGTCTATACCAAAATAACCTACCATAACAATTAGTACTGTTTAAATACCTATATATCTAATTGCTTGTGCTTCATTAGTAGGATCGAAAGGTTATTCCTGGACAAACTGTCAGCCCATGAAAGGAAACAGCCAGAATTGACCAGAGTCCAAGTCAACAGCTCCAGAGAAAGTAGACTGTTTTGCTTCTCATCCACCTGTGCCCCTTTTCTAAGCCTAGGGAACAATCTGGGGAAGAGGGGGTGTGGTAGAATGTAAGGGCTGCAATTGGGGTGAACGGTGAAACTACAGCAATATAGTCTGGTCAACTTGATTGAACATACAAGCCCCCCCTGCTGGATGGTGGGACCCATGGGCTGTGTGGGTTTGGGCACAACTGCTTGCAAACTGGTTTTACATGAAGGATGCTTGTACTCATAAATTATCACTTATTGTTAAAAAATGAAAAAAAACTGAGTGAAAGATGCAGGACAGTTATGGCAAAATGCATGATCTGGGATGGGGCGGGGTGGGGTGGGGGGAAGGGAAAGGGAAATATGCCTGAACTGAATTGGAAAATGATGTATGAAATACACAAAGCATCAATAAAAAAATGAAAATTAAAGAAAAACATGTCTACAATATCCAAAAAAAGAAATGTAAAGGTATATTTTAAAAATTTTGATTGGGGCTGGAGAGATGGCCTAGCGGTTAAGAGCGCCGACCGCTAACAGAGGACCCGGGTTTGATCCCCAGCACCCACATGGCGGCTGAGAACCGTCTGAAACTCCAATTCCAGGAGAACTCCAGTTCCAGGGGAATCCGAAACCCTCTTCTGACCTCTGTGGCATTGCACGACATGGGTGCACAAACCTGCATGCAGACAGTACATTCATACACATACAGAAATAAATAAAAAATTTTTTTGATTAAATGAATAAAGTATATACTGTGGTTAATTTAAAAATTTCCTCCTTTTTGATGACCTAAAGGTTGTGTTTCAGTAAACAAGTCCATCTTTTGATTTTCTCTTCTTAGATGATAAACCATTTTAAAGGATTATCTGACGGAGGATGGGGTGCAGCTCAATGGGAGAGCACTTCCCTAGCATGATTGACACCATGGTTTCAATACATAGGGACACAATAATTAGCTTCAAAAACTTACTAATGGAATACCAACTGTATGTCAGAGTTCATTCTGGATGCTTTAGATACGGAATAAACAAAACTTCTGCCTTATGCACAGAGTTGAGAAGATGAACAGCATACAGCCCAGAAGCTAAAGTGAAGGGCTTGATGTGCTTAAATGTCCTGAGGTCTGTAAACAAGTGGCAAGATGGGCATCAAGTTGAGAGCTGACCCAGGTCTTTTAGGGGGTAACTTGGTTAACCTTGGGACTCTCCTGCTACAAAAAAAAAATGTGTTTTGGGGTTTTTTTGTTTGTGTTTTGTTTTGTCTGAGACAGGGTCTCCCTATAGCCCCAGCTGGCCTGGACGGAGATCTGCCTGCCTCTGCCTCTTGAGTGCTAGGATTAAAGGTGTGTGCCACCACACCCGGCTTAAAGATGGTTCTTAGCCACCATGTGGGTGCTGGGAATTGAACCTGGGTCCTCTGCAAGAGCAGTTGGTGCTCTTAACTGCTGAGCTATCTCTCCAGCCCCAAGAAATATGTTTTAAAGATGAAGACACTGAGACTCAGGAAGTTAGGCCATTTGCCCTGGTCACACAGCTAATTGCTATCAGAACTGGGACACAAGGACAATGGGAAATCTCTCTGTTTCAGAATTGGTCTCTTAATTTGTTTATTGTGCTGCCTTATGGATCTGTAATAGAAGTTAATTAAAATAAATAAATAAATAAATAAATAAATAAATAAATAAATAAGACAACTACCAACTACCTCAACTGGTATCTAAAAAAGTATAGCTAGAGAGCATAGGTAGGGGAAGGGAGCCCGAAGTGGGGCGGAGAATCAACACTGAAGGAAGGCAATATTTTCTTTATTTTCTAAGCTGCTTATAAAGGAGAATAAGCCTTATGAGAGCTGTCCTTTCATATCTCTCTACCTAGAAGAAAGCACTAGGAGATGCACACCAGGGTAGCTCAGCCTCATTGAGAGTCATATCCCTCTAGAACTAGAGTTACTGAGAGTTGTTAGTCACCAGTTGGTGCTGGGAACTCAAACTGGATCCTATGCAAGAACAGCTATTGCTCTTAAAATTTGCATCATCTTTTTAAGCACTATAGCTATGTTTTTAAAGTTCATCTTTTTCATGCATTTGTAACACACTTAAAAAAAAAAAAAAAAAAAAGAGGGTTGGATTTCTTGCCCCAACAAACACCGAAGGGAAAGTGCTTTTTCTGCCCTTGACACCAGTGAGACTTAAAGGGAAAGACAAGTAATGGGGTGTGCGCCATTAATGTTACCGGAAGTGTTTCTTCATTACCTCTTCCAGTTCTTTCACCCTCTCACTTCTCCTGAGCAGAACTGAGCCCATGTGTGGCTCAGTGACAATAAGGATGAAATTGAAAACAGGGAAGCCAAGAGAAATGTGCATGCTGTTCACTATTTGCTGTTCATAACTGAAGAAGAAAGTAGAAACAAGACACTAACAGAAGCCAGGCACTGTGGCACATGTCCATAATTCTAGCACTCCAGAGGCAGAGGCAGGAAGAATCAGAGTTTGGAGCCAGGCTAGGTTACACAGAACAAAACAAAACAACAAACCCCCACAAACTATTTTTTAATGCTTTTATTGATGTTTTGTATATTTCAGACATCATTTTTCAATTCAGTTTAGGCATATTCCCTTTTCCCTTCCCCCCACCCCACCCCAAATCATGCATCTGCCATCTTTCTCTCAGTCTTTTTTTATGTTTAGGAATTCACATTTTCCTCCATTAATTTTATATTACTCTAAAATATGGATACATATTCTCCACTCATATACACTAATTACAAAGTTTGAAAATAAGTGGTGGGTGGATTTTAGAGCCATTGAGAGATTTACATTATAACAACATAGTTGTTTTCAGATAAACAGAAATATAACAATAATGTTGTTTGGCTTGCCTTTCATCTGGGGGATTTGGTGTTAGCATCCACAAATGAGGGAAACCATTTGCTGTTTGTTTTTCTGGGACTGTGTCACTTCACTTAGCATAATGGCTTTGAGCTTCATCCATTTACCTGCGAAGTTTATAATATCCTCTTTCTTTATAGCTAAATAGTACTCCATTGTGTAGATGTACCACATTTTTGTCATCCACTCGTCTGTTGGGGGGCATTTGGGTTAGTTCCAGTTCTTCACTATTGTGAAGATAGCCTGACCCAGTCATACCACTCCTGGGTATATATCCAAAAGACTCATCCTACCACAAACTATTTTTAAAGTTCAAAAAAAAAATCATTGAAAAATATATACTGTGCTATCCAGCGGCACAAACCATCGGAGGCGGACCAGGAATTAATCACTCATTTAACTTGTTCCTTGTAGTTTCTTTTAATGATACTATTTACATCTTAGCTAATACTACTAACAATTGCATGCATTTACTAAAGCTACTAACAACAATAGCCTAGAGACCAAGAATATTTATACCAATAATGAGCCAATCAGCAGTTTCATGTCTATAGATACAATTCCTTATGTAAAAAGTTTCGTGTTCATAGATACAATTCCCCATGCAACACATCCCACCCATGAGCTTAACAAAGTATCATGAACAGAACATGATGCATAAGAAACGGCACTCATATCATCTTGAAAATTACTGAAGCATGCGCACTGTGTTCTTCAGCCAGCGCCCTTTGGCCGCAGACCAAACGCCATGGCTACAGACCAAGCACCATTTCTCTTCAGCTTGTCACTTCAGGCACTCTATGTCTCCCACAATATACAAAGAGAAATTTGACTTGAAGTAGATTTTGTAAGTGATTCTTCCACTTTTTAAATATAAATAACCAAACACTATATTTTCTTATTGTCTGGAAACACACCAGTGTGAACATTAATATTTTTGGTGGTTTGAATGAAACTATTTCACACAAGTCATTTACATAAGACTTAACGTAATGGCTGAATTAACTCTTTAGGAAATAAGCTCAATGGTTTAAAAGTGATGAAAAATAAACTCTCTTGCCTATGAAATCATATTGGAGAGGAGAATTCAGTATGTGCATAATATTTTGACTGAGTGACAGGATAACTGCACTGTTCTGTTTGGTTAGATGACATTTAGCCATAGATCAGGATTGTGGAATAGTTCTGCAAAACAGGAAGATTTGCATACTATCTTTGTAAAGGGAGGGGCTGCCTCTGTGCTTGGTAAGTACTTGTTGAGAAAATAAGTATGTTTAATCTGAGTATGACAACTAACAGACTGTCCTTAGTGCAAATAAAATGATTGGCATTCATAAACCATGCTAAACCAAATCTCTAGAAATATTAGTTCTTATTTGGACTATTTTTTTTCTTATGATTTTCCTTTAAATGAGAATATTTCATTATTTCAAAGACCTCAAATCATGGACAAAATGTAGTTGGGGTTTAAAACTTAACACTAATATCTAGAGAGAGGATGGACTTATACACTTTTGTTGTTATTTAGTACTGTCGTCAGCATCATCATCATCCTAATTTTAAGAAGTTCTGCTTTCACTGAAACAATGATCACATGTTAATGATGAGGGTTTTCAATTTCTTACATTTTCAATTTTTCCCACCCTTGAGTTTTATGGCAGAGGTCCAGGTTCAGCTAACAATTTAATTTGCTAATTGTTAAATAGAATTCTTGTGTCTGACTTAATAACTTGCTTTCAGAGTAAGAGCTTTTTTATTTTCTAAAAGACAGGAACACACTCATAGAAAATTAGGGGGAAGTGCCCAGCGTGGTGGCTCATGCCTTTAATCCCAGTACTCAGGAGGCAGAAGCAGATGGATCTCTGTGAGTTCAAGGCCAACCTGGTCTACACAGCAAGCTCCAGGCCAGCTGGAACTAAAGGGAGAGCCTGTCTCAAAAAGGCCAGAAAGAAAGAGAGAGAGAGAGAGAGAGAGAGAGAGAGAGAGAGAAAGGAAGGAAGGAAGGAAGGAAGGAAGGAAGGAAGGAAGGAAGGAAGGAAGGAAGGAAGGAAGGAAATTAGGGGAAGCATCAGTGAAGCAAAGTTAGATTCCCTCAAGCGACTTTCTTTTTTTTCTTCAGAGTACCTCCTTGGCTGGGGTTGTCATTAAGTGGATTCTCCACCCCTCCCCTCAACAGGCAATGAAAGGCAGTGGCTACCAGGCTCAGAGGGAGCTATCCATTCCCTTTGCACCTTTTACCTAGTTTTCAGGAATAGGAAATGATGGCACGTTGGGGTGGTGGAAGTGATCTCGTGTCTCCCATAAGAACTATGCTTACTCCTAAATGGGGAAAGAAAAAGTTCATGTATGTGGATGTATTAGTCACTTTTCTGTTGCTGTGATAAAGCACCATGACCAAAGGAACTTATAAAAGGAAGTGTTTATTTGAGCTTACAATTGACAGTTCCAGGGAATTAGAGTCCATTGTGGTGGGAGGCGTGGCGGCTGGAGCGGCAAGCCGAAGGTCACATCTCGCAGTGAGCACAGGAAGCAGAGAGTGACTGGAGACAGCAAGGCTTGTTAAACTCACTAAGCCTGCCCCCAGTGACATACTTCCTCTAGCATGGCCACACCTTCTAAGACTTCCAAAAACAGTGCCACCAACTGGAGACAAAATGTCTGAATACTTAAAGCCTATGGGGGAAACTCATTCAAACCACCACAGTGGGTAACTCTGGATTACTTAATACACTTAATATACCTTATCAAATCCCAGTTATGCATTTTGGCTTCCCATAAACAAAATGCACGTGCAGTGTACAGGGCACAAAATGAATGAGGATGAAACAGCTCATTGCTTATTTAAATAGCTTGCAATTATTGAGTATTTACTTTGTATGACACAACAATCATTAACTCCTTGTAGCCCTCTGAGGGGTAGTATTATAACCGCTATTTTACAGATGAAGGAAGGAGATTTGAAGAAACTTGTCAAAGTCATAGACCCATGAGGGCAGTAAATCAAGCCATAGCCTCTCTCTTCTGAGCCTCTGCTCCTGACATCAGAGCATGTCATCTGAGAACCAATGAAATTACCTATGGTAGTTAAATCCATTCAGCCGTTGTCCTAAGGGCCATTTCCATACAAGACATGTAGCATGTAGCCCCAAAGAGCCAAACCAAAGCCCTGTAGTCCTTCTATGGTATTATTGTATGGCTGGTCATTTTCAAAGACAGACACATGTTTGCTAGAACATGAACTCAGGGGAGATCACAGAAGTGCACCTGATAAAACACAATTTGTATGCATTGGTGGTTTGGAATATTTATTACATGATGACAGCCACTGCTACTCTTCAAGTTACTTTGAGATCTGTCTAAAATGAAAGAGTGGACCTGTGAATAAATGAAGTAAACTTGTGAACTTAGATCTAAATAAGGAGATTTTGTATGTCAAAATCCTTGTTCCATGTCTGAGCATATTTAATTTCAATTCATGGAACAACTTACTTAAAATTCAAAGAATGCAGAAAACTTATTCCTGAGCCTTCCCAGTGTCTCCCATTGCATATGAAAATGCTTTGCACAGAGTGTGACTCTCCTGGGATCCACAGGTTCCATGGAGAAGAATAGATTGATAGCTTGAGAGGGATTAGCATCCTGAAACCACTTCTTCTGGTTCTAAGAACTGGCATAGAAAGGGCAGTCTAGTTTCTAGGAGTCATGCATGCTTTAATTGGTGTTTCTATGCAGAGCCTTAGGGTGTATGCATTCCTGGCACTGCGAAGTGGAGATGGGACTGGACTGGTGAGGCTCTGGGGAAAGCTTCTAAGAACAGCTTTCACAGAGGCTCGCTCGGTCAACTCAGAAGAGCTCTGCAGCTCCGGCAGCATCTGTCTCTCCATCCCTCATAGCCTATGTTATGCTGCCTTTGGATAAGGAAGAGGGAAACTGAACTCATACTTTCTGGTTGAAAAAAGAAGAGTTTAGTGTCAGTAGCTGTAATCTCAAGTCATTAACTTTGAATCGACACAGCAAAGAGGTAGGATGCAAGTGTACTTATCAAAACAGTACAAGTACTCATTTGAAGATCACTTTTCAGTTGCAGGCACAGTTTGAGAATTGTATATGAGAAGAAGGGAAATAGAATTGATGTTTGTTTGACAATGCCTTGTTTAAAAGCAGTGCACCAATATCAATGTGCTGCTCATTTAGTTTCTCCAATACCATTTTCTTTTCTTTAAAGAGATGTTTTCAGATTTTTCCCTGTTGCTTGAATGCGTAAGAGTAGTCCTAACATAAGAAATATAGAGAAAGGCCTATAGTTGCTTCATGCCTGGGAGTTGGCCAGGGGAAAAAGAGAACTCAAACTCATCATCAGCTGTTGTTAATTCATTATTTTCTCTTTAATGAGATTGAAATGAGCCATGCAGAGGGCTGCAGTGGGCATGACAAACACAGGCTTTCAGACCAGCCCACCCTCAGAGGTTACATTTTGTTTCTTTTTTTTTTTTATTTTCCTTTTTTTTTTTTTTTTTTTTTTTTTTTTTTTTTTTTTTTTTTTTGCAGGTCTGTGCACCCGTGTCGTGCAATGCCGCGGAGTTCAGAAGAGGGTCTCGGATTCCCCTGGAGCTGGAGTTCTCCTGGAACTGGAGTCTCAGACGGCTCTCGGCCGCCATGTGGGTGCTGGGGATCGAACCCGGGTCCTCCGTAAGAGCGGTCGGCGCTCTTAACCGCTAGGCCATCTCTCCAGCCCCACATTTCGTTTCTTTTTATAAGATCTTCTCAGAGAGTTCGTAGCAAAACAACCAGGTCAACTGAAGAGTATCATGCTTTTGTTGTTGAACTGCAAAATCCTTTCCCAGATTCCATTTATGAAGCAGTAACTCAATGGGCTTTTCTTCTAATAAGTTCTTTATGGAATTTAAAAGCTGTTAATAGAGGAAATAGATCATAAACTTAAATAAGAAATCCTGAGGCTGGACTGTAGCTCAGTAGCAGAGTGTCTATAAGGAGGTCCTGTGTTCAATCTCTGACACCAAAAGGGAAAAACTTGTATGATTGTTATACATAAAGTATTTGGTAAAAAATTCACATTTCCTACATAAAGCTTCAGAAATAGAATATTTTCTTAGTTCTAAAGTGCAGCTCTGTTCTGAAACAGCAGCTAAGTCCTGTACAGTGGACAAACTATAGAAGAATTTCCAGGTGATTTTGAAAAGAAATCCAGGATGTTTACTACATGGCAGCACCACTTAACCTCATCACACCAGCTCTGGATGATGCAGCACAAACAAAATAGAAATGACCAAAATGGCTACTGGAATGATATAGAATTGACATTTATATTCTAAACATATGCTTACATATGTTGCCAATGTTTGGGAATGGGGTTGAGTGTTTCCGGGTTCTTGGCCTCTTATTTGAAGAATTGAAAATAAAGGCTCACATAGCTTTGCAAAAGTAGAAAGATAACTTTATTCCAGGTGAAACAATACTACAGATTACAAAAGGATACACTGTCAAGATTGACAGTGATCCATGTAGTCAAGGATACTTAGGGCCCTGATTATTGTTGGTTTTCCTTTCATGGGGTTCAAGGGGGGAGGAGTTTGGCAACTAAGGGTTATGGCAAAGGCAACTTTCTATTTTGATTGATAAATTAGGTCATATAATCATATTTCTACTATACATGTCCCTTCCATAACACATCTAATTTTAATTATATGCATGCCTAATTATATACATAGGCATAAGATGGTAAATAGATTCTCCTCAAAAGTTTACTTGGTAACACAGTTTTGCCTTACTGACCACATTTTTTTTAATCAGCCTCTTATACTTGGCTTACCAGACCAGACCAAACCAGAATGGGGTCATTTGTATTATGTTGTACATAATCAAAGTAAACAGGTCAGTTTTCAACAACCAGGAGGTTCACAGGGACCCCATTACAAAGCCTCAATTTACGGGTGGTAGAGACAAGTTATTCCCGTGCTTTTAACTCTGGAAGGGAAGTAGCTTTGGAACAGCTGCTCTGACTTTGTTCCTTGTCTCTTCTCTTGAGCCCTGTCCTGCCAGTAAGCCCACACGTGCTCAGCTTCTTTCTTGGTGGCTTTGCCTACTGCTGTGATTAAAATACCCTGACAAAAGCAACTTAAGAAGGAAGGCTTTATTTTGACTCATACTTTAAGGTTACAGTCCATCTTTTAAAAATACTTCTTTTTATTATTTTTTAATTATGTGTGTATGTGGGAGGAGGACAAATGTGCAGGTGAATGCAGGTGCCCATGGAGTCCTGACAGGGCATCAGATCCCCTAGAGCTGGAGTTACAGGTGGTTATGAGCCACCCGATGTGACTGCTGGGGATGGAGCAGCAGGTGCTCTTAGCGTCTGGCCTGTCTCTCCCACCCAGCAACAGGGTTTTGAGGTGGCTTCTTCAAGAAGAGAGCAAGGAATGCTAGATGCTTGTGCTCAGCTAGCTTCCTCCTTCTATGCAGTCCAGGATGGCCCTCCTCTAGGGTGGATCTTACCACTTCAGTTTACCTATCCAGATAATCCTTTACAAGTGTGCTGGTGGCTTGCCTGGTAGGCGGTTCCAGATCCTGTCAAGTTGACAATATTAACCATCATAGCTCCCTCTATTTTATGAATGTGATTTTGCCTGATTCATAAATTACTACCAAAATCTAATTAGATAGATCTTTACAACAAATTTGATGAAAATGTTTTCTTTTTGTAGCCCCAGCTGTCCTGGAACTCACTATGTAGTCCAGGCTGGCCTTGAACTCACAGAGATCCACCTCCCTTTGCCTCCTGAGTGCTGGAATCAAAGGCATATGCCAACACACCTGGCCGAAAATGTTGCCTTTTAACACCACCAAAGAAATCACTGGAGGCTCAAGCCAATATATTCTGTTTGGGTCAAAGCACAGTCATCCATCATGACTCATAGGCCTGAAAGGAAGCCTCACTCAGAACAGGAAAGTTGTAGAAGGAGAAATTGCACAGTGCCTGGAAGTGTACCTTCCAGTGGGGTACACAGCCTTCATGCCTGCTTACTGGACTGTACTTACTTTCACCCCTGGGCAATCCCTTCCTTCATGATGGCTCTCACCTCCTCTCACTTGAGGACCCCTTTCCTGCAGTAATCTCTCTCCCCGTTCTCTACTGGATTTCCCCATTTACATCTAGTCACTCTACAAGATATTCCTTAAGAAGCCAGTCTTGGTCTGTCGTCACTACTGCCCTGCTGCTCAGTCCTCCTTTTCAGGGCAAACCTATTTATTTATTTATTTATTTATTTATTTATTTATTTATTTATTTATGATATAATTTTTATTGAAGTTTTGTGCCTTTCATACAACAGTTTATAATCACATTTAGACCCACTCCCCCTTCCTTGCCCCGCACCCTGCAGAGCTCATGCGTTCTGCCATACATGTCTTTCATCCTTTTCTCAGTCTTTTTAAAAAATTTTGATGCAGAAGTTTATTGTTTTGAGCAGAAGTTTATCGTTTCAGTCAGTGTTTTGACCCAGTCTTTTTGTTGTTGTTGTTATTATTGTTCCTTCCAATTTGTATCACTCCAAAATATGTATATATATTCACACCACACATATACCAAAATTATGTCTGAAAATAAACTATAGGTTAATTCCAAAATATGTTTAGGGATTCACATTTTAACAGTAGAGTTATATGCAGGTAAAGAAAAAATATTACTTTACATTCATTCCTTCATTACATAGCAAGTTGATGAGTAACATCAGGTATTATATTTACTAAAAAAGAAAGAAAAAAAAAAGAATTATTCAGTTTGCCTTACTGTGCTGGATAGTTTTAGTGTCAACTTGACACACCTGGGTTGAGGGAGCCTCAATTGGGGATTTCTTCCATTGGACTGGCCTGTGGCCACGTCTGTGGAGAATTGTCTTGATTGTTGAGTCATGTGGGAGGGCCCAGCCCACTGTGGGTGGTGCCACCCTGGGCAGGTTGTTATGTACCGTATAAGAAAGCAGGCTGGGCATGGGCCAGGGGAGCAACCCAGTAAGCAACATTCCTCCATGGCCTGTGCTTCAGCTCCTGCCTCCAAGTTTCTGCCCTGAGTTCCTGCCTTGGGCTCTCTGAGTGATGAACTGTGACCCTGGAGATGTGAGCCAAATAAACCCTTTCCTCCCCAAGTTGGAATTGGTCAGAGTGTTTTGTCACTGCAATTGAAAGGAAACTAGAACACTTACAAATAGAGATTTGGCGCTAGGATCTACAAATGAGGGACATCATAAGCTGTTTGTTTTTCTGGGACTGTTACTTCACTTTGCATAATGGCTTCTAGTTCCATCCACCTACTTGCAAAGTTCATGATGTCATCTTTTTTTTACCGCTGCATAGAATTCCATTGTGTAGATACACCACATTTTCTTTATCCACTCATTTGTTGCAATGCAACTTATGCAAACCCTTTTAAAATGTCACTCTTACCAAGGCTTTTGGTTTTTTATTTATTATTTTTATTTTGTGTGTATAAGTGTACTGCCCTCAGGTATGTAAGTTCACCCATGTCCTGAAATGCCCACTGAGGTCAGAAGAGGGTGTTGGATCCCCTGGAACCGGAGTTACAGAAATTGTTAATCATAATATGGGTGCTGGGAATTTATCCCAGGTCCTCCACAAGAGCATCAAGAGCTCTTCACCACTGAGCCATCTCTCCACCCCCTATTAAGACTTGTATTTCTAGACTTTCCATACTTTCTTGGATACATGCCTGTCAAGCTTTTTCTCCTTCTCTATCAATGACATAGGCCTTGGTAACTTCACCAGTTTCCTCCCTTATTACTGAATGCCAGGGGCCAATTCTCAGTGCTGTTCTTTCTCCATCTGTCAGTAGTACCCGTCTCAGCTGGCCACTCCTTGCATGTGACTGTTCACTTAAGCAAAGTAACATCAATTCTCTTTTTCTTTTGATTCTCCTAACTTGCAGTGTTACAATGCCAACATTACAGTTATAGCTGAATAAACAGCCTTACTCTTAACTTTAGTTTTAAGAGTGGACTTGAACTCAAAGGGCCCCCATTCTTCCATATGTCTCCTAGAAATGTGCTGCTGAGTTAGGCCTCACCTATACTTTTTTCAGAACTGTTTCTCCAGCATTAAGTTGGGAAACTACAAGCTTGGATCCACACTTATCTGACAATCTTGCCTAGGCCTAAAACTTCTCACATACACAATGTCAAGGATTCTTTTCAGTGAAGAAGGTGCTGTATTCAGTGCTATAATTTGCCAGTTCATCCACTCCCACATTTACTCATTATCTAGGGCTTTATAGACTCTGAATCCTGAAAGTATGAGAGAAAAGGACTAGGAGTGGAAAGGTACTGGCTACAGAGTTATGAGCCCAGCATTTTCTTCTTTCCCATAAGAGAGTGTCTCTTCCCAAAGTGCTTTTAATGCCTTTGTCAAGAATCAGATGACTGAAGCTCTATGGGCTTATTTCTGGGTTTTCTACTCTAGTCCCTTGGTCTGCATGCCTATTTTGTACTTATAGTATCCTGTTTTGTTGTTGTTTGTCTTTTTACTATGGATGCCAGGTATAGTTTGAAGTCAGGGGCCCCCAATGTTGTTGTTGTTGTTGTTTAGGATTGCTCTGGCTATTAGGGGTAATTTGTGATTCCATATAAATCTGAGGATGGCTTTTTTTTTCAATTTCTGTGAACATAGTTATTGGAATTTTGGTTGGGGATTGTACTAAATCTGTAAGTTACTTACAGTAATATTGCACTTTCACAATATTGATTCTGCTGATTTGTAAGAGGGGAAGGAGGAGATATGAGAGGATAATGGGGGCAGGCAAATGAGATAAAAGTAAAAGATACACAAAAATTGTCTTAAAATGTCATGACAAAAGCCAGGCATGGAGGTGCACATCTTTAATCTCAGCACTTTGGAGGAAGAGGCAGGTGGATCTCTATGAGATTGAGGCCAGCTTGGTCTACATAGGGAGTTCCAGGCTAGCTATAGCTACAGGGAGACCCTGTCTCAAAAGAACAAAAAAAAATGTCATGATGAAACTTATCATTTTATACAATGAATACATGTTAATAAAAATTCTGCTGATTTGTAAACAATGTGGGTGGCCATTCTGCCAGAGTCTTCAGTTTCATTCTTCATGACATCATAGTTTCCACTATAGAGAACTTTAACATTTAAAAAATATTTTATTTATATTTTTTATGTATGAGTGAATTGCCTGCATGTGTATAAGTGTGCCCATGTCATGCAATGCCCATGGAGGTCAGAAGAAGGCATCAGATCCCCTGGAACTGGAGTTATGGACAGTTGTTAGCTACCATGCGGATGCTGGGAACCAAACCTGGATCCTCTGCAAGATCAGCTAACATTTAACTACTGAGCCATTTCTCCAGACTCTAGGTATGTTTTTTAAGTTATTACTTATGAAATCATTTCCTGATTTCTCTTTTCAATGGGTTTGTTATTTGTTATTTGTGTATAGGCAAGCTACTGATTTTCATATGTTGATTTTGTGTTTTGCGAATTTAATTTTGGGGGGTCTTCTTACCTGTTTGTTTTTCCATACAACTTTTAAAATGTTGAAGTAAGATCTCCTCCCTTTCCTTAAGTTCCATTGGGACTTTAACTTAGCTAATGAAATATTAAGGAAAAAAATTTAGAAAAGATTGAAATATTCTTAATATTGAATTTTCCTATTTTATGGTAGTCTATAAATCTAATTAGTTTGGGCTAGCTTCTAATAGAACAGGGACAAAATAACAACATTAGTTGAAGAAAAGCAGGAGGCTATGTATAGAAAATTTTTCCATTTTGCCTAAATCAAGTGAACATAAGTCCTTTTATTTCAGCATCATAAAACCATATAGATATGACATAATCCCACACATGCAGTTTTATATCACATAAGGACACTGTAGTCAATGATGGATATATGACAATAGTCATATAAGATTTGCATGATTTGTCTCAGTGACATCATCGTTATTGCTGTGTCAGTTTGTTTGAGGCTCGTTGCTATTCTAATACTCACATGATAATGAAATCACATATGACACAATTTTAGAATTTATCCCACATTTTAGTGGCAATGACTGAATTATATATATATATATATATATATATGTGTGTGTGTGTGTGTGTGTGTGTGTGTGTGTGTTCTATACTATAATGTATATGTTATCTATACCTATATACAATACTGTTTACTATGCAGGGTGTTTAAGTTTTGGACATTGTGACAAGGTATTGCCTCTACAAATATGTTGGGCCCTCTGTCTCTGCTTTCTGATGAGCTGGGATTACAGGCAGGTTCCCTGTCCCTCAGGCATTTAAGTGTGTCCTGGGGATCTGAACTCTAATCCTCACTTTACCTGCTGAGCTATCTCCCAGCCCAAGATTTTAATGTTTTGACAAGAATTTATTAAAGCCATTGGAGAACTGGTAATGTTTTCCATCGACAATAAGATTGTTGTGGCAGTTTTTAATTTTGCAGTATTTTTATGCAGAGTGAGCATTGCCTGGACATAGGAAGGTGGGAGCAGCCATGATCCAGCAGCCTGAAGCAGATACAGGAAGAGAAAGGTCAAGCCAGTGACCCACCTCAGAAGGAAGACTGGCGCCCATTAGAGGACTGGCCTAGAGCACGAATGTGCTGCCCTGTGGTTATGTGGGGACCCTGCCACTCGGGAAGATTTGTCCTCTTTATCAATTTATCCAAATGTAGTATGCTCCTCTGAAGCTCTTGTTTGGAGGAGGTTGGAGGAATTTTTGACCCTGGCTCTTTTTCCTTGAGGGGACGAGATTGTCTAGGTCAAACATATCTACCCTCTTGCCTCATGTTAGCTGCTGTGTCAGGGAGGGTGCTAGTTCTTATTCCAGCACTTTCGTGTGAAGTCATCCTGGCCACTTAATCTTCCACTGCAGTGACACAGTGAAACCCTTTCAGCCTAATGGGTTCAGCACATCTCTCCTGGGCTGGTGGCCAAAATTGAATTGATGTGCTGGTGGTTTTAAGGGAGATGGAAAACATAAAGAATTTTTCAAGTCAGCTGCACAAGAAATAAGATCGACAATTGACAAATGGGACCTCATTAAACTCAAAAGCTTCTGTACATCAAAGGAAGCAATAAAGGAAGTGAGGAGAAGACCCACAGAGTGGGAGGAAACCTTCACAGCAGATACATCTGACAAAGCATTAATTTCCAGAGTATACAAGCTACTCAAAAAACAAAGAAGAAAGAAAACAAATGAATCATTCAAAAGATGGAGCAAAGATCTGAATAGAGACTTCACAGAGGAGGAGTTAGAGATGGCCGAGAAACATCTTAAGAAGTGTTCAACATCTCTGATAATTAAGGAAATGCAAATTAAAACCACTCTGAGATATCACCTTACTCCAATAAGACTGGCTAGGATCAGGAACATGAATGATACCAAGTGCTGGAGAGGTTGTGGGGAAAGGGGAACACTCATCCATTGCTGGTGGGAATGTAAACTTGTACAGCCACTATGGAAAGCAGTGTGGAGAACCCTTAGAAGACTCAAAATGAGCCTTCCATTTGACCCAGTCATACCACTCCTGGGTATATACCCACAAGACACAACTTACTGCAAAGATACATGCACAGCTATGTTTATTGCAGCTCTGTTCACAATAGCAAAAAGCTGGAACCAGCCCAGGTGCCCTTCAACTGACGAGTGGATAGAGAAAATGTGGTACATGTATACAATGGAATACTATGCAGCAGTAAAGAGGGACAACATCATGAAATTTGCAGGTAAATGGATGGAGCTGGAAGACATTATGTTAAGTGAAGTAACACAGTCCCAGAAAAACAAACGACAAATGGTGTCCCTCATATGTGGATGCTAGTACCAACAACCCAGATATAAATATTTCTCATGGAGAGGGAGGCATCGTGAAAGAACACAGAAAGACTGCATCAGAAATGGACTGAAAGGTGAATTGGAAAGGGGGGAGGGGGAGAGGGACACGTGTGTATATTCGTTAAGGCATATTTAATTGACGTGAGCTCAGCAAGTACCCAGTTCGCCTAGACACTGTCTCCGGAACATGGTGTTTTAGGACTAGTAAAATTAAAAAGTAAATATGTGTTAATTAAACAACATTGGTTTTAAGGTCTGATAAAAAATGTTAATGCTCTATTAAATGGAGATATAATTCGCTTGTTGCCCACATTTGCTTTACATAAAATCTGTAGAGCAAAACTTTGGATTGAACTGAAAATGTTTCTATAATTTCTCTGTTGTACCAGTATCACCTTGTAGCATTCTCTTTAAGATGATTTAACTAAAAATTAAGTTTGCTTCCAAGTTAATCATATATAGTCACCCAAACACATGGGTGAATTTGATGACATCTGTGCTTGACTCCACCTATAGTATGTATAATAAAACTGTCTTCTGGAGACTCATGGGTTAAAAAAGGGGGGGGGATACAGAAAGACATGAAACCTTTTCATCTAAACCCTTGCATTCAAATCTTAAAACTAATAAGAAAAATTTGTTGTTCCAAAGACCACCACTTAACGGCTGAGAAAGAAAAGATACAGGTTTGATTGAGTAGGATGTACCAAAAACAGTGGCAACTGAAAGGGCTGACCCATCTGAACATTCAACGGAAGAAAAGCCTCGATTGCCATAAACATCGAACCCCTCTGTGGATCTACATGTAACAACTATTATAATGAGTCCTAATGAAACTCACTTCTAGGTGCACAAAGGTTCTGATATGAGAGACTTCCTCTTGCCTTCCCACCCATAGAACAAGGAGAAATAAGACAATGATGAGGTCGCTCCCCAACTGTAAATTGGAGACAATATTTGTAGAGGTAATCTCTTAAAAACGTAAAAACTGCTTTCTTTAATTGACTACTAGGCATAGGAACTGTGGAAGGGGATTACTCTCTGTTCAGACCAATATAATACTAAAAGTCCTAGGGCTATGCACTCAGGCAATATATTAATACAGGAGCTCTGACATCAGCAATGGATTGGTTCTACCAGGTGGATGTTGGCTAGTGGATCCAAGGCCCCACAAAGGAAGGGCTCTTTGCCTAAGTTGGGGATACCTACAGGAGGAGAGCCAATAAGACCCTGCTGCGAAGACCTGATGTTAACATGGGCGGGATGTATTGGACCACACATGAAAGTGTACAGATGGCCTCTGGATGCCAGAGGAGTGTTACCAAAGGCCACTAACCAATAAAGCAATATGGGTCTCCCTGAGTCAAGCAAGACTCCACCGTCAGCACCTAGCTACACTCACCTGCCTGGAAATACTGTGCAGCAGAGGCAGCATGTGCCTGTATATCCCAATCTAATTGGCTATTGGCTCTCCCCTTGGAGGAAATAACCCATGCTGATGCCACAGCTTACATCCTCTAGCAGGTTGGGATGTTATAAGCCACAGTAGACCCTGTCATATTAACAGGGGGGAAAAATTGTATTCATGGATTAACAATCCAAAAACATGTGTCTATGCTAAAGTAACCTACCATAACTATTAGTGCTGCTTAAATACCTATATATCTCATGCTGTTTCTTTCATTAGTGGATCGAAGGTTATTCCTGGACAAAAAATGCTCAGCCCATGAAAAGGAAACCGCCAGAATTACCAGAGTCCAAGTCCAACAAACTCCAGAGAGGGGACTGTTTTCTCTCTTCCACCTGTGCCCTTTTCTAAGCCTAGGGAACAACCTGCGGAAGAGGGGCGTGGTAGAAGTAAGGGCTGCGATTGGGGTGAATGGTGAACTACAGCAATGTAGTCTGGGACACTCATATTGATCAACTTGATTGAAACAAACAACCTGTCACCCCCCACTGGATGGTTGGGCTGTAGGTGTTGGGCAAAACAGCCTGCAGATAGTGTTTTATGAAGGATGCTTTTTAATTGTTTTTTATTTAAAAATAGCAAATAAAAAAAAAAAACAGAGAGAAAGATGCAGGACAGTTATGGCAGAATGCATGACCTGGGATGGGGTGGGGGGGGGAGGGAAAGGAAATACGCCTGACCTGAATGGAAAAAAAAAATGTATGAAATGCACAAAGCATCAATAAAAACTAATTAAAAAAAAAAAAAAGAATTCAGAAAAGTAAAAAAAAAAAAAAGAATTTTTCAAGCCAAATGAGTAATGAGAGAAATAAATAGTTTCTGTTAACAACAATAAGTGAAGATTTTTGCTTAAAAACCTCAAGCATGATCTATGACGCAGTGAGAGGGATTAATAAGGCAGCAAGAACTAGCTGGGCTTAATGGGGTCATTTGACTATGATGCCTCAGAAAGGAATGCTTCTATTTTGGGCCCAATAAAGGAGTCTGCAAATGTAAACATAAGTAAATTGAAAGAGCAAAATGATGCCTATAATGTAATCAGTCTAGGGAGAGAGAGAGTGTGTGTGCTGAGAAAACACTGGATGGTGAGATGGGAGCTGTAATATCAGACCAAGTGCACAAAATGCCTACATCCTTGGAGTAAAGGGACACAAAAGCTAGAGCCAGGCTTATTTATAGATATTCCATCTCTGGCTCTAAGGTAGAAGTTGGGGAAACTCAAAGACCTGTTATATCAGACATATGTCCTTGCTCAGTTCTTGTATCCTTTGCCTTCTTAAGATTATATCTGGAAGTGCCTTTGACTAACAGTATGACCATCAATAAGATCTCATAACTTAGACCTCAATCATCTCTTCATTGTAGAGTGAAGAATTTGAAGGAAGAGATCTCTAAAGTAACTTCCAGTTTAATGGCTTTGTGATTCTTTAAAAGTCTACCTCTCCATGCTTTCAACTGCAAGAACATTTAGTATTAACAACTTAATTTTTAAAAAGATGTCTTAAAAACCATCTTATTCTAGAAAAAATTTAAGATGATCTATTAGGGTTTTCCCATGAAAGAGAACCATGTTTTTTTTCAAGTGTGTGTGTATGTGTGTGTGTGTGTGTGTGTGTGTGTGTGTGTAAAGGGAACATTCTCTTTTTTTTTTTTTTTTTGGGAACATTCTCATAAGATTATAGGGACTAAGAAGTCCTACAATCTACCATTTGGAAGCTGGTAAACAAGGGAAACTGGTTGTGTAATTCAGTCTACAGGCCCAAGAACTGGCTTAGTGGTGTTAAGTCCCAGTCCACGGCAGAAGGCCTAGGAACCGGAGGAACAGTGCTGCAACTGCTGTGATAATGGGAGGAGGGAGACACAGAGGTGTAAGTTTGAGAGTCTGAAGGCCCAGGAACTGAGCTCCTTGGTCTGAGGGAAGGAGAAGATGGATGTCCCAGGTCATGTGGGGAAAGTATTGTCACCCTTTCCCTGCCGTTTCTATTTAGGATCTGAACGGATTGGGGAGAAAAGATTTCTTTACTCAGCCTGCTAATTCAAGTGCTAATCTCCAGAAACATCTCACATACTGCCCTAGTTTCATTCTGTTGCTATGATAAATATTGTGACCAAAAGCTACTCGAGGAGGAAATGTTTCATTTCATCTTATACTTCCAGGGTAAAATTCACAAATAAGGACTGTCAGGGCAGGGGCTTGACGCAGACACCATGAAGGAACACTGTGGGCTTGAACACTGGCTCGTACTGCTACCTTTCTTATCTAGCCCGGGCCTGCCTGCTTAGGGATGGCACTGCCCACAGTGGCTAGGCCCTTGCACATTGACCATCAGTCATGACAAGCCTTCACAGATATGGCCATAGGCAAGTGTGATCTGGGAAATTCCTCAACTGAGGCTCCCTTTGGTGTAGGAGCAACCAGATCAAAGGAAAACAAAAATTCAGTAGTGTAAATCCATGTTTTATAAATCAGTGTCTGAGCCTCTGACCGTGCTACATGGTGCCAGGCCTCGGCCATTTTCCATGATACCCTCAATTTCGCAGCTTCCATATCTTCAAAACCAGTACCATGTGGGTGACTTTTACACATTACCAAGTTCAGCTGCCAGCTTGAAATGTAGCCTTGACTCCCTTGGACTATAGCGTATAGGAAATGACCCTATGAAGCACAGAAGATTTCATTCACTCAATATAGCTGATCTCTTATTAATCACAGTTAATTTTTCAGCCACAGCTGACCAGCATCCATTGTCCAGGTGAAGCATAGGTTTCACTTCGGTAGTGCTAGTCTCTTGTTAACCACAGCTGATTTTTTTGCTTCAACCACAGTTTCCTTTCTAATTTATTTATTTATTTATTTATTTATTTATTTATTTATTTATATTTTATGTGTGTAAATGTTTGCTTGCATATATGTAAGTACACCATGTGCATACAGTGTCTTTGGCCAGAAAGGGCATAGATCCCCCAGAGTTAGAGTTACTCATGGTTAGTTAACCACCATGTGGGTGCTGGGAATGGAATCCAGGTTTTATGCAAGAACAGCAAATTCTGTTAGCCATCTAGCATTTTCTCTAGCTCCAACCACAGACTCTTAATCTAAATAATCACATCAATGGCCCTGATAATTTTTGCTTACCTCCAAAACATACCAGCCAGCCTTCCACCGTCTGCTTTTCTTTTAACATTCTTATCTTCCAAGTTTCCACAGTACAGCCCATTAAGCTATGAACACTCAATGGCTTTTCCAGCTCCAAGTTCCAAATGTTTCCACAATCCTTCCAAAAAAAGCAACACCCAACTCTCAGTACCAATTGCTGTTTTAATTTCATGTTGTTGTTGTGATTACTATTGTAACCAAATCCAACTTGGTGGGGAAAGAGTTTATTTCATCTTAGAGTTCCAGGTCACAATTCATAAACAAAAGAAGAAATGGCAGAAGCTCAAGGCAGGCACTGGAAGCAGAAACCATGGAGGAACACTGTTGGCTTGAACTCTGGCTCCTGTGCTAGGTTTCTTACACAGTCAAGGCCCCCCCTGCCCAAGGTTGGTGCCACCCAAAGTGGGATGGAACCTCTCACATCAATCATCAATCAATAGACATGGTCAATTGGATCTGGAAAATTCCTTAGTTAGTTGAGGCTCTTTCTTCCTAGATGACTTTAGGTTATGTGAAATTGACAATAAAATCCAATAGCACACAGACATTATCATCATCATCATCATCATCATCATCATCACCACCATCAGATCCTGACCATTTACTTAAGAACTAGGAAAAGTCATGGTTAATGGTGTGAATTAAAATCTGAGGATAGGGGCTGGAGAGATGGCTCAGTGGTTAAGATCACCAACTGCTCTTGCAGAGGACCCAGGTTCGATTCCCAGCACCCACATGGTGGCTAAGAACCATCTTTAACTCCAGTTCCAGGGGAATCTGATGCCCTCTTCTGACCTCCGCGGCATTGCATGATACGGGTTCACCAACCTACATGCAGACATAAAAATATACATAAAATTCATACAAAATATTCATATACATAAAATATAAATATAAAAATATTCATATATATAAAAAATAATAAATAAACAAACAAATAAATAAATAAATAAAATCTGAGGATAGCATGTCTTATATCAAGAAGTGAGTTCATAAGGTTGGGGAGATGGCTCAGCAATTAAAGCACTGGCTGCTCTTGCAGCAGACCCAGGTTGGAGTCCTAGCACCCACATGGTGGCTAACAACCAGCTGTAACTCCAGTCCCAGGGGACCCAATCCTCTCTTCTGTCCTCCATGAGCACGGCATGACATAAGTATACTTACACTCAAATAAGCATAACACTGTTACACATAAAATAAAAATAAATCAAATTTTTTAAATAAGAGGGGCCAAAAAAGAGGGGAGGAGATGCCATGTTCTCAGTAGAAGGAAAGAAAGGACAGCTTCATCCTTTAAATACACACATGAAGATGGAGTCCTCATGGCCAAAACCTTTCCCAAAGGCCTCATTTTTTCATACTATTGCATTCATCACTAAATTTCAACAAGTATTTAAGAGGGGATGCCAACAGTCAAATTACAAGACTCTCAACTGATGAGGCAATGTCCAACTGGATAGAGGAGACCAATCCCATTGGGTCCACTGATTGAAAAAGCTAATCTTAAAAACACCATCGTTGGGGCTGCAGAAATAGCCTAGCAGCTAAGAGCACCAACTGCTCTTGCAGAGGACCTTGGGTTCAATCCCCAACACCCATATGGTGGCTGAGAACCGTCTGTAACTCCAATTCCAGGAGAATTCCAGTTCCAGGGGAATCTGAGACCCTCTTCTGACCTCCGCAGCATTGCACGACACTGGTGCACAAACCTACATGCAGACAGTACATTCATACACATACAAAAATAAATAAAAAAAATCACCATTGCAGACAAATCAAAGTATGTTCAATGTAAGCACCACACTCCAACAGAGTGGTTGCATACATCACCCATCATAGATGATTCAAGATCATGAGGAAGCAGGAAATGTAGACATCAAACACAATGTCTCAGTCGTGACTGGATCCAAGACAGTGAGATAATGACAATGGTCATTTACAGAAGGCAAAGAGTATATAACTGTGTGTTACCTGAAGCTGCCAAAATAATGTTGCTTTTCTTAGATGTGGCATGGTGATGTGCTTACCTAGAAGAATACTCTTGCTTATGAGAAATGCAAGTTGGAGCATTTAGCAAACAAGTGCTATGATGTCAGAAGGTTAGGCAAAAGTAAAGCATGCCTACAGTGAGAGATGGAGCAAATGTGGCAAGACCCTGCAGAGCCTGGTGTGGTAGTGTATCTGCTGTTGTATCACCTTCTCTGTGGGTTTAAAAACTTTCTGAACAAAGAAATTCTCAGGCATCTCTCATGAAGCATTTGAAACATTGACCTGACTTCTGAAAACTCGCTGGTAACTTTTTCAAGTATTCATTCTTACACACATTTTTACCCTCCCTGTGACAAGCAAAGTAGAGAAAGGCAGAGGGAAGAACATGTCATTTGCAAGTTCTCACTTTGTACCTGCACCTGCTATGCCTACGGGTTCTGGCATGACATTTTTTAATATGGCTTGTGAACCTGAAGAATACTGCAAATGAGACCCAGGATACTGAAGTCTAACCAGCTCCTTTGATTCATTGTCAAATTTAACACTGAGAAATCCTCTCTTACATCTGATTCCTGATTTAATATAACCCAAATCACTTAGTATGAACATTCATTAGCACTGGAAATTATTTTTGGAAGGTTACATTAGAATTTAATAATGGCATGAAGAGAAAAATCTGATGGCACATCTAGAGAGCTTGCATTCTTTGTCTGATGCTGTTGTAACAGAAAACCACAGACTTAGTGGTTTATCATGAACACACATGTATTGGCTGAGGCTCTAGAGGGTGGGCTGTATAAGGCTGAAGGTGTGGCATCTTATGACGGTCTTCTTGCTACATTTTCTCATGGCAGAAGGAAGAAAAGCAAGGGGGGAGAGAAAGCAAGAGAAGAAAAGTTAGAAGTGGTGGTGGAGGAAGAGGAGAAAAAGGAGGAGAAAGAGAAGGGGGAGGAACAAGGAAGGAGTGTAGAACTCATCCTGACACAAAGCTCTGACTCAATGCACAAACACCTAGAAGAATCCCAGTCTCTTCTGTTCACTCTCATCCCTCTGCATGATTAGTTCAACCTAATAATTCCCAGTACAGTCAACAAAACTAGTACCCGGAAGAAGCAGTGTGTGCAGGTAAGTTCTGATAGAAGACAGACATGGATAAGGAGAGAGCATACTGCATGAATGGTGGTGCAGGAAAGCTGGGACGCCAGCCAGTTGGGATCACTAGAGGGCTGAGAATTTTGAGACTTCTGAGAGAGAAGAAGCAATAACAGGATGGGCCAGAGGGCCAGGGAAAGTAACTTTGCAAACTGAATTGTGGCAAGAATTTAAAAAGAATTCATCCTTGGGCTGGGAGTAGTGGCGTATGCTTTTAATCCTAGCACTCAGGAGGCAGAGGCAGGCGGGTCTTTGTGAGTTCAAGGCCAGCTTGGTCTACAGAGTGAGTTCCAGGACAGCTGGGGCTACAGGGAGACCCTGTCTAAAAAAGACAAAAAAAATAAATAAATAAATAAATAAATAAATAAATAATTCATCCTATATCCTAGAAATGGATCCTAGAAAAAGAAAAGTCTCTAAATGCATAAGAAAGCACTATACACATGTAATTGAGTCCATGTAGACAAGTTCTGAGTTGGGACCTTTGTTGTGGGTACTGAAATGCCACTTTCAGTCATTTACACCAGAGTTTCTTTTAACGAAGTTTCTCCTGAGCCCCCTGAGCAAAGCGAAGAGCCACTCCTCCAGGCTTGGCATTGGATGGTGAGACTGAGTAAAGAAACCAGAGGAGCAAGAACATTTCCAACACGTAGCCTCTGCCCTTCACTGGTGACTGGCGAGGGGTCATTGGAAGGAAGAGAAGCATCAGCTGGTGAGGGTGGGGT
Source organism: Rhizomys pruinosus (assembly GCA_009823505.1). NCBI lineage: Eukaryota > Metazoa > Chordata > Mammalia > Rodentia > Spalacidae > Rhizomys > Rhizomys pruinosus. Next base: position 5,081,427 of record VZQC01014413.1, on the reverse strand, counting down.
TTCCCTGGGCTGGGGTGTGTGCGGATGTTTTTTTTGTTTTTTTTTTTTTTATTAATTTTATTTATTTCTGTATGTGTATGAATGTACTGTCTGCATGCAAGTCTGTGCACCCGTGTCGTGCAATGCCGCGGAGGTCAGAAGAGGGTCTCGGATTCCCCTGGAACTGGAGTTCTCCCGGAATTGGAGTTTCAGACGGTTCTCGGCCGCTATGTGGGTGCTGGGGATCGAACCCAGGTCCTCTGCAAGAGCGGTCGGCGCTCTTAACCGCTAGGCCATCTCTCCAGCCCCTCGGATGTTTTACAGTTGGTTGTGGTAATGATTTCACAGAGCTCTGCATGTACTGTAAACTATTAAATTGCTCTCTTTAAATAAGTGAGGCGTGTGATATGTGAATTATTTCTCAGTAAAGCTGTCCTATATATTTTCACTGGAAACATCTAGGAGTTCAAGATGAGATGAGGGCAAGGGCTCTCTGTGCATTATCATCCAGCTCTCCTGCTGAGCACTGATAGCGACATATTGGGAAAGGTTAAAAAAACTACATGGTAAATATTGTTACTGAGTTGAAAGGAAGATAACTGTTATGGTTTAGATTTTATATCAGTGTGTTGTAGAGTTCATAGGTTTATAGCTTGGTCCTCAGCACAGTAATCCTGGTTGATAAGACTTTTAAGAAGTGGGGTCTGGGGCTGGAGAGATGGCTCAGCGATTAAGAGCACTGACTACTCTTGCAGAGGACCCAGGTTTGATTCCCAGCACCCACATGGTGGCTAAGAACTGTCTTTAACTCCAGTTTTAGGGGAATCCAATGCCCTCTTCTGGCCTCCGTGGCATTGCCCGACATGGAGACAGTACACCCATACACATAAAAGATATAAATAAATAAATAAATAAATAAATAAATAAATAAATAAATAAATAAAATTATTTTTTTAAAGAAGTGGGGTCTAAGCTAGACCCCTGTGGTAGCATGCATCCATAATTTCAGCATTTGAGAATCTTGAGTTTGAGGCTTGGATGGGTTTCATTGTGAGACTCTGTCTCAAAGAATAAAACAAACAGCATACTAATAGCAACAAACCCCCCAGAGTACAGGGAAGTACTTAAGTCACCTGGAGACGCTGCCATCAGGGGCTGCGAGCCCTGGCTTTGCCATATGAGGTCTCTCCCAGCACACACTGCCACACGATCCCTGGCTTTGCCATATGATGTCTCTCCCAGCACACACTGCCACATGAGGCCTGGCTTTGCCATATGCTGTCTCTCCCAGCACACACTGCCACACGATCCCTGGCTTTGCCATATGCTCTCTCCCAGCACACACTGCCACATGATCCAGCATGAGGCTCTCATTAGAGCTGTGTTGAAGCTGGTGCCACCTCCTTGAATCTCCAGAACTGTGACTTAAACAAGCAAATAACTTATGAAGTTAGCCTGCCTCGGGTATTTTCATTATAGAGCAAAACGTGGTCTAATCTATTAATTATAAAACTTTTAGTGTAGATATAGATGAGAAAAACCATTTCTTTTGGGCCACCTACCTAGCACATCTGTGCCTTTGAATAGATACAGGAAGCAAAGGGAATATAAAAATGAGGTAGGAAGCTAGGCTAAATTTCAGTCAGAAGCTAATGTAATTTCTTTTTAGGTATGACAGTGTATCTCAAGAGCTGACACTGAGCTGATGAGGTTGAGATGAATAGCACTATTCACGTCCTGCTATTAGAATAATTAAAATTTCAGAAACAAGAATGTATAAGCAGGAATCTGGAACCTTTAGCCTGTATGCTTTGTTGTCATTAACATTTCAAGGAACCTCTAAGTCTCTGCTTCATTTGTTCTGAGCTTATAACATTTGGTAACAGCAGTGCCTTTTTAAAAAGCAGGCATAGGGACTGGAGAGATAGCCTAGCAGTTAAGAGCACTGACTGCTCTTTCAGAGGAGCCGGGTTGGATCCCCAGCACCCACATGGCGGCTAAGAACTGTCTGTAACTCCAATTCCTAGAGAACTCCAGTTCCAGGGGAATCAGAGACCCTCTTCTGACCTCCATGGCATTGCATGACATGGGTGCACAAACCTACATGCAGACAGTACATTCATATACATACAAAAATAAATAAAAAAAATTTAAAAGATAAAAAAAATAAAAAGCAGGCGTGGTGGTGCATGCCTTTAAACCCAGCATTCGGGAGGCAGAGGCAGGCAGATTGCTGTGAATTCAAGGCCAGCCTGGTCTACATAGCAAGTTCCAGGCCAGCTGGTACTAAAGGGAGACCCTGTCTCAAAAAAAAGAAAAAAAATGAAGCAACCCCTCAGATACCACAGGGCTTTGTGGGGATAGGAAGGGGCAGCAACCAAATGTGACTGCTAAGAAATGACCCACTCAGGAAACCAAACCAAACCAAACCAAACCAAACCAAAGAAACAAAAACAAAACCCCCAAAACTTAGAGCCAGGTGTGGTGACACATACTTTAATTCTAGCATTTAAGAGGCAGACACAGGCAGATCTCTGTGAGACTAAGGCCACCCTAGTCTACATAGCAAGTTCCAGGCCAACTGGAGGTATAGGGAAACCCTGCCAGAGAGAGAAAGAGAGAGAGAGAGAAAGAGAGAGAGAAAGAGAGAGAGAGAGAGAGACCTTTCAAGCCTCAGAAAAGAAAACCACATTGGTGAACCTACGTAGCAAATCTTTGGCTCCCCTAGGAGAAAATGTTGCCAGTAACTTACAAGACAGTATGGTGAAAGAAACATCACATTGAAGAGAAAACTCAGAGTGGGAGGAAACCTTTATGAGTGATACATCTGACAGAAGACTAACATCCAGAATATATAAATTACTCAAAAAACAAAAGAGCCAGAAAACAAATGACCAAATCAAAAGATGGAGTAAAGAGCTGAACAGAGACTTCACAAATGAAGAAGCAAAGATGGCTGAAAAAAAAAATCTCAAAAAGTGTTCAACATTGCTAATAATTAAGGAAATCCAAATTAAAACCACTTTAAGATTTCATCTTACCCTAGTAAGACTGGCTATGATCAAGAAAACAAAAGATACCAAATGCTGGAGAGGTTGTGAGGAAAGGAGAACACTCATTCACTACTGGTGGGAATGCAAACTCCAGCAACCCCTATGGAAAGCACTGTGGAGAACTCTTAAAAGACTCAAAATGAACCTACCACTGACCTGGCCATACCACTCCTGAGTATATACCCACAGGACTCATCCTATTGTAGAGGTACATGCACAGTCATGTTTATTGCAGCTCTCTTCCCAATAGTGAAGAGCTGGAAGCAACCCAACTCATGTTCCTCAACTTATGAGTGGATAGAGAAAATGTGGTACATCTACACAATGGAGTTCTATGCAGTGGTAAAGAAAGACGACATCATGAAATTTGCAGGTAAGTGGATGGAACTAGAAGCTGTTATGCTAAGTGAAGTAATGCAGTCCTCATTTGTGGATCTTAGCACCAAATCCTTATTTGTTAAGATAAACTGAGTAATTTTTTTTCCTTTTTAGTAAATATAATACCTGATGCTACCATAAAAAGTACATTATAACATACATCAACTTGCTATGTAATTTAGGAATGTAAAGTAATATTTCTTTTTACCTGCATACAGCTCTACTGTTAAAAGGTGAATCCCTAAACATGTTCTGGAATTAACTACAGTTTATTTTCAGACGTCGTAATTTTGGTATATGTGTGGTATGTATGCATGTATATTTTTGAGTAATATAAAATTAAAGGGAAAAACAGCAACAAAAATTACTTGTTCAAAGAGCTGACTGAAACAGTAAACTTCTGTCCAAAACAATAAACTACTGCATTGAAAAATCAAAAAAGTACTGAGAAAAAGATGCAAGACATATATGGCACAATGCATGAGCTCTAGAGGGGTGGGGGATATGGAAGGGGGAATGAGTCTAAATTGAGTAAGAAATGTATGAAATGCACAAAAGTTCAATAAAAAAATTTTTTTAAAAAGGTGATAATCACTGGAAACATCTTCAGAGTTCTAGTTCTCTTATTATCAATTTGATCAGAATGAATTAGCAAAATCAGGAGGAAAATGGGAGCATTTTCCATTTCATTCATTCATACCTTATTATTTCTTTAGCATCTACAATGTTCAATACACCATGAAAGATGCTGGGGACCTGAGTGTAATCATAACATTGTCTCTGCCATCACAGATGAAGCTTTGATTAATGGAATTCTTAGGAGACCTTCTCCACTGTGTCTTCAAGCAGAAGTTTCTCATCTCATGTGACCATGGAAATCAGGTACAAGAACACGAAGCATAGCTATTAAGGATGGCAAACTGGTTTCTGTCCCTGTTGCTATTTCCTATGGTCCAGAGAATAATCTAAGGTACCCAGACTTTTGATTTTAAATGAGTGATTTTATTAATCACGTAGCAATCAAAAGTAAAAGAATAAGTAGCAATTGGCAGATAGAAGTAGTAGATAGATAGCAGAATGTCCTTAAATTGGGCACTCACAACAGCCCGAGGGACAACTGGAGTATCCAGAGAGAGCAACAAAGAGAACACACCAAATCAAGGGCTTACAAACAACCAGAAGAAATTGACTTAAGAAGCCTCATTGAAGCAGCCAGCTGGAGTTTCTGATCCAGGGTCCTGAGGAAAGCAGAGAATTCGCTTGGTTGAGGCTTCTAAGTAAAACAACAAATAACAGCAGATGGCTAACGCCATTAAATTGGGTGCTCACCATCAACCAGCAGAAATCAACTGGGAAAGTTGAGGCAGTCAGCTGGAGTTCCTGACTGAGCTTTTTCTTCATGAGTGAGCTTCCTATGGCTGGACTTGTACCTTCCTGTTCCCACTGCAAAAAAAAAAAAAAAAAAAAAATGTTTTACCGTGTGATAGTAACCTCTGTTGGAAACAGTTTACCCTTTAGTTGCTCTCAAGGACATACTGTTGTTACTCTAGGGTTTTTGCTGTTGTTCTATTTCCCTCCCTGTCACAGTAGGCTAGTCTGTTTCCAGGAAGCTGTGTTTAGAAAAATATTTGGATAGAGATTTCAAGTAAACATGCTAGAGTCTGTGGCAGGAGGGCCTGCCCTTGTTTATTTCTCCTGTTATAAAGCAAGGAGAGAAAGTGTTTTTAGCTCTTAATTCCAAGCTATAGTCTATCATGGTGGGAAGACAGGACATAGAACACTAGTCACATCCCGTACGGCAGGAAACAGAGAAATGAGAGGCATGCATGCTATGTAACCTATCTATACTTTACTCTACTCTTATTAGCTGTCAAGGCCCCAAACCAGCCATGGTGCTACTTGTTTTTCAGGTGCTGGATTTCCCACATCATTAAGTCAATTAAAGCACCTCCCACATGACCATTCCATATCGGCCTAATCTTATCCAGTACATTTGTCCTTTGAGACTCTTTTCCCGGTGTCCAATTGTGTCAAGTTCGACAGTTAAGTGGTATCGAGTCATTCTCTATATCGTCAAAGTAGAGCCAGCCGAACTGTTTAGAGGGGTAATTTCTTATAAAACCAGTATAACTCTTTTCTTTAATTGACTAATCGACATAGGAACTGGGTGAAAAGGATTATTCTCTATTCAGAACCAAATATAATACTAAGTTCTCCTTAAGCTGTGCATTTGAACAAAATATATTAATACAGAGACCTCTGATATCAGCAATGATTATTCTGCCAAGGAGAACGTTGGCCAGGGGAATCCAACCCCCCTCCACCAAGGTAAAGGTTTCTTGCCTATAAACTGGGGTACCTGCAGGAAGAGAGGCGACAAAGCCCTGCTGTCGAAGACATCCTGATGTAAACATGGGAAAAAAGTATTGAGACCCGCCACTTGCCAAGTATACAGTCTTCGTCTCTGATATGCCGAGACGGTTAGCCTAAAGGCCACCAAAGGCCGATAAAGCAAATCTGGTCTCCTTGAGTCAAGCAAGATCTCATCAGCATCAGGCTAGCACCCTCAAACCTGCGTGGAAATACTGTTGAGCCAGTGCGCAGCCATATGGCTCTATATTCCAAATGATTGGCTATTAGTCTCTCTTGGGAGGACTAGCCACTGCGATGCCACAAGCTCTATCATCCTCTAATGGCTTAGGAGATGTTATAAGCACAGTAAGACATTCCTCTTTTTTTTTTTTTTTTTTTTTTTTGTTGTCTTTTTGAGACAGGGTCTCGCAGTGCCCCGCTGTCCTGGAACTCACTCTTGTAGGAAATTAACCAGGCTGGCCTTTGAACTCACAAAGACTTCTGCCCGCCTCTGCCCTTCCAAGTGCTAGGATTAAAGGCATGAGCCACCACGCCCAGCAGACCTTGTCATCTTTTACAGAAGAAAAGTAATTCACAGATTAACATACCATCCAAACATCTGTGTCTATACCAAAGTAACCTACCATAATAATTAGTACTGTTTAAATACCTATATATCTAATGCTTGTGCTTCATTAGTAGGATTGAAAGATTATTCCTGAACAAACTGTCAGCCCATGAAAGGAAACAGCCAGAACTGATCAGAGTCCAAAACGACATCTCCAGAGAAAGTAGACTTTTGCTTCTCGTCCACCTGTGCCCCTTTTCTAAGCCTAGGGAACAATCTGCAGAAGAGGGGGCATGGTAGAATGTAAGGGCTGCGATTGGGGTGAATGGTGAAACTACAGCAATATAGACTGGACCCTTATTTGATCAACTTGATTGTACATACAAGCCTCTCTAGCTGGATGGTGGGAGCCTTGGGCTGTGTGGGTTTGGGCACAACTGCTTGCAAATTGGTTTTACATGAAGGATGCTCGAACTCATAACTTATTACTTATTGTTAAAAAAATGAAATAAAAGAAAGTATTTTAAAAAGCTAATAATAATAATAATAATAATAATAATAAAAGACTAATTATCATAAGACTGTCCTCACTCCCAAACTCCACTTTCAATAAGGTTAAAAATAATCACATGACAACTTACCAGTATAATGCATATTAACACTTGCTGATGGAGATTCTATTGAGATTGGACTGCTGATGTGGTGATATGGGACTAGACACCTTGCCATGGTCAAAGTCAGTGAGGAAATCGACAGGCAGGGTAAGAGATCAGGGCTATATTTCCTATGTGTGTCACTCTGTGAGGGCGTCAGCAAGCTTTCCATATTCCCACAAAACCAAGAACTCTGTGAACTTTCCCCATGGTCATAATCAAGAAAAGTATACTTTTTTGTTCCTATTCATTGATGAATGACTCTAAATGGCTTTATTTTTAATTTTTTTAGTTACTAATTTACTTTTTTACAAAAGCATAATGTCTGAACTTAGCTCCTTAGGGTGAAATTATAAAGCATGTCAGTCACAGAGGGAAGATCCTTATTTTCAGCTGGGAAATCTGTAGAACTCAAATGAATTTATTCTATTCTCTCTCTCTCTCTCTCTCTCTCTCTCTCTCTCTCTCTCTCTCTGTGTGTGTGTGTGTGTGTGTGTGTGTGTGTGTGTGTGTGTGTACTGGCCTGTTAGCTCAGAGTCTGCTCAAGTAGAGTTGAAGGTTTTGAGGATGAAAGAATATTATAAGCCTGGGCCTCTAGAGCCAAGCACATTTCAAGTGCAGTGTTACCTTTACTGGGGAATCTAGATCACTCATTCTCTCAACTTGTCTAGGTGATTCCAAATTCCAGTTTTAAACCCGTGGAGTCATGCTGAAGTGTGCTTTCTGTAAAGGCCCACATCCATACCACAGCCATCTTTGTTGTAAGTTAGAAATCAGAGGCATAAATCAAAGCTTCATGGTAAGGTTTATTTACAGCTGGGCCAAACTTCCAGCCTCTTCAGGAGCAGGAGACAAAGAAGCGGCCCCACTCAGAAGCAGGAGAGTCTTCTTATAGTCAGAGACAAACTGATATGTTTGTAAGCAAGTGTTATGGAAGCAGAACTTGGCTGTCAACTATTTCTTTCTTTTTTTTTTAATTAAAAAAAATTTTTTTAAATTTATTTCTGTATGTGTATCAATGTTCTGTCTGCATGCAGGTCTGTGCACCTGTGTCGTGCAATGCCGCGGAGGTCAGAAGAGGGTGTCGGATTCCCCTAGAACTGGAGTTCTCCTGGAATTGGAGTTTCAGATGGTTCTCAGCCGCCATGTGGGTGCTGGGGATCGAACCCGGGTTCTCTGCAAGAGCAGTCGGCGCTCTTAACCGCTAGGCCATCTCTCCAGCCCAGAAGCTTTCTTAATTAGCTTTATTAGCAGCTGCATTTTTAGCATCTGAGCATGGCAAAGGAGGAGCACTAGTCTAGGGAAAGGCCCTGTCTTCTGGGGGTGCATAGGCCTCTGGACATTGAGCTTCCCCTTCCCCACAGCCACTTCAGTGGATAAAGGCGATTGTGTGGGCGGGTCAACGCTGAGCCTCCTCCACGACAGGAGCTTCAACTACACAGGAGACAGCCAGGCACAGGAGCTGTGCCTGTATCTGACCAAGGCAGCCAGTGCACCATACTTTGAGATTCTTGAGAAGTGGATCTACAGGGGTATCATCCATGACCCATACAGGTAGGGCTTAGGCACCAGATGCCTTCTATTTGTTCTCCCCACAGGGTACTAACCTCTTGAGAGAGGACCTGCCTTTTTTTTTTTTTTTTTTTTNTCCAATCAAACAATAAAATAGCATTAATGGGAGCATAGCTGGAGAGCGCCTTCGGAAGCTCGTGCGGCTCTCCTCAGTGGTTATTGTTAAAACGCCCATGGCTTGCTCTCGCAGCGGATCCAGTTCAATTCCTCGTATACCCCATGGGTGACTTAAAAACTATCTGTACCTCCAGTTGGGGGGTTGGTTTTTCTTGACGGGGCGTACTTCCTTTCTCCCCTTTTTCCTCCTCCCTTCCCTTACCTTGGACGGTGCGGGGGCCCGCGGGCCCTGACACCCGCTTCTGCTTCTACGGGGTACGCAGTACGTCTTATTGTTCGTACTACTATCATATCACGCTCCATCTCGCCAAACTATATCATCCAGACCTAAAATAAAAACGATAATAAAATTCATGATCCTACAGATAAAAGCTTTATTCGCTGGGCCCTACTCGGTGGTACAGACCTTAATCCCAGCATTGGGAGGCAGCGAGGCAGGTAGATCTCTGTTGAGTTCGGTGAGGCCCAGCTCTGATTTTCAAGTGAGTTCCAACAGCCAGCTTGTGGCTATAGAAAACCCATGTCTCAAACAAAAAAACCAAAAACAAATCCAAAAGACATGATAGAATTATGGAAAAAACAGTCACTGTCCCTAAACATCACGTATTCCCAATACTACAAGAGCCAACTATTAGTGTGTCACGCAGTCCCTGTAAAGTTCATTAAAAAGCATGACAAAATAAAGAGGAAAATAGCGCCCAAACCGCTCATGAATGGAACAAATGTTCGCCCACCCTATCCCTGCTTGTCAAAGAAACAGATGGAGATATCAGATGGGGAGACATGACTCTCATTTGCCCACAGCTAGCACCTGAGATTGCTTGTATGATACACCTAAGTGTTAGTGCCAGACTCTAACCCAATCATATTATCAGTAGGAATTTACCTCATAAAATTACTCCTGCACCTAACAAGAGACCCCAAAACATATGAAGCAAAAAAAGAGCAGAACTGAAAGGAGTCTTACATTCTATGAGAATAATGGAGACCCAGCCCCACTATCAATAACTGAAGACACTAAGCATTAAGAACCGTCAGCAGCAGAGCAGAGGAAGAACTCAGGATTCCTAAAACACAACATGATGTTTTACAAAACTATTACAAAAAGCACACTTTGCAAATGTAGAAGCTGAGTTAAAACTAAGTAATAGGAAGAAGCCAGCTCTACACATATCGAAAAATTAAACCGAATTTAGAGTAAAAAAGGATCCTGGAAAATTACCAGGACAGAATTCTCGCCGGGATTGGTGGCACAAGCCTTTAATCTAGCACTTGGCGGCCAGAGGCAGGTGGTCTTTGTGCGTTCAAGGCAAGCTGGTATACAGAGTGAGTTCAGGACACTGGGGCTACAGGGAGACCCTGTTCGGAAAAAGACCAAAAAAAAAAAAAAAAAAAACAACAAAATAAAAAAAACAGCATCTCACGACAAATGCAAAACATGTATGCTAAAATAGGCTCACTTCATCACTAAGAACTAGAATTGGAAAGGCCAAAACTCTAGCAGAAAGACACAGGGAAATAACAGAAAACACAGAAAGTAACAAAGCCAAGGCTGAGTTCTCAGAAAACATCAATGAAATTAACAAACTTTCAGTAAAACTGAACTCAGGTGAAAGTAGTTACTGCCATCTTATAGACCATAACAGTTTTCTACACTGCAGACCAGGAGACACACACCCTGTTAATGGCAATATGAACACACAGGTAGCTAGGACGGACTCCTATTAAGGAGTTATGAATGACCTTGACCTATAGAAGGTTTTGCTTCGTCGCCTCCAGAAAAATAGCCCCCGGACGAGGGCTTCACACATGGATCTCACCCAAACTTTTAAGCCCACTGCACACTCCTCACCTTTAAGAACATACAAATAGGGGCCACCCCAACCAACCATATTTGTGCGGCTGGCAGTTATCTACACAGGCAGGCCCGACTCTCACGGGATTATCTACCAGCTCGTAACCAGTGTACACTGCTGAAGTAAGGAGAGAGACCCCCCTGGTCGCCAGAGAGTAAGGGGGAGCTGGGCCAGCTGGTGTCATCTATGTCCAGAAGCATACCTTGTGGCTGGTAAAACACTGTTACCCACTTGAGGTTCATGGAAAGGGGTCAGCTGTTGGCCATTGTCATAAGCAGGACAAGCTCATAACAGAGCTTCTCAGGCGTTGTGGGTGTTTAAATATTTCCTCATGGTTTTCTTGTAGATCCTACTCTTGTGAGATCCATGATAGTGTACAAAGAAGTCCCTCTGGTCCCATCAGGAAGTAGCGCTTGTGGAAGTGTCGGGGAGAGTCATGAACAAAAATTTCCTTTCCTCCACCTTCAGCACAGCCAAGAGACTTGGCAACTATAAATGGGTCATGGAGACACTTCAGGCATGGCAGAGTGGGGAACTGGGATCCTGGGATGCTGTCTAGGCTCACACTGGGACATTCAGATGCTGAGGCTGTAGACAGCCTGTAGAGACACTCCAATTTTAGCCCCCTAGGTACAAAGTGAAGTCCAACCTCAGGTGAGCCACCAGCTCCTTCTCCTCCATGAGAAAGTCCAGCAGCACCTTGCTGGCATAGTTGAACGCTGTCTCGATCTGCTCGACATATGCCCGCTCTTTCAGCGTATAGATGATTTCTTTGGCCACAGGACAAGTGACATCATGACCACATTCTCTGACCACGTTTAGATATTTTCCTGGAATTAAAAAAAAAAAAACGAGACGGGGATTTAGTGTCTTGCCAATTGCTGGAGTTGGGCCTGGGGACCTGTGTGCTGTCATCCAAAAACACAGGGTGGTGGGCCAAGCCATGACCACAAATTTTGTTCTTGTCCCTGAAAGGATTGTTTGCAAGGCAGTGACTATGAAGGCTGGTTCACCGATTTGAAAAAGCCTTATGAGAAGGTTGCGAATTCTTTCAACCCTTTTCTGATTATGCTTGGCTTAGAGCACCATAAGGACCCGAGTGATCTATGCTCAGCCAAACTAAATCAGGTGCATCCTATGGGTATGTATAAACTAATAGGATGCCTGCTGGCTAGCAAGGTGGGTCTTTATGGCTTTTCCTGTTGTGTTACAGAGTTTTAGATGTTAAAATCCTAGAAAGAAGTATCTGCAACAGAGAGTTCTTCCTGACCAGGGGACAGAAAATCCACAGAGTGCTAGGAACTACCAGTGACTACTACCTCAGGGCAGTAGCCAATTCCCAACTAAGTCATCTCCAGGGGCAGAGGGACTTGAAGGCCCCGTGATGACCCAGGGGTGCCACAATGCAGCATGAAGACATCCCTGGAGAGAGCTCTGAGCAACAGTCACCTGTGCTGAGGATCTTGCCTGCCACCTTCTGCAGGAAGGATGGAATCTGCTGTGGCAACACGGTGTAGCGCTGGTCCCAGTACTTGTCATTGTAGTCCTCCTGGATTTTCTCCTTCCGCAGTTCATGTTCCTCCACCATGAATTCACTAGAAGTCATATAGTGTCTCAGGCCACTATACATAAGCCTGGTATCTGTGAGGTGGCTGTCAATCAGGAAAGTGCCACATGTGCATATATTGCGTTAAAAGCAAAGAATCTGGAGGCCAGGTGTTCGGAAGATCTTCTTGTTGAAGCTATGGCCAGCTTGGTCTTCATAGTGATTTCTAGGCCAGGCCATGCTCCGGCTACAGGAGACCCGTCTCAAAACCAAAGCAAATCAAAACACAAAACAAAACACCCAACAACAGAAGAAAACATCCTACTGGGCAGACCTGACTGAATAAGCTGTAAGTTAATGTACTCCCAGCTTCCTTGGGACTGGGTCTCTCATTTGAGGCCGAGCTTGGGCTACTCTTCCTCCCTGCTCTTCCATTATGACCACAGACATAGAATAACTTGTTTTGGGTATGTGAGTCTATTGACATGATCGAATAGACCTTCCATGGATTTTTAGTTTAAGAACCATTCTAAAGCAGGCCTGGTGGTGCAGCCTTTAATCCTAGCACTGGTGGCAGAGGTAGGTGGATCTTGCTGAGATTGAGTCCAACGTGTTCTGTATAGTGAGTTCCAGAACATCAAAAAAGACCAAAAAAAAAAAAAAAAACTGTCTCAAAAAGACAATAATAAAAAAAAACAAAAAATAACAAAAAAAAAACGAATTCCATACTTGGGCCAGATGGGCAAAGGTTGTATTCCTACAGGCTCCACCACCACATCAATTCTGTTATTTGGAACATCATATAAAAGAAACACACGGCCAAGTGTATAGCTCTCTGGTAGAGCACATACAATGCCAGAGTTCCCTCCTCAGCACAAAAGAACAGAGTTCTCTGTGAGTTGTCATTTCACAAGGAGGTAGTGGGGACCTACCTAGTCTCCAGATTTAGGTCCTCTTGTCCCACATTCAACTAGATAAACTCACTAAAGGCAGATAAGTGACCCTCCCTCCCTGAGCTAATAGCTGACTGTACTATAAGGACTTGTTTTAGCATGTCCTCTTGGGGCTGGAGAGATGCAGTGGTAAGATGCCGACTGCTCTTATCAGAGGACCCGGGTCGATCAGCACCCACATGGCGGCTGAAGAACCGTCTGAAACTCCAGGGACCAGTTTTGGCGCGCAATTGCGACACCCTCTTCTACCGCGGATGTGCACGACCATAAGTTGCACACAGACCTCATGCAGACAGTTACACTCACACCCCTAGAACTGGAGTTCTCCTGGAATTGGAGTTTCAGACGGTTCTCAGCCGCCATGTGGGTGCTGGGGATCGAACCCGGGTCCTCTGTAAGAGCAGTCGGCATCTTAACCACTAGTCCATCTCTCCAGCCCGGCTGTCAACTATTTCTGCAGGCATGAGGAAAAATACATGTTGAGGTTTTCTGTGATCAGTCACCCACCAGAAACATAGTATAAAACAATTGCATGACATGCGATTCATAAAAGTATAAGGAAGAACAAAGTTTAAAAAACAAGTTGGCCCGACCCTTAGTCAGCCCTTACGTTTGGTCTAAAAACAAGTGGTCATTACAATGAACAAAATAGAGATGGATAAATCATTCCCATACCATTAAGTTGACTCCTCACATGGAATAATGTTAAAACAAGTTACTATTGCAAGGAACAATGTAGTAATAAATCATCGCCTGCAAACATCTTGCAGGCTTTGCCATCAAGTATGTCCAGAATCCCACCGTCTCCCATCTCCTATACTGTTTCTTAGACAAGATACAAAAATAAGGGAGGTTAAGGGGACTTGGGAAGCTCATGATATCCCTTGTCCTACTGGGTAAGAGTTTCTACACAACTGTGGGACATTGTTGTGAAGGTTGCCTTTATAGAAGCCTCTCCCTGCTGAGAAACTGTTCCCATAGGAATCATGATGCCCTTTCTCAGTTCTTTACAGAAGCTTCTACCTGCTGAGAAACTATTCCCATAGGAATCAGGATGTGCCTTCTCAGTTCTTGGGAGTCCTTACTCAAATTTCACCTCCTAGGAAGTCTACCCTGTCCATCCTAGAAAAACTGCATCCTACCCTCTGCCATTTGAACAATATCCCCATTTTCTATTATATTATACCTTCTAGTATAATATAAAATTTGCTTGTGTGTTTTACCTTTTGTTGGTCTTCTCCCACAACAGTAAATTCTACCAGAGCAGGGATTTGTTTGTTTTGTTTTCCATTGCTGTGTCCCCAGGACAGATGGCACCTGTCACAGAGCAGGTGTTCAATACTTAGTTGATGTACTAGCATTTACCTAGTTGATGTACTAGCATGCCATTTCTTGAGAAAAGACCCAGTTACAACCCAAAATGAAGAGTGAATGGTTGTCAGTTACTCTTTCCTCAAGCTCTTTTCAGGGTGCAAGGAAATCCATAATTACTGGGAGCCTAACTATGGTTCAGTCCAACCTCTCCTGTGTGCCAGTTTCTCTGGGTGGGTAGTCACTGGCAGCTAATCATCCAGGAAAATGGCAGCTGAATTATTGTATTACTTGTGAAGTACAGCAATTTACCTAAATTGGTTAATGTGAGTGCTCAAGGGCATGAATCTTAGACAATTCCAGACTTCAATGTTCTGGGAATTCGTAGAAGAGCAGTTTTTAGGCAGGAAGAAAAATTAACTGCAAATTCCTCTTAAGAAAGTTGCCTCTTTCTACTTTTAATGTTCTGGCTAACTTTTAAGGAAAGCTGGGAAGTTAAACATGCTAAGAGTTCAATTTTAGCTACTTTGGTGATGTTGAAGTTACCTAGGACTCTAAGAGACTTAGAAACTTCAGCACCTGTATTTTCTGTAGTGTCATACAGTTGCTTTTAAGTGCCCACAGGACAAAAAGAGTCCAGGCCATGTGTCCCAGGTCTGTATAGGTTTAGGAAGGGGCTGGAGCATTGCATTTTGGGCATTTAGCAGCCAGTTATGAAACTAAGGAAGGAGAGTTGGAAAGAGAATCATGCAGTTTGTTGCAGACCGCTAATGTTATGAAGCATATTTTGCTGACGGATCCTTACAACTTTGTTATGCTGACCTGAAAGCAGAGTGCGAACAGCACATTTCCGCCCACAGAGTCAAGCTGCCTGTTTTCAAAGAGAAGCTTTTCAAGACAGGTAACAATAGAGTCCCCTTCACACCCACAGAGTTGGCAGACTCTGTGGGCGGACCCTACATTGTTAGTTGGCAGCTTGTGCTCAGATAGTGACTGTTTTGTAAAAGAAAAAGGGAGGTAGAAAAGATACCAACAGAGAAATCCAGGGGTTCTATATATACACCCCAATTTTTACTTCCCACAGCTTACTTGGCAGGGCTTATCTAGAATTTGAATAGACTCCTCTCTACCTAAGGAAAAAGAGAGAAGCTGCCATTACCAACCAAAATCTCTAAACTCGAAGGTCCAGGATTATATAGTGAAATTTTGGCTTTGTAAGTAAAAAGTACATTGAAACAGGAGCCACCGTTCATCTATTGCTGGTCACTAAACACCTGAGGTATTTCATTTAGCTATTCCAATAACTAGTGTAGCAGGTAGCAATCCTATCCTGCAGATGACTAAGCTGGGGTCTAAAGATGTTAGTAATTTGCCTCCAGTTGTATTTTAGAAATAATCTTGAGTTCAAAATACCCTGAATACCATGGTTAAGCGTCATGCAATACTGTCCACCCCATTGCTTCCCAATCATATCGGATCCAACGAGTATCTTAATATCCTCTTATTATTCAAATGCATAGATATTACTGACTACACTGTAATTTTAAAATATTTTATTCCTTTAATTTTATGTGTATGAGCATATTTGCCTACACATGCCTAAGAGCACCCGTGTTGTGCAGTGCCCATGGAGGTCAGAAGAAGGTGTCAGATCTCCTGGAACTGGAGTTACAGATGGTTGTTAGCAGCCATGTGGTTGCTGACAATTGAACTGGGGTCCTCTGCAAGAACAGTCAGTGCTTTTAACCATTGAGTCATCTCTTCAGCCCCTAGACTATGATTTTAAAACATAGTTTGTGTGTAGTAAAAATGACTATCAGAAGAACATGATTTATAATAAAATCACATGCATGCTGATATGTAATTGAGCATATGTGGCTACATTAGGAGGCTGGTGTCTCCATGTATGTACATGTGTAGATACATTGTGCAAGTAAGCACTGCAGATGTGGATAACATGACTTTCTAAAATAAAATCTTTTGGGCAAAGCTCCAAGCAAAAGAAAAAGCAACATTTCCTATATCTCTATAATAGTTAATACTTGAAAAATGACATTTAAAATCATTCCCTTGACTTTTTTGCTTATACATAAAACATCTTGGATATGGAGGTCTAGATTGATACACATGAATGCTAAGTGTCACTTTTGACTGTCAAGAGATGCAGGGCTCCTATCTACTAAAAGCCAGTTGGGCCCTCCTTTTTTTTTTTAATTTTTTAAATTTATTTCTTTATGTGTATGAATGTACTGTCTGCATGCAAGTCTGTGCACCCGTGTCGTGCAATGCCGTGGAGGTCAGAAGAGGGTGTTAGATTCCCCTGGAACTGGAGTTCTCCTTGAATTGGAGTTTCAGACGGTTCTTGGCTGCTGTGTGGGTGCTGGGGATCGAACCTGGGTCCTCTGTAAGAGAGGTTGGCGCTCTTAACCGCTAGGCCATCTCTCCAGCCCAGGCCCTCCTTTTATTTTAATGACAGAAATAACAATAATAATAACAAATCATAGGACTCCTGCAAGACCTATCACCACAGATTTTCAACATACTCACTAAGGTGTAATACCACCTCCATTGGGTAGCTGCACATATGAACCCATAACACTTGCAGCAACATGCACAAGAACTGTGCAAGCCCAAATCTGACAAGAACTCAGCACGGATGGGGGAGCTGGGCAAGAGGCTTCAGCCCTAGCTGAGGAATGATTGGCAATTGATAGGTGCTGGGAGAGGGAGAGTCAGTTTTCTTTTGTGTATGATGCTGGTAGGTTGATCAGACCTCAAGAAATAGACCCACCACCCTAGAGCGTTTGAGGACACAGATTAGACTCTATATGCCTTAAACAAGATAATACAAGAGGAAATGAAATGAGGGGACATTAAGGTGGGTGGAGATCGGGGAAGGGTCTAAGATCTAAACACATTATATGACATTCTTGAATAATCAGCAAAATATTTTTTTCAACTCACAGATATCCACCTGCATCTGTCTCCCGAGTACTAGGATTAAATGTGGGTGCCACCATGCCCAGCTTAAAGACAGTTCTTAGTCACCATTTGGGTGCTGGGAATTGAACCTGGGTCCTCTACAAAGCAGTCAGTGCTCTTAACCACTGAGCCATCTCTCCAACCCCCAGCAAAATATTTTTAAAGGAACTATTGCACTAGAAAAACTCACACAAGTTTTGAGTTCAGAGCTCTGTAAAAGTCAATTTTCAGGCCTGAAAATTCCATCTTCTCATATGCCATCAGATGAGGCCAATAAAGCAGGCACATTCAGAGCTCCTAAGCTGGAGAATGTACTCACTGAACACACACACACACACTCACACACTCACATACTCACACTCATATACCACACACTTTGTCTAGTTGGACCAGGTGATGCGTCCATATAATCCCATTATTCAATTGGTTGAGGCAGTTTGAAGACAGCCTGGACCACATGATGAGGCAAACAACCAACCAAAAGGCCTAAATGAAGTCTCGGGGAAGTATAAGCTATGCCTGGGATCTCATGTAGACAGAACCTCTTCAGTGAACCACAATGACATGTTCCTTCCTAGACACCACAAAAGATAGAGTTAACCCCTCACCAAATATTCCCTGTGATAGACTATCACTTTCCAGTTTTCTTTGCTGTTAAGGTTGAGGCCATGTGACTGATTTTGGTAAGGTTGTGGGATAGAAGTCATGAGCACATCATTTATCATGCATAAGTTCTTCCTTCTTTCTTCTTTCAGGGAAGCAGTAAGAGACATGAGTTTTCCATATGGCACAATTATTGGTTGGTGGAGCCCTCATTTCTGAGTGATTGCACGGATGTGAGTCCCCACTAACCCATTGTGGGCATGTTTCATGAACAAAACTATGAAGTTGAATGAAACTGAAACCCAGTAAAATTGGCACTTTTTTTTTTTTTTTTGGTCTTTTTGAGACAGGGTCTCCCTGCAGCCCCAGCTGTCCTGGAACTCGCACTGTAGACCAGGCTGGCCTTGAACTCACAAAGATCTGCCTGCCTCTGCCTCACGAGTGCTAGGATTGAAGGCGTGCGCCACCACGCCTGGACTAAAGTTTTTAAATTTATTTTATTAATTGTTATGTGTATGAGTGTACTGTCTGCATGCAGGTTGGTGCATCCATGTCATGCAATGCCACAGAGGTCAGAAGAGGGTGTAGGATTCCCCTGGAACTGGAGTTAAAGATGGTTCTTAACTGCCATGTGGGTGCTGGGAATCAAACCTGGGTCCTCTGCAAGAACAGTCGGTGCTCTTAACCACTGAGCGATCTCTCCAGCCCCTAAAATTGGCACTTTAAAACTGCCTATTGGCACTTTTTTTTAAAATTTCTGTATGTGTGTGAATGTACTGTCTGCATGCAGGTCTGTGCACCCGTGTCGCGCAATGCCGTGGAGGTCAGAAGAGGGTGTCGGATTCCCCTGGAACTGGAGTTCTCTTGGAATTGGAGTTTCAGACGGTTCCCGGCCGCCATGTGGGTGCTGGGGATCGAACCCGGGTCCTCTGTAAGAGCGGTCAGCGCTCTTAACCGCTAGGCCATCTCTCCAGCCCGCCTATTGGCACTTTTAAAACTGCCTAATGTACCCTAGTCTAACCTAAATATTAATTTAATCACTATTTAATAATTTAATGGATAAGAAGGAGAAAAGATCCTAGACCTTCCATACTTATTATCCTGCCAGGCCTTGTGCATCCTTAGTAGAGTCTGTGCTTTTGAGTCACATTTTAGGGAGAAACTGTCAGTGTGTCTGATTTTTCAATTTATTTTTTATTTTGTGTTTGAGCATTTTGCCTGTGTGCCATGTACATACAATGCCTGAAGAGGCAAGAAGAGGGCACTGGATCCCCTGGAACTGGAGTTATGGATAGTACTTAGCTGCAGTGTGGGTGCTGGGAACCTAACCCAGGTCCTCTGGAAGAGCAACCAGTGCTCTTAACCACCGAGCCATTTCTCCAGTCCAAAGTCTGATTCTTAAAACACTATTAAAGAAATATCCTCTACTGATATACTGTTTTCTTGGTTCAAAACTTGGTTTTTCACTGGTTTATGATGATGCAGTAAGGAAGCAGAATGAAATATTAAGAGGTAAATTATTGGGGAACTGTAACTGAGTGACTGGAGAAAGTTCCCAGTAAGATTTTTATACTGTATACAACTAATTTACCTGTGGCAAAACCATGCAAATAGTTTTCTTTTCTAATAGTCACTTTTATAGATAAGATGAAGAATATATCATTAACAAGCTATACATATAATTGCTATATGAAATCTTATTTTCTTTCAGAAGTTGTTTCTTCTCTGATACTTAAGAGTGTGATTCAATGGACAGATTATAAGACTTCAAATTGTATTATCTAGACTTTAGAAAGTAAATAAATTGATTTTTTTATATATCTCAAAAGCCCATGATTTCTCTGGGTTTGGGCAGTCTTCCGAAAGGGATGGACATTTGACATTGAAGGTTTTCTCACACTCAAGAGCTCCTGCCTCTCTAAGGGAAAAGTTAGATTCTGCCACCCCACAGGCTTTATACTCTGGAGAACACAGCTGACCTCTGGGATGCTGCCTGTGCCATGATGGGGGAGGAGCCAGAGACAATATATAAGTCGACCACGTGGAACTGGGGCTGTCCCTCATTTGCTATGTCATAACCGGAGCCAGAGGTCACCGAGTCCAGGCAGGGACTTTGGACTTATATGGGGGGAAGAAAGCTACTACTTGGCATGTAAGTTGTCTTTTTGTTTCCATTAACTTTGTAGGCAAGCCTGAGTAAACTGGATTAAACTTCCCTGACTGTGGTTCAGAGAGCCTTTCTTGGGAACCCAAGGGTGGGGGAGGTGAGATGCCACATGCATGGGCATCTCCCGGGTAGAATTCCAACAACAAAGTGGCATGGTTGACAGGATTAAACAGAGCCTTGGAGGGGTTTGGGAATAGAAGAGCCAAAGACTCAGGAAAAGAGATGGAACTTTCTTGGTTATGGAAAAAGGTGCCAGTAACTGAAGGAAAGATAATGGAATGGAAAGAATGGGCAGAGGACATTTCGATATGGATAGCCATCCCTGTAGGCCTTGATGGGGCAGCAGGGGAGGCATGTGTAGTATAGTGGACAGTGAGACACATAACTGGAAAGCGACCACCCAAGCAATGACAGAAATGGGAGAAAGCCTGGGATGGAAATCCACATGCAGGTGGTATGGAGTAGCATACCTGCTAGCCCAGTGGGGTGCACCATATGAGTGTGCTGCACTGAGGACACCAGAAGACTTTGCAAGCCTTAAGAAGAGCACGGCAGGAGCAGAGATATCAGCGAGCTGCAGCAGAGGCAGCATGGCCACTGCTATGGGTGATTAGGAATCTCTCTGAGGCAGAGGCGGGAGCTGGGAGAGAAACTGGAGATGTTAGAGAAGAACTAGAGCGGGAGAAGGATGAGACTGGCTTCTTCAGTACTGGCTCTAAACTTGCCAGTAAATTGGATAAGAGAGAAAAGGAGATAAAGGTTTTGTCATGCCGATTTCTACAGCTAGGAGGTCAGAAGGGAAAGAAAGCCCAGGTTAGAATGATAATACAAGACCCATCCTGGGACCCCCAAAACTTGGAACCCCCGGGAGGAGTTAGGTAGTGATGGAGAAGGAAGTAACCTAGAGACAAGACAAAAATGTCCCTCGGGTTAGACCTTTAATACAAAGAAAGGGAAAATGGTTCAGCATGCGATTGGGGTCTTAACAGCCCAGTGCAAGAGACAATGGTAATCACAGAATACTCAGCAAGGCAGCTGCTGGAGCTAGAGAAGACATTCAAACGTTGAAAGAGCCCTTAGCTACCTGGCTTGTGTGGTGATGGGATAAGGGAGCCAATGGAATAATTCTAAATGGTGCAGAAGCCAAGAAACTGAACAATGTAACCATTCATCCTTCCTTGAGACGGAGACTTCATAATCTGAGGCAATATGAAGGAAACCATTCCCTAATGGATTGGATGATATGAGCCATAGGGACACGTGGGTATCCCCAAGTGAAGTTCCCATGAGTACTAGAGAATGGAGAACTATAGAGGAAGGACGAGTGCTATTGAGGGAACTGGAGATGGGGGAAGCAATGTTTAATAACCAATTCATAGACCTTGACAGAACCTTGTTTACTGGAGAATTAAGGAAGAAACTGATTCAGCAAGGCCCACGAGATTGGTATGGAGCTTTGGTAGCAGTGCTAAGCCCCATGGTTGGGTGCGACTTGTATAAGGCAGAGAGGCTTTAGCTGACTTAAATGATTTGGACCAACATGTAAAGTGGGTCCATAAAGCGCTAAGGCAAGTAGACCCTAAGAAGGAATACAGCTAAGGGGACCCTTCAAGTGTCCCAAGCCCAGATGTGGTTGGATCTGCACAGAGTAGGCATTTCCAGGGACAAAATTGATGGCCAATCAAATGCTGTGAGTTTATGGAGGGCTTTAAGACCAGACCAGCTGTTCACCACAGGAGGGAGAGACAACAAAGACCTGGAAGTGCTGGTGATTTCAATAGCAGCACCTGCTCCAGAAAAAGATAGGCTGGAATGGGAGCCCCCCACCCCAGCCACTCCCCTGAAGGGGTGGCCAAGGCTGCCCCTGGGTGAGGGCCATATTGGGTGACTGGAGGCCCCATGTTCAAGTGAAAATTTATTGGTCCCCCACTAATATACAAAACATGTGGGCTTTAGTAGATACTGGAGCAGGGTGTACTTTGATCCATGGCAACCCTCAAAAGCATAAAAGCCAATGGGTTGCAGTGGGCAGGTGTGGGGATAAAACCATACAGGTAAAGCAGACTAGACTCTCTCTGGGGGTAGGCAATTATGTCCTCCAGGAGTATAAGGTGTGCATCTCTCCTTTATGGGAGAATATTTTATGGGTGGACGGCCTACTGGGGCACACCCTGCATACCACCACTGGTAAGTTCAGCTGTGAATAGTGAAAGCAATTACCCAGGGATGGGTAAAATGGGGGCCAGTCAAACTGCCCACCCCGAGGGGTGTGGTAGATACCAAGCAATATAGATTACCTGGGGGGTGAGATGAAATCACGGAAACCATACAGGAGCTGAAGAAGGTGGAGATTATCTGCCCTCCCCAGAACCCTTTCAATAGCTCCATATGGCCTATTAGAGAACCAGATGGCTCCTGGAGAATGACTATGGATTACAGGGAGTTAAATAAGGTGGTTCCTCTCATCCATGCAGCAGTGCTCAACATTGCACTCCTAATAGAACAGCTGGTGCAAGACCTGGGGGCCTTCCATGTTGCAGTGGATCTTGATAACCCATTCTTTAGTATCCTCTTAGCTGCTGAGTCCCAAGACCAGTTTACCTTCACCTGGAATGGACAAGCAGTGGACCTTCAGAGTACTGCCCGAAGGTTACCTCCACAGCCCCACCATTTGTCACAGGATGGTGGCCTAAGACCTGCCCTCTCTTGGTGAAGAGGTTCCACTATATAGGTGATGATGCTAACTTCTGAGTGCCTTGCAGAGTTGGAAGCCCACTTGAAGGACATGCAAGTACACCTACAGTACCAAGGATGGGAAATCAACCTGCACAAGGTACAAGGACACAGTACAACAGTAAAGTTTCTAGGAATTTTATGGTCAGGCAAGACTTGTATGATGCCTGGCATGGCAGTTGAGAAAATCCTACAATAGCCAATACCAATAAATGCTAATCAGTTACAGGTATTTTGGGGGCTTCTAGGGTATTGGCAAATTTTTATACCTAACCTTACTCAGGTCATGCACCCCCTATATACCTTAGTAAAGAGAGGCACTATGTGGGACTGGGATGCAAAGGCCCAAGAGGGCTTTGAACAAGCCAAGGTACTAGTCAGACAAGCTAAACATCTTTGTGGTCCAATACCTCAGTGCCCCTTCCTCTTGGAAGTCACCAGGAATTCTGAGGGATATGGATGAGGTTTATGGCAGCAACAACCAGAACAGACTGTCCCAATTGGGTTTTGGTCTGTCATGGAAAGGGGCATAATCCTGGTACACAGCACTAAAACAGCAACTGCTGGCAATATACAAAGCATTGCAACAGGTAGAATCCATTACAGGCCCCACTCCAGTCATTGTAAAGACTGCATATCCCATAAAGGGTTAGGTGGAATGCCTGTTAGTTAAGCCTGTGTCTGCAGTTACACAAAACCAAACCTTTGGGTCTGGAGAGATGGCCCAGGGGTTAAGAGTTCCGACTGCTCTTGTAGAGGACTGAGATTTGATTCCCAGCACCCATGTGGCAGCTAAGAACTGGCATGGTGGTGCATGCCTTTAGTGCATGCCTTTAATCCCAGCACTTGGGAGGCAGAGGCAGGTGGATCTCTGTGAGTGCAAGGCCAGCCTGGTCTACAGGGCTAGTTCCAGGCCAGCCGGGGCTACAGGGAGACCCCATCTCAAAAACACACACACACACACACACACACACACACACAAAACCCACAAAAATAATGTGGACTTGAGATCAGGGATTTCCCAAGACCACCTGAAGCACAGGTAGGAGGTGGGTGCTTCAGGCAGGTTGCTTGGTTTGATTTAATCGTCTTTGGCTTGATTGGCTTGTGTGGCTGTGGGAGCGGAGTTGTCCTCCTAGCTGGTATAAAAGGTGGGCCTGTGTGAGACTTGAGATCAGGGATTTGCCAAGACCACTTGAAGCACTAAACAGGAATTCTGCCCCCCTCCCCCCTGCCAACTGGGATTGCTGAAAGAGTGTCCAAGTGGATTCTTTGGAGAAACTTCAGAACAGAAGAGGAAGAGTGAGTTAGACTTCCAATAGAAAGCCTAAAGCTTAGAGAAGTCAACACTACATAAGCAACACTATGTAAGCAAGGAGTAAAGGAGAAAAACAAATCAATCAAACAAACAATGAAGGCATCCGAAGGAGGCAAGCAAAGCAAGCCTTCAACACAGTGAAGAGGCATTTGGGATTCGCATTGGAATACAGGCAAAGAGAAACCCACATGACAGGGACACGAAGAAGAGAGAACATGGGAAAGGTGCAGGATAATTCCACACCAAGCTCTACCAAACCTGTGGAAGACTCCTACCGTGGGATCCCTCTGGGGATGGCCCAGGACACAGATATTAGAAATACAATTGTGAACATACTCAAAGAAATCAAAAACTATAAAGAAAAAGTCACAGAACTTAGAAGAGAGAATGAAAAACTCAAGAAGGACCTACAGAGAGAGAATGATAAACTCCAGAAGGAAGTAGAAACACTGAAAAGATCCCATGTTGAAAAAGATAAGGAAACCAACCAGCGAAGCAAAGAGCTACAGGAAGAGATTGAGAAGCTCCAAAAGGAAGTGGAACTGCTAAAGAAATCTGAAGATGAAATGAAAAGGAAATCAAACACTCATCCAATCAAGAGGAAAGGAATGGAAAAAGCCTCAGAAGCAGAATGGAGGAAGCAGAACAAAGAATATCAGACCTGGAAGATAACACAGAACAACTAAAAACCTCAAGTAAAGATTATGAAAAAATTAAAAATACGCAAAAGTGCAACAACCAGGAACTGTGGGACACTATGAAAAGATCATACCTCCACATCATAGAAATAGAGGAAGGAGAAGAATCCCAAGAGAATGGTGTTGATCAGATCTTCAACAGAATAATAGATGAAAATTTCCCCAAACTAAAAAAAAAAAAAAAACCAATACAAATACAAGAAGCACATAAAACTCCAAATGGACAAGATCAGAAAAGAAACTCTCCATGCCATATCATAGTTAAAATGCTAGGTACCCAAAACAAAGACAAAATTCTTAAAGCCACAAGAGAAAAACAACAAGTGACCTATAAGGGGAAACCTATAAGAATTACAACTGACTTCTCAGTGCAAACTATGAAAGCAAGAAGAACGTGGAGCAAAGCATTCCCAGTGTTAAAGGATTATAGATGCCAACCCAGGTTACTATACCCAGCAAAAATGTCAATTATAGTTGAAGGAGAGAGAAAAATCTTCCATGACATAAACAAGATGAAAGAATACATGTCCAGAAAACCAACCCTTCAGAGAATACTTGAAGCAATTCAAAGGACAGAAGAGAGGAGCAACTATCCCCAGGCACCTAGAAAGAGAAATTAATAAAAGCATAACTGCAGAGTAGAAACCTAAACCAAAAATGCAAATGGATAATAAAGTGAAAGGAAGCAACACACATCTATCAGTTATAACCTTAAATATTAATGGACTAAACTCCCCAATCAAAAGACACAGACTGGGAGATTGGATTAGCAAACAGAACCCATCCATATGCTGTCTATAAGAAACACATCTTACCTTCAAGGATAGGCACCACCTTAAAGTGAAAGGATAGAAAAAAATATTCCAAGCAAATGGTACCAAAAAGAAAGCAGGTGTTGCTATTTTAATATCAGACAAAATAGACTTCAAAGAAAAAGAAATCAGAAGAGACAAAGAGGGCCATTACATCTTTATCAAAGGAACAATTCACCATGAATATTTCACAATCATGAATATATATGCACCAAACTCTAGTGCACCAAACTTTATAAAGACAATTCTCCAGGACCACAAGGCACAGATTAACCCCAGTACACTCATAGTAGGGGACTTCAATACCCCACTGAGCCCTTTGGACTGGTCAACAGGACTAAGAATAAACAGAGAGACATCTGAACTGAATGATACGATACACCAAATGGACCTCACAGACATGTACCAAATATTCCACACTAATAGGGCCTGTGTTGTTTCAAATCATCAAGCCTCTCCCTTCATCTCCTCTAGGTGACCCACCCATAAAGCCAGACAAAGTATTAGAAGGAAACCCTCCAACTCCTGATGATGCCTGTTATGCTGATTGCATAAGCAGGGAAGCCAAACGGGAATGGGTATCAGTGGAAGTGCAGATGAAAACTGACACTATATGGATGGACAGGAGAGAGGGACAAAGCAGCTAAATTAAGAGCCGTATGGGTAGTAATAACACAAGAGCCCTGGCACAGATAGTTGGACAGTCTTCCAAGGCCTAAACCTTTGGATGGCCCAATGGGAGAAAGAAAGCTGGTAGGTGATGGGGCAGCTACTATGGGGACAGCAAATGTGGAAGGAGATACATAACAAGGTACAGCAAGAGACAGTACCCTTGGTAGTCTGCCACATGGCAGCTCGCCACTTGGTGAGTTCCCCAGGAAACCAGGAAGCCTCTGCCCTTACCAAAATAAGAGCTATTTGCCCCCAGGTGCCCCTAGAAGCAGCTCGCTGGATCCATATCAAGTTTGGCCACAGGGGAACAGACACCAGATGGAGAATAGCCAAAGCAGCTGGCATCCTGGTTAAGTATGCTGACATCCGACAGGCTGTCCAAGCCTGTGAGGCTTGTTCCTAGTTACAGCCCCAGAGGTTACATGCCATGATGGGACACATCCATAAGTCAACCTCTGCCACAGGCCTTATGCAGGCCTTTCCATGCAGGTGAGCGATGGATGAGGCTACTATCAAAGGTCTTGTCCAACTCGGTGTCATGTATGGGTGCCCACAGAGAATTGATAGTGACAGGGGCACTCACTTCACAAATGCTGATATACAAACCTTGGATTAGAATAACCAGATTCGGGCTGGAGAGATGGCCTAGCGGTTAAGAGTGCTGACCGCTCTTACAGAGGACCTGGGTTCGATCCCCAGCACCCACATGGCAGCCGAGAACCGTCTGAAGCTCCAATTCCAGGAGAACTCCAGTTCCAGGGGAATCCGATACCCTCTTCTGACCTCCGCGGCATTGCACGACACGGGTGCACAGACTTGCATGCAGACAGTACATTCATACACATACAGAAATAAATAAAATTAATAAAAAAAAAGAATAACCAGATTCAATGGTATTTTCACCTTCCCTACAACCCTATTGGGACAGGGCTAGCTGAGAGAAAAAAAATGGGTTACTAAAGGAACAGTTAAAGGCCCTAAGCCTAGAAGGAACTCTCCAAGGGGGGGAAGGGCTCTTCCAGAAGGTATATGTTTGCTAAGTGGAAATCCTAGTACCAGGGGTGGGCTGCCCCATTACAAGTTGTTAGCCAGGGAGGCCCTGGGTTCCCCCCAAACAATAAAGGCTATTGCCTTCAATGTCGGCTGTACACTAGAAGCAGATGGTAAGACCATACTGTTGAAGACTCCGCATGATGTGAGTGCAGGAGAGAGAGAAATCAAACTAGGACTATGCTGGAAACTCCCTGTCACCGGATGGGTGGCCTTTATGGTGCCAGAAGGTGCTATGCAGGTGGCTGGATGAGAATTGTCCTCAATTCTGCTTAATGATGGACCTTGCGTGCTGCACTATAAACATGCTCACCAAGAAGTTTCTGCTGGTGCAATAGTGTTTGTGCAGCTGGCAAATTTTCAATTCGACCTAAAGCCCGCTCATAAGGGGGAACACACATCTGATATTGCAAGCCAGGCCAAGCCCCAGTGGCAGGGAAAGTCATAGTCCCCAGTGGATAAGCCACTACAGTTGCTTTGTTAGATGGCTGCAATGCCCCTAGGAAAGGACCATCCAAACATTTGTGTTTGCACCCATAAAGTAGGTTGATATTAAGGTCAATATTTGTTTACATGTTTGTGTTTCTTAATATTTGTGTTTTATTAGCAGGAATAAAAGAAACTCCTGAAAAGAACTGACAATCCCTTGAAAATGAAGGATAAGCAGACTTGAGCATTTGATTTGTCACCAGGCATCCCAACTCTCTCCCTCTGACCCTCCCCACACCTCCAAGACCCAGGGACATTTGCGGAAGAGGTTGTGGGAAAGTGTTGTAAGGGTCAATCAGAGGATGGGGGTGGGGTGTAAGGTGGGCAGTCCTCCGAAAGGGACGGACATTTGATGTCAAAGATTTTCTCATGGTCAAGAGCTCCCTCCTCTCTAAGCAAGGAGTTAGAGACCCTGCCACCCTTCCAGCTTTGATACTCTTGAGAACACAACTGAACTCTGGTATGCTGCCCAGGCTATGTTGGGGGAGGAGCCAGAGACAATAGACCATGTGGAACTGGGGCTCTCCCTCTCTCACCACGTCAGGGGCAGAGGTCACCAAGTCCAGGCAGGAACTTTGGACTTCATATGAGGGGAAGGAAGCTACTACTTAGCCTGTAAGTTGTTTTTTGTTTCCATTCGCTTTGTAGGCAAGCCTGAGTAAACTGGATTAGATTTCCCTGATCTGTGGTCCAGAGAGCCTTTCTTGGGTACCCAAGGGTGGGGGAAGTGAGACGCCACATGGATGGGCATCTCCTGAGTAGAATTTCAACAACAGGGGTGACTGAATTTTTAATTATAAAACACATTTAAGCCATTTAAGTCTTCCTCAATGTATCATGTCTGCATCCCACTGTGTTGGGCCCCTTCTTAGCAGGCTCCGTCCTTTTGCTAGTGAGAAGGTGCCACCCATTGGAAGTTTATGCCTTCAAATTTCCAGTGCAGCAGAAAACAGAGGAAAGAGCCACTATTTAATTGTCTACAGAAAACCCATTGATTCTTTTAGTAATCATGTCACATGATACTTCTGACCATTCTGACCATGAGGATGCCTGGGTCCCATGACATCCTCAGCACTAGAAGCCAATCCAACCCAAGCATTTAAACTGAGTGTAAGGAAGGAATGATACCATAAAGATGCTTCTGTAACAGAAAACAAAGAATGCTAGATAAGCAAAAAAAAAAAAATACTATCATTCCATGTTTGACTTTGAAATATCTCAGCATCTCACTATCTCTGCAATCATATATAAATTATTCTTTCTGTGCCTAAGTTTCTCTGTGTGTAAACTGGTACAGATAGATGGTAAGGAATATTCACCCTCCAGGATTCTTATGGTGACAATAGGTAAAAGAAGGTGGAGCATCTTATTCAACGTAGAATATAAAAAATACACAAAAATAGCATCCTAAGTCCAGTTCTCTTGGGATTGAAGAGCCAGCTGAACATTGGACATTGATGATCGTTGTGCTTGTAGAAAACTCAATACATAGTTTTCTTCCATTCCCATGTCACCCAGAGAGGGAATCTTGCCTGGTTCTGCAGTTTCATCAAACCCCTGCAATTCAAATCTTAAAACTAACTATGGGAAAAGATTTGTTTCTTCCAACAGGACAAAACGTCACCAACTTAATGGCTGAGAAAGAAAAGATACAGGTTTGCATTGAGTAGGATGTACCAAAAAGTGGCAATGGAAAGGCTGACCCGTCTGAACATTCAAAGGAAGAAAAGCCTCAGATTGCCATAAACATCGAACCCCTCTGTGGATCCTACATGTAACAACTAGTTATAATGAGTCCTAATGAAACTTACCTTCTAGGTGCCACAAAGGTTCTGATATGAGAGACTTCCTTGCCTTCCCACCCATAGAACAAGGAGAAATATGACAATGATGAGGTCGCTCCCCAACTGTAAATTGGAGACAACTATTGTAGAGGTGATCTCTTATAAAACCGGTAAAACTGCTTTCTTTAATTGACTACTAGACATGGGAACTGTGGAAGGGATTACTCTCTGTTCAGAACCAAATATAATACTAAAGTCCTAGGGCTATGCACTCAGGCAAAATATATTAATACAGGAGCTCTGACATCAGCAATGGATTGTTCTACCAGGTGGATGTTGGCCAGGGGATCCAAGGCCCCACAAAAGGTAAGGGCTCCTTGCCTCTAAGTTGGGATACCTACAGGAGGAGAGGCAATAAGACCCTGCTGCCGAAGACCTGACGTTAACATGGGAGGGATGTATTGAGACCACACATGCAAGTGTACAGATGGCCTCTGGAATGCCAGAGAGTGTTACCAAAGGCCACTAAACCAATAAAGCAAATATGGGTCTCCCTGAGTCAAGCAAGACTCCACCGTCAGCACCAGCTACACCTCACCTGCCTGGAAATACTGTGCAGCAGAGGCAGCCATGTGCCTGTATATCCCAAATCTAATTGGCTATTGGCTCTCCCCTTGGAGAAATAACCCATGGCTGATGCCACAAGCTTACATCCTCTACAGGTTAGGAGATGTTATAAGCCACAGTAAGACCCTGTCATATTTAACAGGGGGGAAAATTGTAATTCATGGATTAACATATCCAAACATGTGTCTATGCTAAAGTAACCTACCATAACTATTAGTGCTGCTTAAATACCTATATATCTAATTGCTTGTTCTTCATTAGTAGGATCGAAAGGTTATTCCTGGACAAACTGTCAGCCCATGAAAGGAAACAGCCAGAATTGACCAGAGTCCAAGTCAACAGCTCCAGAGAGAGTGGACTGTTTTACCTCTCATCCACCTGTGCCCCTTTTCTAAGCCTAGGGAACAACCTGCGGAAGAGGGGGCGTGGTAGAATGTAAGGGCTGCGATTGGGGTGAATGGTGAAACTACAGCAATGTAGTCTGGACACTCATTTGATCAACTTGATTGAACAAACAACCTGTCACCCCCCACTGGATGGTGGGGCTGTAGGTGTTTGGGCACAACAGCCTGCAGATAGGTTTTGCATGAAGGATGCTTGTACTCATGGATTATCACTTATAGCTAAAAATAAAAAAAAAAAAAAACTGAGAGAAAGATGCAGGACAGTTATGGCAGAATGCATGATCTGGGATGGGGTGGGGGTGGGGGTGGGGAGGGAAAGGGAAATAAGCCTGAACTGAATTGGAAAAAATGTATGAAATGCACAAAGCATCAATAAAAACTAATTAAAAAAAAAAAAAAAAGAAAACTCAATACATAGTTTTCTTCCATTCCCATGTCACCCAGAGAGGGAATCTTGCCTGGTTCTGCAGGTGAAGGTGAGACACATCATCGGCATCATTAAAAGGCACACCTGCAGAGCATCAAAGCAGCTGTGTTTATTATCATAATTCATCAACCTTTTCACAGTAATTTCTCACTCATTATGGAGAGGTAGTTCTATTTTACTTGATTAGAAATAACTCCCTGTAATTTCATAGTGAAAAATGAACTTGACATTAGGCTTGTGCTAGATTCATTGCCTTCGTCTCCCTGTATGGGCTGCTACCTTCATCGTCAGAATTCTGTCACTTTTCTACTAAAAACACAACCTGAAGCCAAATCAGAAACTGCCATTCTTCAGCCCCTTGTGCTTTATTAATAATATAATGAGTTACTTTTTGTAAAGTAATCTCTATTACTGAGATGTAAAAAATAAAACTTGAGCATTTCTTTATTAATCTTTATAGTGTAGCTTAGTTTGTCCTGAATTACTTAATTATGTAACTAACAACAACAACAACAAAAACAAAATAACCACCCCACACAGTTACTTACTTTCAGGAATCCATTTTATGTTTCTACTGTTGAGATGGATATGAGGATAATGGAAAAGATGAAATCCATCCCCCTCAAGCTCCCTTGCAGCACTTTCCTCATGCTATTTAGGTGCAAGTCAGTTGCTCCCATGCGAGATCTGGGAAGTGGGGACAGGAGAAAACTGCCTATTTGTTTGGTATTTCTGTTCCTTTGCTGTTTGGAGAGATTATGATCTTGATCTTGGGATCTGGTTCCAAGCTTTGTGGGTTTGGGAGGAAAGGTCGGAGGCATTTGCTTTGTTCCTGTGTATTGCCATGCTGTAATAGTCTCTTGATTTTAGACTGTCCTGATGGGGCTGGTGGCTTTATAATGGAAGAAAAGGCAGCAGGTCTCTTGGGTACCCCAATTCTACAGCACAACTTCAAGAATTTCCTGAAACTTCAGACATCCCAATGGTTCTGAAGTCACCTAATAGAGCATAAAAAAAACTTATGCTGAATGTCATTACAGTGACCACTGTTCTCTGAAACTTAGCTCCTATATTTCATTGAAAAATGTACCTTTAGTCATTGGTTTCTTTTTAAAAAATATTTTGTTTATTATTTTATTTTATGAGTATCTGTGTATTGTCTGCATGTATATAAGTGGACCCATATTGTACAATGCCCTTGGAGGTCAAGAGAAGGCATTGGATCCCCTGGAACTGGAGTTATAGACAGTTGTTAGCTGCCATGTGAGTGCTGTGATTCAAACCCAGGTCCTCTTAAAGAGCAGCCAGTGTTCTTAACAGCTGAGCTATCTCTGCAGCCCCAGTCATCCATTTTTTTTCACACATAAAATAGCAACTTGTGGCAGAAACAAACACCTCTCTCTTTCTCCCTCTCTCTCAAGGGGTAAGGAAAATTCTTCATAATCATAGTAATATAGGACTATGATTTCCTTCTCATTTCAAAGTCTGGTCTCTGTCTCTTTAAACTTCCTAGTGACAATATGAACATAAATAATTTTTCCAAGGTAAATACATGGCAAAATCAACATTTCGAAAAAGGTGTTTATGTAGTAGTGTGAATTAGAAGTAACATGTGACTATCGTTCAGATATTTGAATTTTTTTTTTTAGTTTTAAAGGAGGGTTTAATTTAATTATGATGCTGGGCCAGCACTCAATTCAGGAGGAATGTGGCCACAAGGTGTGGGTTACAGGGTAATTTATAAGTACAACAGCCAATCAGAGTTTAGCATCACAATTAAAGTTATCAATCAAGTACACCAGCCAATCAGAGTTTAACACCACAATTAAAATTACCAATCAAGTACACCAGACAATCAGAGTTTAACACCACACTTAAAGTTACCAATCAAGGGGAAACGCATGAAGCAAGCAAACCAATCATTTCTAGAATGACTAAGGAAAAATGGCTTAATGGTATCTGAGAACACTACCCCTGAGTTTTTATAATCCTCTATCTCAATAATCCTTTGTCTCATTTCCCCCTCTTGTTGTGAGGTCTTCAAATCCTTGAAGGAAGTTCATAAGAGTCAACCGAAGTTGGTGTTTCCAAGATGGAATTATCTCTGCTAGGGAGGGGGTTGTATTGGGTCCTTAGCACCATGATTTAATAGAATTTACCCACTGGTTAATAAATCTGAGAAGTGAGTTAAGGATGAATGGGATACAAGTCAAAGCAACCAGAAGGATAAGTTTACTGGCAGATCTAGGAAGTCTTCAGCTCTGAGCTAAGAAAGAAACTGGCTCTTTGGAGGGGGGGGGTCTTGACCCTAAACTGCCTAGCCAATTTTTAGCTCCTACTTTTATCACATTACGCTCTGAGGCGGTTACCCCAATTGCCAAGAGGGAATTGGGGCACTGACTTCTTCCATGCTGAAAAGGGGCATAGGGGGCGGCAACTGGGGTACCTCCTGCTCAATGGGTCTATCTAAAAATCCTCCAAAATTATAGTTATAGAGAGAACAAAGTCTCTGACTGGTGCCTGTGAAAGAGATGTGAAGGCAAGAGTAGTTAGATACATTTTCTAGGCAGGGAACCAGGAGATGAACAGGGTGAATTAAATGTCCAACTTGAAAGTCCATTAGAATTTCTCAACAAGGGGTTCTGAAGAATCCATTATTGGGCTTCTCCTTTTGTTCCTTGGCCATGGTGTCTGGACTCAGGATCTGCTTTCCAGGAAATTTTGATAGTTATGGTGTGAGTTTCCTCTTAGGTAGTTGCTAAATAGAAAGAGGAAATTTTATTATTTGACAACAGATCTCATATGACTTTAAGTCTAATGTTTAGAAGCACAATCTGTCAGACTTTAAAGGAAATATAATGATTACTTGTCTTTTGGTTATACTTTCCTTTTGGTTGTTTAAGTCCATACAGTTAGCCCAGATTAACCAAGTTTTGCTTTCTCAAGGTCAGTTGAGGATCTGGTCCTCAGGGGCCACTCAGGTTTGGGGGGGAGGTGGGAAGCCCCTGGCTCCTTTTGGCTTTTTGTTTACCAGTTCCATCCACTTGAGGACAAAGTCAGGTCTTGCAGGACCAGGCTTCCCTTTTTGAAACATGAGACTTTCCTCTTTATAGACTGGACACTGACTAGAGTCCCATTAGTGGATCTTCAAGACCTCCTTGCACAGGAAGACTGGTGACTCACATTTGCATGACATTCCAAGAAATGCCCCCATACATAATCCCCTGGAACTTAGGTGACCTCAGAGGGCAAGGAACAAAATTATCCCTTAAGTCCCTTGGCCGAATTGGTGTGAGCATTAAGTATGGTTGTTAACCACCCAGAAAAGTTAAGTTACACCAGCCTGATACTTTTAATTACTGTATAATATTTTAGAAAATGCTTGGACAAAAGCTCAAGCAGCCTTGTATAACATTGACTGGAAGAGAGATTTAACACCATACGTTAAGCAGGCATAGCCCATGGGAGAAAATTAAACAATTTTAGGCCTATCTTAAATAAAAACTCTGCCACAATTTACTACAAACAGGAAGTCTCTTTCTTTCCCAGACCCCCCATATCCTGATTTATAGTTCTTCTAGAAAGGCAGGAGTTGTATCACATACCTAAAGACAGGAAATAAACTGATAGGGATTATCAAACCCATCCAAACTGTCTCCTTATGGACTGTATGCAGCTCCTTCGGGGAGGTGGAACCTAGCTTCTTTTGAGCCAAATTATATTGTTAGACCAAAGGAAATATCAAAAATAGCACTTGCATGATACAGAGAAGCATAAAGTACATCTTTCAGTAGCCAGAGGTAACCCACTGCTTGCCATTGCGCATTTAATTAGTAATCTCTAACAGGGAGTTCAGTACAAGCCAGGAGTGGATCGAAAACTAACAACTCTGTATATCTTATTCTTTTACTAAACTTTGAAGTGCCATCTGACATGTAGATAAGGCTTGGGCAAATATTTGAATTTTTAAATCCAAATTCCACAATATATAAATCATAGAGACTGAGCCTACAATTTTGGTGGGCCAATACTTGACTTTACAGTAATGTGCCAGTGGTAAAAGGTCTTCCCTTAATTTGGCTTTTTTTTCTTTTGAGACTGTTTAGTTCTGGCTGGCATGGAGCTCAGTATGTAGACCAGGCTGGCTTCAAACTCACAGGGATCTGCCTGATTCTGCCTCCTAGTGCTGGCATTAAAGGCATGTGCTACAATGTCTGGCCTTTAATTTGGCTATTTTAATGTTGTAATTAAGTAAGGTTAAGGTCAGGTTAAGATTGGAAAAAAGTGTTAAAGAAAGATGATACATCTGTTTATACAGGAAGGAGAAATCCTTTTTCTTTTTCTTTTCTTTAAATTTTATTTATTTTTATGTGTATGAATGTACTGTCTGCATGTAGGTTTGTGTACCTGTGTCGTGCAAAGAGAAATCCTTTTTCTACATGAGTCATAAGAAAATTTTAAAGCTGATACTTGGTACCCTGAGCCCTGGATTAAGTTTTACAAATGAACTAGAGAAATAAAACTTGTCACTCTTTACATCATGTTCAGGCAATAGGAAACAATACATGAATTAGTAAAATATTGGTGTTTCAGAAGGCTCTTCTGGATTTCTGGTCTATGGCTGGGGTGATTTTGAATGTAATATCAAGAGATGCTACTTAATTACCCTTTTGCCTCCCTCCTAGGGCAGTTTCCTAATTTCCTTAAGAGAGGAGACTATGATAAAAAGAAAAAAATACTATCAATGGAAAAATCTAATGAATATCTGCATCACTTAGAGTGAGGAAGAGAAACAGAAATGGAGATCTGAGCCTGACCTGGTGGTACAAACCTATAATCCCAGCTACCTAGGAAGCTTAGGTAGAAAGATCATAAGTTCAAGTCCAAGGCAAGCCTAGGCAGCAGAAAGACCTCAAAATGAAATGTAAAAAGAGGTCTGTACATATAGCTCAGTGATTGAACACTTGCCTGGCCCTGGGGTTAGTCCCAGTGATGCAGAGTAGGAAGAGAAGAATAAGAAATGAAATCCCAGAAGCCATAAGTTTCTGAGAGTCACTGTCAATACTACAAATGCATCTATATTTTACAGACCATTGAATACAGTAATTTGCTGACTGTTTGCTGAGCATTTGTTGATCTTAGAGGAATGTGATTGTTGGGTCCACAAATCACAGAGAGACACTCTCAAGTCCAGGATTCAGTCTTTGAAACAAAATTTATTTAATTTGCTGGTGCACCAGGGAGCCAATTGAAAGTTGGTGCACCAGGGATGCTACTCAATCCATGCAGGGAAGAGTGCAATCTCAACAGTTTGCTACAGAGAGATTTTAGAGAGAAAAAACACAAAACTAGGGGAATTTTGCAGTTGCTTGGGAAACACAAAGCAAGCAGTGGTGACCTCCAAGCTGATTGGCTGTGACTAGAAGCATGAAGCCCCTGGGGGAGTGGAATGCATCCCCCCCAGGGAATGGGATGCACCCCTTAGGACTGGAATGCACCCCTCAGGACTGTGAAAGTTCACATTGACTTTAAACAGCTCTGGGAACCAGGAGTCAGGGGCGGAGTGGCAGAAAATGTGCTTCTATGCCCAAGGTGTGCCTTAGAGGCAGTCATGGAAACCAGGCTTGCTCCAGCTAACTCAACTTTACACAGCTGACTCCTTTGATTGACTCTTTCTGTTCTGCTCCCAACAGATGGTCTTACAAGAGCAGAAAGAAGATCATGGTGGGTTGAGAGGTAAATGGAGTGGAACGAAAAGAAATGGAAATAATAAGTATATACCTTTGGCTTGAGAAGATGACAGTGAAAGAATGATGGGGAGACTGCTGGATCCAGGCATGGAAAAATCTGGGCATGCTCCTTCAGGAAAAATTATCACTGAAGAAAGAGAAAATAAATATAAAGATGCAATGGAGATAAATTATAAGTTTATAATACAATGAAAGTGGTTATCTCTTGAAATAATATACTTTGAAGTGCAATGAAGATAAATTTTTCAAGAATTTTGTGTAGTTTGTTTCTTTCTGACTTTAATGAATACTGTTGTGGAGTCCTACTCTCTCTATGACATCCATCATCTTCATCAGAGCAGCTGTGACTACTTATACGAGATCCTCAAGACTGGGCTTATTGACTGTTGATATCCCCTCTCAGCAGGAGGGGATAAGGAAGGTCATTAGACTCTCTGCTGAGATTCCAGCCATTCCCTCCTGCACTTCGCAGCCTTCTATATATAATTCTGCTCTGCTTGCTTGTGGCCTCAGGGCCTTGGGAGGTCTAGAGTGTACAGTGTATGGAAAGTGAACTGAAGGGGACATTCCATTTATGCAGTATAGGGAAGTCATCATCCATGATGGGGTGAGACATTTTGGTGGTGCGACTGCTTTGGAGTCCTCCACACCCCTGGAAGTAACCTTTCATTCCTGATCGATAAGGAAATCCAATAAACTCATTGGTTCCACGATATGGAATTTGGGGAATTGTGCTTTGATCTATTGCTGCTTCCCTATGGGGAAAGGAGATGTTTGTTTTTATCTTCCCTAGGAAAAGTACATATAACAATCTATACCACTTCCTTTTATCTGGATCTTTGGTTTTTTGAGACAGAATCTCACTATGTATCTCAAGATAACATTGAACTTACTGTGCAGCCCAGGCTGGCCCTTGAACTCACAGTCAGTCCTTCCTTAGCATCCCAAGTGATAGGATTACAGGTGAGTACCAACATACTTATAAATTGGACCAAATAGTAATAAATATTGAGAAACTGGAATGAGGGGTTTGTGTTTTGTGTGCATGAATGAGAGGAAGAAAAGATGAAATCCACACAAGTGGGATTATTTTAAAAAATCTTGGTAAAAGGGTAGAGCAGGCAATCCAGAACATAGTATAATTGAAGAGGACTTTAGAGAAAATGAATTGCTTGTCTTTGCAAATTCTTTGATGGATACCATAGAGGACTGATTCTAAATTTTGATTGATGGCTGTAGGACACAAGGATGTATGACCAACATCCTCCTCAGATGAAGTCTCTCAGATATTTTTAGACAGTGACCCATTTACCATGTAGGGAACAGCCAATAGCTTCTTAATATAAAATAGTCAGGGGCCTCTTAAGGTCTTGTGAGAATTGTTTTCCCAACAATAATCCCTACAAACTCATAATCTAAAATGTTTAAAAATATCTTTCTAATCTTCAAGTTTGCACTAGTACAGAGGACAGTTGGGTTTGTAGAAGGCTGTAGTCTGGTTCAGCCTTGTACCAGACAGCCTGACCTTGACCCAAAGTAAATTCCCAGTGAGAAGTCTCCCTGGGTTTAGAATTTGCGTGAACATTCTAGCGGCAGTTTGATGATAATGTATGATACTGCAAACGGGAAAGAAAGGCAGCCATAGTCCTTTGCCTGGTGTGAAATTGCCATGGAAGGTGACAGAAGGAGAATTTCCTAGAGGAAAGAAACCTGGGCTGCGAATGACATGAGGCACAGGGGCTCCTTCCAGACAGTAGAAATTTGCATTCATTCATTCTTTCAGCAGCTAATTAACAAGTAAGTGGACAGATGATGTTACTGGTCTATTCCAGCCATCATATTGTTTTTCCATGTTATTAAAGTTCATGATCATTGACTAGGCATCTGCCAAGAAGGGATAAGATAGCAGCATTCTTAATAAGGTTAATCAACAGAGAGTTGCATCTCTTTGTTTGAGAGCTTTATTTACCCTAAAACACAATAATGAAAATTATATTAAATTCTTAGATCCATATATGTGTTTGCCACCAATAATCAAACTTGATTTATTCTATTTTATACAACTGTAACCACATGAGTTTAATATAACATTTTCAAGAACTGTACGAGCAAATGTTTGATCATAACAAATGAATATTCATTGTAGAAACAAATTGCATTCGGTTATTAATAGCATCATATTCCTATTCAATTATAAAGATATAGATACATTTCATCCATCCCTTCAGCTGCCTTCATGGCTCTCTAATGTCTCATCTTTTTCCTGCTTCACATTTATTTCACTATTCCCAGTACCCAGCAATATGCTTCACATTGTAAGGTCTAATTAATATTGGGGAACTCAGTGTAATTTGAAAATATGAAATTACCAGAGATCTAGGACAGGTCTAAAGACCCTTTATGTGGTTATTTATCTGGTAACATCAGTTTTACTCCTTTCTTGGGAAAGCCATTCTATAATTGAAAGAATATTTCGCCGTGATTCATTTGAAGCTTGTCTCCATTTCATTTCATCCCATTAATCAAGGGAGAAATTTTTAGCCTCATACCTTCATACTCAAAAATGTCTGGCATATTGAGTCAGGTTGGAAGCTTTTACCTGGCCTTTTATTATATTAAATCGTGGTGGTGAATAAAAGTTGTTTGAGCTTGTTCTTAAAATAAAAATGAACATGATAAAAATCATTGGAATTATTAACATCATCTGGTGTCTTCTTAAACTTGGGTCATTTCTAGCCCTTAGCTGTCAAGGTGGCATTAAATAATCTCATTGAGCAAAATCAGGAGCCAAGGTGACCACGATTTATGCCATTGTGATTCTGCAGCATGGCAAGGTTAGGCTGAGCCTAACAGCTGCATTAGCTCACAGGTGTCATTTTGTTCACTGGGGGATGATTTGCTCCTCTCAGCATGCCTGGTGCGTCAGCAGATGCCTACTCAGCCTTCACGTTAATACCCTTCCCTGACTGCCTGTGAGTGACAGGCTCTAGAAGAACAGAATTGTGTGCCTGGCAAAATTTTCAGGCCCAGTCTCATGCCCACGCTGTTCTGTGTTCTCTCTCATTCATCCTTAACAGCAAAGTGAGCTGATAGGACCAGAGAGTTTGTCTCCATATCACTTGCTAGTTCTAGTCCATAATAACTCTTCTCCCTCTTTTA
Source organism: Rhizomys pruinosus (assembly GCA_009823505.1). Taxonomy (NCBI): domain Eukaryota; kingdom Metazoa; phylum Chordata; class Mammalia; order Rodentia; family Spalacidae; genus Rhizomys; species Rhizomys pruinosus. The sequence continues at coordinate 5,041,414 of VZQC01014413.1, read as the reverse complement.
CATGAGCTAAAGTGCAATCTTCTTTGATGTAACTTCATCTTCCCTCAGATAGCGAAGGAACAAAGCCATCAACCATAGCAGAGCCTGACCTCCTACAGTGGCTGACCTGTCATGGGCAATTGCCGGAAACATCTCTGGGTTAGTCATTCTCAAATCTTTCTGAACAGAAAAATCCCTTTATAAGTGTTTTGTTGTTACAGTGATTAATTCATTTGTGTACAAATACATACTTAAAATCATTTACAAGAATATTAAAATTACGTTAAAATATTAACTTACAAATATTTCATGCCATTTTTCTATTTGATGAAGTCATTTTACATGATCTTGCTACATCAGTTTTTTGTCATATTTTAAATCACTATCACTTCTCCAATGCACATCATATTTTCATGCAAGTCATTTGAGAGTAATACAGAAAAAATTTAAAGTCTGTACATATTTTTCAGTCATTGATAATTTTACTTCCTAAGCCACCAGCACCAAAACCACGAGCTTAGGACACAAGGTCCGGTTGTTTCTGCCCTGTAAGTGTTTTTATTCATATTTCTACAACATAACCACTAATTATTTTAGAAAGCCAATTTATAATGACATTTAATACTTGCAAATGTGAGGTTCTATTCTTGGAATAAATCAATAAATATAAATTACAATTTATTTCCTCCACTTTTAAAAGCTATTTTACTTTTTTTAGCTGATTCTTTCAGATGACCTCTATGAACATCCCAGCTTTAGAGCCAAGCATATTTCTCCTTAAACAAGACTTTGCTGTCTAAATAAAGCGATTGAGAGAGCCTCCATGCTGTGAGATCCTTTGTAAGGATCTTAAATAAGAGGCAGCTTACTGTTTTCCAAAGAATAATTTTGAAGGGAGAAAACTCACAATCTTTTAAAATTTTCAGACCTATAGTATTTGACCCAAGAGCTCTGAAATATATACAGGAAATATTATTTCAAAAGCATCTCATAGACTTCCGATTTAGTTAATGGTAGTATAGGAGTGGGGGGGGCACTTCCCATACTTCTTTAGGTAAGCAATGCTGTCAGTTTGATTTGAATAGTTCTCGTCTTTACACTTAAGCATTACACACACACACACACACACACACACACACACACACAGAGAGAGAGAGAGAGAGAGAGAGAGAGAGAGAGAGATTTCTCAACCTAAACATTATTGATGTTTCTTCTGCATAGAAAAACACTCCTGGTTGAGAACCACTAATATAATTAATCAATCCTCTTTCAATGGAGATTCAGATTATATTTTCTGATTTTGTTTTCCCTCTACTTACAATAAAAACATATATATATATAATATATATATATATATATACTATATATCCTTAAATGTTGATGTTTTGTTTTTCTGTTACATTCCCACTAGGGGAAATTGTCAGGTAACTTTCTAATAGCTTGTAGGAATTTACATGCCACCACAATTGCTATACTCTGACTAGCACTAAATAATAATCATATCTATTTTTCATATTTTTGCTAGTCAAATGTACAAAAATGATGCCCAAGGTGATTTTGATTTTTAATTTTTCTTTACCACTTATAAAATTTTGTATTTGAAAATGTGAGATGCTATTCTTGGAATAATCACTAAAAGATAAGTCTTCAACAGATGGATTTATTAGTCATTTGCTTTTAATGTTTCATAAAACTTATTTTTATAATATTTTTGGTATTTTTATTTTATGTATATGAGTGTATTGCCTGCGTGTATGTAAGTGCATCCATGCCATGTAGTGCTCACAGATGTCAGAAGAGGGCATCAGATTCCCCTAGAACTGCAGCTATCAATGGTTATTGGCTGTCATGTGGGTGCTGGGAATTGAACCCAGGTCCTCTGTAAGAGCAGCCAGTTCTCTAAACCACTGAGCCATCTCTCCAGGCCCACATGAAACTTATTTTTGTCCTTGCCTATTTTTATGGGTTTCTGTCTTCTATTTTCACCAGTTTGTAGAAGCTCTATATCTATTTGTGATACTTTTAGAAAAGGGTCAATAGATTTAGAGCGAAGACAATCACTTGTTTTTAAGATTTGGTTTTTGGTGTAGTAAGCCTTCTCTGCATTTTGTAGGCTCAATTTTGTGGGGAAACTAATTTTAATACAATGAAGCTAAAGGTGTGATTAGTGACTTGCTCAGAGTGGTGTCTTCAGCTGCGAATTGAAGAGACAGTACTCGGTTCCCCACCGAGAGGGTCCTCCCTTCCGCTCACTCTGCTTTCCTTGCACCGCACTCCATCTGTGCATGTTTACAACAAAGAACAGAGTCAGTATGAAAACTTAAGGCAGCAAAGAATAACAAAATATCACAACATGAAAACAACTTACATGCCTTGAGAACATAATTTTTTATACTGCCTTTATATAGCATGCCAGATATCTAAGAGGAGGTTGAGGGGAGACTGCTATCCCCCTAGAACATTGAAGGGACCAGAGACAGAGCAGATGGTTGCAGGGCATTCCTGGCTGGGAACTCTGCCAGTGAGCATCCAGTTAAGAGGCACACAGATAGTCTGAGCAAGACAGCCAAGAGACTAATATGTTCAGATGGCATGGTGCCTTTTTACAAACTGCAGGGCTATTTACTCACAGCAGAAGGAAACAGGGTTTTAGGAGCTCTGCCTAACATCTTAAGCATCATATTGTATTGGAATTCCCTTCCCTGTGAGAAAACAAATGTTTTAGAGAAAAACATTCTTTGAAATATTACTTCTAAAATTCTGTAATTTTGAAAGTAGAACCATCCAAATTTTATTCTCCATATTGAGAGATCTTAAGCCAATTTGTTTCTATGGGTGCAATTTACAACACCGTTTAATACATGCTTACAGCTGAAGACCCAGAGAAATGTGGTATGGTGACAAAGAATTTGTGTATTTAATGGAACTGAGAAAAATGGAAGTCAGATGGCTGGTTTCTGCTGTGACACTGTCTAGTTTCTGTATCGTCATATGCAAGCCAGTCAAAGAATAATTGTTTGCTCATGCCTAACCATTCCAAACATGCATTAAAGGAAATGAACAACAATAATTAGATAATTTTATCTTTGATTAAAAACCTTTCAGCTTTTTCTGGATGCTTGCAGCAACAATTTTCAACCAGAGTGGTGGGTGGGAATAGATACGATATTTTAAAACAATGGACTTCATCCAGGATTCTGATGTGTCTATTTTTTTTATTTTTTTCACAATGTTTATCAATAGATACGAGTACATAAAATCAGGGCATGAACATGATTTGATAGACTAAGTAGACTTAATTTCAATACTATAATAAGGGAACAGTTCAAATTCTCACCATTTGTTTCACACCCACAAAAACCACTTCAAGGGCATTAAGGATCTCTCAAATCTGATCAGTTTTGTGCAAGTAAACCATGTTTCTTTTTGAAAAGACTTGTGCACTTGCCCAGGCTCAAGGATATTGAAATCTAGCACATAAAGCCTATTACTAGAGGTAGAAATTCAGGCAATATACTTTTATGGCAACAACCATCAATTACAGTTAAGGATTTTCTGTAACAACCAAATGGATAGTCTAATATTGCAACAACTCAAGTATTACTGACCAAAGTGCATTTCTACAATGTTCAGTGTTTCTATTCAGTTTTCTAACTTTAAACAGCCTATGATAAATGGCAGCAGAGAAGGTCCTTGTAATAAACTGCCTCTGCTTGAGAACCTATGATGTAATTATTGCATGCTGCTAATATACTATCTAAGATATTCCTAAAATATTTGATGGTAGATTATGATTAAGACATTACATTACGAAAAACCTTATGTAGAAGGAAACCCATACTGATGTGCTTCTGCTTTAAATATTGTGCCCCCAATTTTTTGTTATTTTTTTATTTTTGTATGTGTTTGAAGATACTGTCTGTATGTAGGTTTGTGTACCTGTGTCGTGCAATGCTGTGGAGGTCAGAAGAGGGTGTCAGATTCCCCTGGAACTGGAGTTAAAGATGGTTCTCAGCTGCCATGTGGGTGGTGGGGATTGAACCCAGGTCTTCTGCAAGAGCAGTCGGTGCTCTTAACCACTAGGCCATCTCTCCAGCCCTGATGTGTCTATTTATAAGGTGTCCCATCCACTACCTCCACCCAAAATGATGATTAGGCAAGCCAGTTAGAATGAAATGAATGGTAAGTTGGACATAGAAAAAGGTGGAAAATGACCAATTTTAGAATTCAAAGAAATTTGAGAAATTTACACACATGTGTAACTTCAAGAGGCAGTGATGGGGGCTGAAGAGATGATGGCTCAGTGGCTAAAAGCACTGGCTAGTCTTTCATAGGACCTGAGTTTGATTCCCAGCACCTGCAAGGCAGCTAACAAACATCTGTAACTCCAGTTCCAAGAGAATCCAATGCCCTCTTCTGACCTCCTCAGACATTGAGCAACATAAGTGCACCTATACACATTCAGGCAATGAACTCCTACACATAAAAAAATAAATTAAAAAAATTTAAAGAACGGGTTAATAAATATATGGTTCTTCCACAGGTTCAAGGAGAATTTACTTCAAAAATATTCAACTTAAGTGGCAACTATTCTTCTTCTACCAAGCCATTTACCACAGAGATGAGTATTTGAGGTTAAAAGTCAGCAGAATGTCAGCTTCAAGGTCAATCTGGCATCTTTCATGAGAGTTATGGGGAGCACCATCAGCTTGATTCTGTCATCACAGTAATTTCCTGAAGTGGGTCCTCTCCGCATGGCATCTTTAGAACCCTACTGGATGGAGGTCCTCCGCTGGCTGGCACTCCAGGGGCAGATTTTTATCCAGCTGACCTTGGATTCTACTTTCTTTTTTTTTTTAATTTATTTTATTAATTTTATTCATTTCTGTATGTGTACGAATGTACTGTCTGCATGCAAGTCTGTGCACCCGTGTAGTGCAATGCCGCGGAGGTCAGAAGAGGGTGTCGGATTCCCCTGGAATTGGAGTTCTCCTGGAATTGGAGTTTCACACGGTTCTTGGCCGCCATGTGGGTGCTGGGGATCGAACCCGGGTCCTCTGTAAGAGCGGTCGGCGCTCTTAACCACTAGGCCATCTCTCCAGCCCCCGAATTCTACTTTCTATGGGGGATCTTGCCATAGGGTTGAAGATTCAGGGAAATCATTTGAAATGAAAGCATTTTAATACATTTGTTTCTTTTTAAAGATTCCAGGAAATTCTATGCAGCTGAAAATGGCTTTATTTCTTGATATATGAACATGGCAAGACTCCCTATATAATTTTAGGAAAGGCTATTTATATACTCTGGTTTGGTTCAACAATTTACCAGAAAGATAGATTGCTTTCATCAGCAGAGTGATTGCCTTTGTTCCTGTAAAGGTCTCTTTGGGGAAGTTTCCATTTTGTTTTCCATCTTGTTTTCATGTCTAAGGAGTAGGAATTATTTGCCCAAGTGCTGCTGATTCACTGTACAAGTGATATCACATACATTAGATACATCAGAAGATAGCCATCCTTGATGGGTTTATGGATCAAGGCCATCACTGTGTATTCTGTTCTAGGAAGCTACACCCTTGAGTTTGGCAGCAGTATTCTGACTGGATTTCTCTAGACAGTCTAGCTGAGAGATGGATCTCCTTTTGGAACAAAGGCAGACACTGAACGTTTTGCTGGTTCCAATCTGGCACCTTTCCATGGGTGATACTCAAAATACTTAATGATTATAACAATAAACATGGTGAAATTGACTAGTATAAAATCAAATATTAAAAATTCTCTTATTCAAATAAACTAAATAATATAACTTACTAAACAATACAAATGTGAAAATTATTTAGAAAAAAACTTCATAAAATTTCAAGCTTTCAAATTTAATCCTTCATGTGATATGACCACCATAGGCTAAGTTACAGTGGGTTGAAAAGACCTTACCAAGCTCCTCCAAAACCCTCCCCATTAGCTGGATCATCATTTGCTCCCTGGTCTCCATGCGCTGTTGGGTGCAGCCTTCTGTCACTGGGCATGTTGCCTGTCCTTCACAGCCAGGTACGCATGTGGTACCAGCACTTTGTACATCACAGCCAGGTATGCGTGTGGTACCAGCACTTTGTACAATCCAGTCTGAGAGCCTTCTTTTTAGATCCTGCAGGTAATAACACCTACCCCTCTGTTAACCAGCAGTTTGTACAATCCCGACTGAAAGCCTTCTTCTTAGACCCTGCAGGTAATAACACCCACCCCTCTGTTATAATCCTTCTGACTGAACTGTGGCAACAGACAAGCTTCTCTTTCCTTTGCTGTTGCTGCTTGATACCATGACCTACTACTGGCTACTCCCAGGCCCAGCTACCTGAGTCTATTGTCCTCACATGACATCATCACATGTGATTTCCATAATGTTGCATGGCAGTTTGGTTGGAATTGAGACATTCCTTCCAGGAGGGAGTGGAGAGCTCATGAGACTCAGGAGGTAAATAAATATCAAATGTCTGGGAAAGCTGAAACTTGTAAGATTCACCAGGACCCCTCTCCAGGGTTGTAGAAGCAGTAAAGAAGTGATGGAGCAGGAGAAATTGACCAACTGAACTGTGGGGAAGAGATCTCGGAACTTCCCAAACCCCTCAGGTTATGCAGAGAACTACAGGGGTGTAGCTTTCATGAGTGATCCCCCACATTGAGGTGCACTTTCAGTGATGCAGGTGCTTTTCAGTCATCCCTGCTTTGTAAGTAAGCCCTCACCAATACTCATGTTAAATGCCAATAAAAACTCATTGGCTCACCAAGTTGGATATTTGCACAATTTGGTCTACCTTTCTGGGGTGAGTGTGTGTGTGTGTGTGTGTGTGTGTGTGTGTGTGTGTGTTGTCGTTGTTCTTGTTGTTGTTGTGTCTCCCCAGGGAGTCTCTCACACAACACATAAGTAGGAAATTGCTCCTCTTGTTCAAGGTGCTGAATCCTTTCTCAGGATCTGCTGATCAAATAGCAATTACATTTTAAAAATTAGCCCATAAAAGTCTGCCTGAGGTGTTAATATACTCAATGTCTCTATTATTACCTAGGTCACACTAAAACAGAATACCAATTTGTTAATGGTCAGAGTGACATTCTATAATAATCAGGTTGAAGTAATGAGCTGACATTAGAAATTATATTACTAATTACTGCTTATTTCGCCTACTGTTTTATTCTTTACAACTAGTACAGACGTAATTCAGAACTTTAACAACCTGCCCACTGGCTTTCTCAAATATTTGGCTTTGAGTCTTCTCCAAACTGCCCAGCTTCCTTGAGTTCCTGGACTTGGCACCACCCTCATGACTGGTCATGGCTTGACTAAGATGGAAGATGGTTTTGTCATTAGTCCCCAAGACCTGAGCAACTTTACTGAACTAAGAAGTTTCTAAATATATTTGCTCTTATTTTTAAGGGAATTACCTAAAAGTTTTTGATTGATAATCAGTATAAATATATTTTTATTGATGCTTTGTGTATTTCATACATCATTTTCCAATTCAGTTCATATACTTTATTAAATTATGTAATCATGAATATGTCTTCCATGATCCCAGTACTGAATGAACACAACCGTTTTATTGTTATTGGTCAAATGATACATACAAAAAATAGTGTGATTTCTCTGGGCAGAGACACTATCTTTCTGTTTACACCTTGACTATCATGTGTCAAGAGCCTTGCACACTGAATTTTCAAACTAAATGTTTGAATGAATGAAAGGTATTTCCTTAGGTTGCATTGGAGAGCTTGGGGTATGGAAAAACACTCCAATCAAAACATGATTTTGGATCCAAGCTGGTTTTGACCAGAATCCCAGCATTTCTCTGGTACTTACCTATCCTGCAGACTTGTCACTTAACATCTATAGTCCTCCATTTTAAATTCTGGAAAACCAAGGTTCATAATAGTAATAATATTTTTTTTTAATTTCTGTATGTGTATGAATGTACTGTCTGCATACAGGTTTGTGCACCCATGTCGTGCAATGCCGCGGAAGTCAGAAGAGGGTGTCGGATTCCCCTGGTACTGGAGTTCTCCTGGAATTGGAGTTTCAGACGGTTCTCAGCCGCCATGCAGGTGCTGGGGATCGAACCCCGGTCCTCTGTAAGAGCGGTCGGCGCTCTTAACCACTAGGCCATCTCTCCAGCTCAATAGCAATAACATTTATATTGTATAGTAGTCATTAAGTTATTAGAAGATATATAAAGTTCTAGGCACATTTTAAGTTATTAAAAATGCTAAAATTTTATTGTAAATAATTGTTCACTGAAAATACTCATATTGTTCACTGAAAATACTAACCCTGAAAGGTAATTGAGCCAGTCTTAGTATGTAAAGAAAAAATATTCTCAGTAAACCCTGAACCAATGGCAAAAAAAGGATAAAATAGAGTCAAACTCTTTTATATTTCCATAAGTTTTGGGCCCCTTTTAGTGTTGGTGAAGGACCAGTTAGTTACCAGTCCAGAGGACTCACATGATCAAGGAAGCATGCACCTTTGCCATATGCAGATAAGAAAGCGGAAGCTTCACTAGGTCTCTTCCTTTCTATCTAGAATCAGCACAAGATACACAAAGTTTCATTTCTCTGGGGTTCTTGTTCTGTTTTTTTTAAAATGATATTGGTTAATTTTAGTGACTGCTTTCCCCAGCAAAAACATTCACAGCAGAAGAGGTAGCCAAATTTTGTTAATGGGGCTGGAGAGATGGCCTAGCGGTTAAGAGAGCCGACTGCTCTTGCAGAGGACCCAGGTTCGATCCCCAGCACCCACATGGCGGCTGAGAACTGTCCGAAACTCCAATTCCAGGAGAACTCCAGTTCCAGGGGAATCTGACACCCTCTTCTGACCTCCGCAGCATTGCACGACACGGGTGCACAAACCTGCATGCAGACGGTACATTCATACACATACAGAAATAAATAAAATTAAAAAAAAAAAAAAGAAAGGTACTATGAGGCCCCAAGTGCACTGCGCTTAAGCTTGGTCAGCACAGCTCCTGCCCTGCCCTTTGTTTTCTGATTAGTCTGAATCAGCGCTGTTGCCTGGGACATGGCTCAGTTCTTGAGTTTCTACTGTCCCTGTTCAGAAAATTCAGCTCCTGTCTCCCCCGTGACCCTGCTGGGGCTGTGACTGAGCAGAAGAGTTATCATCTCAGTTGCCTGTAGTTAATACTCTAGTTGATCAAGTTCCAGTGTGTGAAAAATTGAAACCCTAGGGAGACCTCAAGTAATGCAACACATTCCTTGTTTAAATAGGAAACAGATCTAGAGAACAGTCACTACTTACGGCAGAGGGGAACTGTCACAGCAGTGGCTATACAGGTACTGATGTCCTCTCCAGCTCACAAGAATATAGGCCTACTCTATAGAGTAGAGTAACTAAAACTACAGAAATAACATTTCTGTAATGTTAAGGAAAGGGAGAGAAAGAGAGAGAGAGAGAGAGAGAGAGAGAGAGAGAGAGAGAGAGAGAGAGAATTGTATCCCTATTTAACTTTTCACTACCAAATTGCAAGTAATTGGTAAGACAATATTTCATACGAAAAACAGCATAATAAGATATGTCTGCCCGTACTTACACATTCATTTATTTACAATAAGTTGTATACATTTAACTGTTTCTAAAAAGAATTAGCTCCTTTTAAATTTTAACTTTCACTGGTAAAACACACATGTGTGCAATATAATATTTAAAAATGGGTTTAAAACTCATCCGTTACCTATTTAAAGATACCATTCCAGTTTTTACAATGTTTCCTGGCACTTAATTTATAAGAGGAATTTATTATATGGGTTTTTTTCAAAGCACACTGAACAATGCAACAGACTGTGCCTTTGAATCAACATGTGGACAATACGTAAGTGGTCTTCAAATACCAAACTGAATAGTCATTTGACCAGCAGCACAGGTATCAGATTCTGTGAAGTCTTTTGAAATTACTCATGTGGACTGACACACAAAAAAGATAAACCTGAAGAGAAAGAATAAAGGGGTTAGGAGGAAGCATCCTAATATGCTGGATGCTTTTTTATTTTATTTATGTGTGCATATATGTATGGGTTTGTGGTGTGTCCTTGTGTGTGCACATGTGTATGTGTGTATTTGTGGCCCTGTATGTGGGTGTATGGAGGCCAGAGGTCAGTGTCAGGTGCCTTTCTCTATCACTCTGCACCTTATTATTTGAGATAGGTTATCTCACTCACCTGAAGGCTGGCCAGAAAGCCTGGCCTCTGCCTCCCTCATTCAAAGCACCAGGGTTAAAGGCATGTCACATGCAGCCTTTAAGTGGGTGTTAGGGTCCAAATTCAGGTCCTCATATTTTCACAGCAAGCCTTTGATTCACTAAGGTATTTCTCCAGACCCTTTGATGCTTCTTTCTAGTAATCTAACTGTGGTCTGTGAACATTTACACACACTAAGTATGGAAGTATCCGTTGTCTTCAGCAGCTCTAGTCAGTGGTTGGTGTTAAGGACTGAGTCTTCATCTCAGCCTGACTTCTCAGTGATGGCTGCCTTGAAGAGTCATAAAGATTCTAAGTGATGGTCATCCTTACACATTTAAAAATTGAGAATGTAAGAATACAGCAACTTAAAAAGCCAATTCCAGGAATGGAATCCTTTCAAAGCTGTGGCCCAAAAGTTCCCAAGGATCCTCCAACAATACTGGCCATTGCCCTTGCTCCCGGTTACCCACCAAAACTTGGCAATAAGACCCTACGGCAGAAGATACTACATACCTGAACTGTAGAACACAAAAGGCAAAATCAAGCTGGTACTGACTGAAAGGTTTCATCTCTCTCAACCGGAAGGGGCTATGTTTGCTATGTGAAGAGAAAAAGTCATTATCAGTCTTGCCCAGCTACTGTGAACCTGATGAGCCACAACAACTGGCCTGGCAGGATCTGCCCACTGGTACAATAGTGGCACAAATGTTACAGAGGTAACCATCAACTTTTTGAGTAAATTTAAAGTCTGGCTCACAAGAGTGAGCCCATACATGACATGAGATATCCTACTAGGAACCTGTGGCTAAACAAGTTAGAGGCCATAAGTGATAACCTACTACTATTATTTTGCTAAAAGTTATAGTATTAAACTGACTCCTGAATTATTGTTATACCCATAGATTAATGCATCTCTCAACTCTCACCAGAGAAGCTTCTTCATGCAGCAGATGGCAATTATCCCAAAGACACAACTGGACAATATGTAGAGAATACAACACTGTGGAGTGTTTATCCCCAAATAGGATACCTATATCAAATTAGAGCCAGAGGTGGTGGATTCACGAGGAAACAGAGTTTTCCAAACTCATAGGAACTTACAGCAATGGTGATGGCAATGGTAATAGAATGCACACCTATCATGTAAGCTCAAGCCAGACAAAATCCAGCACAGAAGTGGGGGAATGGGTAAGAAGTCCCAACCTTCACTGAAGAACTATTGGCAACTGATAGGGTGTGATGCTGGATAAGTGAACAGGCTCCAGGGAATGGACCCAAACTGAAGAGCATATGGGGATACATTTTGACTTGATAGGCCTTAATATATATAATAGAGTACATGAAATCAGGTGGGGGATATTATAAGGCAGATGTAGAAGTTGTTTAAATATGATCAAAATATATTGTATAAAATTCACAAAAATTCAATAAAAAAAAATCCTTCAGGAATTACGGGAGATTATGTAGCATAGCTTACCATTATGGGCAGATTTCTATTGTTTCAAGGTAGACACAGTGGTCAAGACTTTTCATTGTCAAGCTTGGGGTGATGGCATGTGGGGTACGGTCCAGCAGAGTAAACAGTGAATAACTTGACCCTGGGAGGAACAGACAGGAGTGAACGTGTCTAACCAACAGCTTCTTTGAACTTGTGGTGGGTTAGAGCCACAGGCCCATTGCTTCAGGGCTTAAGTAAGACTACAAACTGAGTCCACCTTCTGCATGTATATCTGTTTGCACATAATTCAAGATAACTGATGCTAAATAAAGCATGGCTTATCCTTCTACCTTCATAAATACATTGTTTCAGGGAGGATCTCCCATAGACCCAGTAGGCCTTGAACTCACTATCTCGACCAGATTGTCCTTGATCTCATAGAGATCCTCCTGCCTCTGCTTCCTGAGTGCTGGGATTAACGGTGTGTGTCACCACACCCGGCAATAAATACATTTTCGAAACAAACTAGAAGGCCAGATTCAAATGTAGAATTCCAGAGTCTATATCCCACAACCAGTCAGCCAGCCCCTTGACATCCCAATTCTAGGTCTACTCCTCCTTGCAAAGGACTTTATGAACACATGTGAGCATCACAGTGTACACAGCCAAGAGCATTTTATACCCTCTTAAGTAGCTATGCAGCTGCCCCTTGGACCACTCCCTATCCTTGAGGATGCCCTAAGCAGAGGCAGAGTTCATCATCCTGAAGAAGAAGGACCCTGGACAGGCAAGATGAGAAAGCAGGTAGGGGCACCTGCTGCCAAGCCTGACAACCCAAGTGAGCTCCATCTCCAAAACCCACATGGCGAAAGGAGAACCAACCCCTGCAAATTGTCCTCTGACTTCTGCATGTATGTTATAGCATGCATGCATGTGCACATGTACACACACAAAAAATAAGTGCAAAATGTTTTTTCTCCTATGAACCCTATAGCAATGGTGACAGCATGAACAATATTGAGTCAGTCCTTGAGTGCAAACTCAAACCAGACAAAAGCCCAGTATAAAACTGGGGAAATGGGTCAGAAGTGCCAATCTTAGCCTAGAAACTACTGGCAGCTGCTGATCACTGCTACGTAAAGGGAAGTTGGTCTTCTTTAAGGGAATGATCTAGATAGGCTGACCATGCTTCAATGGATGGACTCACTCAAAGGACATTGGGGTACACAAACTTGACTCGACAGGCCTTGACATACATGACAGAATGCATGGAATTTGGTGAGAGGTATGAGGAAGGTGCGGAAAGGGTAGGGAGTTAAGTCGTAGCGTATGAAATGCATAAAATTCAATTAAAAAATATATTGTAAAAAATAAATGCTTAAATTAGTTAAGATTCATAGTAATAATATATAAAATATACATGAATACTTTAAAATGCTTCAAAAGCAGAATGATTCTGTAAAATATTACAAAAATTTGAATTTTAAACAGAGAGAACTCTATTAAGAGGACCATGGTGATCCTAAAAGTATATAAAAGTGAAAGTATGTTGAGTCATTGAGCAGGGACTCCTGAGATTCAAGCATTTAGTGATGAATGGGTAGAAAAATGTGTGCCTTTGTTCTAGAGGCTCCTCACTTCATGAAGAAGGATGAGGCCAGATCAAGGTCACAGCAGTCCTCAAAACTTGGTCTGTAAGGCGTGGTGAAAGATGACATAGTAGTTGTAGGTCTTAGCTGAGTGGGATTTCTGCTCCCACCCCACCCCTCCTTAAATCCAATGTGAACCAGATTTGATTCCTTCCACTAATCTGACTCTGGTGGGGATCTTATCTTCTCTTACTTCCATTCACTGATTTTTCCTAATCTTCCTGTTAATCAAGAAGATTGACACAATTCACTGATGGAGGAGGAGCTAGCGTCATCCTTAGCGGAACCCTTCAAAATCCAAAGGCTCTGCTCTGCCTTGCACCTCCTCTACCACTTAAGGCAGCTCCTGGGGGTAAATCTACCAGCTTTTATACCAGCTCAGTCCCACCTTGTTGAAAGCCCCCACCCTTGGTACTGTCCAGGGAGCTGCTCATCTGAATGTTAGGTAATATTGAGTCAGCCCTTGAGTCAGCACCTAACTCAGGTTCCTCTTGATAGCATCTAAAATAATTATTTCACTTGGGGATGTACAATGACAACAGATGAATGAGTCAGTGGAGGGTGCTGGCTTTCATGAGTCTGAACCCCAGATTGTTCACTATTGTGAACTTCAGTAAGTTATTGACATTCATTAAGCTTCAGTTTCCCCATCTAAAAAATGAAGATCAGACTCACCTTGTCAGCTTGCTGTAAGAATTAAAGGAACAAATGTATGTAAAATACTTACCTCAGTGCCCAGCATGTGGTAAATGTTTTGGAAATGTCAAGGTCCTTGCTTCAAGGATACTTTAAGGGGTCATTTACTAAAAGCCTTATAGAAGAGGTTTCTAACTCTAGCTTCCCAATTTAGCATGCGAAGCCCTTTGGCAGTTCCCTTCTCTCCAGTCTCCTATCTGTCCCTGTGTGACTTTCTCACTCCTGCCAAGTGATTTCCATACCTCCACAGGTGATTCACACTTTCTGGTCTGGGTGGCTCTGCTCCTGTTATGTCAGCTGCAGTACGTTCAGCCCTGCATAGATCTTGATGCTGGACATTTTCCCTCTAATTCCTGGCCTCAGTTTATCTCAAAGGCTGCCTCAGGACTCACCCCTCCCAGAGAATCTCATTTCCCCCTGTTTACTTGCAGTAGACAGTGCTTCCAACAATAGCTGTAAGGCACATATCTTTTGCAATGTGACCTTGTCAGTGGGGTAGAGTCTCCTTTTCCTCTTTTTGAAAATGTGTGGACTTTTTGACTACTTTGACCAATAGAATGTGGCCAGATGTGGTTTTTAGACTGTGAGCCCAGACATTAGGAGAACTAGCAGCTTCCGTGTTTTACCATAAAAAGCTTATGTTTGGTAAGGCAGATTGTTTGCTAGAAACCTGACTATTCTGAGGTTGCTGTGCACTAAGGAGGTCCAAGATAGCCATGTAGAAAGTCCACTCAGAGAGAGTGGGATGGCTTCTAACCTCAGTCATGTTATCCATCTGTGGTAGTCAGCCTTCAAGATGCCCCCATTGAACTGTGTGTCCTGATGCTTACACACTTGTGCAGTCTTCTGTATAATACTAAAGTAGGTCTGTTTGGTGAGGAGCAAACAGAAGTATTTGTTGATGTATCATTTCCATGTTCAGGCATGATATGCTGCATATTCTCCCTCTTTCTCTTACATTGGCTCAACAAATCCAGCTGCCATGGAGATTAAGTTGTCAAAAGGCTCTTATAACTAGTAACCCAGATTCAAGTTTTATATTCAGGTTGCAAGGTTTTAAGTTACAATGATTAGCCATTGTAACTTCTACCTCTTCCAACTGAACATAGGAGAGCCCCAAATAGCCTTCATGTTGGGGAGTAATTTCCCCAACTCCTACCCCACTCATATGAGAGCTAATCCTTATTTTTTAACTGAAGAAGCAGTTTTACACAACACCAACATCACATAATAACAACGCACACAAACAACATTATGTTTATTATAGTTACTTATTTATATATATATATATGCAGACCATTCCTTTTCCATTATTATAAAACAAACAAAAATCATAGAAGAAAGTTTTATTTGATAGCATCAGGCAGCACTACTTGGCCTTTATTTATTTTTCCCTATTTCATTTTTCCATGAATGTACCCAATGAATTAGCTGCAATTTTAAGCCAAACTACACAAAATAATTAGCCATTATCATCTAAGATGCTGATTTAAGTCTAAAACGTCTGTGTTTTTACGCCATTAATGCCATTTTGATTGCTCTTAATTATATTGTTTAAGTCTATGTGCTCTTGCTTTTAAGTATTAGTGCTAAGAGCATGGTAACTTGTCTTCTCAATGGTCTTCTGTCTGTAAGACTTCCCACATCTCACTTGGCGAGGTCTAAGGATGTGTTGGGGCAAGCTCCTGCCATTCTGAAGCTAATGATGGTTTGTTAATAATAGTTATAATAATATTGTCCATCAGGCTCTCAGATATCATGGGGTAGAAGGAAAAGTCCATTGTCCCTCAAGTACTCTGGGTGCTCTTATGTCATTGTACAGAGTTTTCTAGGCATTTTGAACTCATCAGCCAACAGGACATACAATGGTACATGAGATTTACTCTAGTGGAGGGGGATGGATACTAAACACTGAACTTAATCCATGAGAGTTATCCCCTGTTCAAAGGTAACCCATGAAAAACAGCAGGATGAGGGAGAAGGGAATTTTAAAAATATCTCCTAAGTGCAGTTATTTCGCAGGTATTCTTGATCATCAAAACAACCGAGTCCTGAAAATAAGAAAATTCAGAGTCAGGGAAATGAAGAAACCACCATAACACTATGTCACACTGTCTCCCTTTAAAACTGTTAAGCATCAACAACAGCAACAATGACAACAACAACAACAACCCACTAAGATAAAGATCCAGGTAAGGTTCAATGGATGTAAATGAGAAAGCAGTGCATTCTGGAAGGGTTGCATGGAGGGCTTCCCAGAGCAGGTGGTGCCTGGAATGAATTTTTTTTTAATTTTTTTATTTAATTTTATTTATTTCTGTATGTGTATGAATGTACTGTCTGCATGCAGGTTTGTGCACCCGTGTCGTGCAATGCCGCGGAGGTCAGAAGAGGGTCTCAGATTCCCCTGGAACTGGAGTTCTCCTGGAATTGGAGTTTCAGACGGTTTTCGGCCGCCATGTGGGTGCTGGGGATCGAACCCGGGTCCTCTGTAAGAGCAGTCGGTGCTCTTAACCGCTAGGCCATCTCTCCAGGAATGAATTTTAAAGAGGGGAGTGAGGCTGATCAAAGAAGGACTCCGGGTAGATGCGTTCCATTTGGAAACATCAGCTGTTTTGCTCAAATCCATACAATTGTATGAAGGTTTTACTATTGCAGAGGCTCTGAAAACATTTTCCCACTGAACTCCACAGCACTACAGCTAAAAATGGGAATAACACAAAAAGCAGTGCTGTCAAAGGGACCGGAGCTGTCACATTGGCAATTTTTTAAGTTAAAAAGCTTGGAGCTCTGAGCCCAGAAGACCTATCCTAAGGTGGGGGGGCACCCAGGCCTTCGCAGGGGTAGTGGCCTCCCAGCAGCAATCTCTCCCATCTTCGGGAAGTCTGCCACAGGACTGCCCTTGCTCATTCTTTCTATGTCAAAGCCCCGCAGTGGCTCTAGCCATTGCAGAAACGGGCTGCTTTTCCAGCCTTGTCTTTCTTAATTGTAATGCTGCTCTTTTCTAAACTTCTCAACTGAGTCCTCATGTGCATCTGCTAAAGAATGTGAGCTGAGTGTCTCCGTTATATGTTCCAAATTCCTGAGTCCAACTTTCCCCAGATGTTCCCAATAATCTCTGGGTACTTTCGATTGAAACATGATACGTGTACAAAGAAAGTAGGAAATCATCGTAAGGGTCCAGTTTTGTGGATTTTCAGCACACACTTGAGAAGCACCACCCAAACTGTGATCAGAGCCTTTCTAGCACCCAGATCCCAGCGCTCCTTCCCTAGCCACTGTTCCCTACTCCTACTCCAGGGAGTAACCATACCCACCTCCTGATAGCAAGGACTCAGTTTACTTGATTTAAGCATAGTTATAATTACAGTCACAGAGTATGTGCCTTTGCTAGTCTGGTTTCCTTCTCTGAACACGCTTGTTAGGCTCATCCAGGTGGTTGCCAGTTGTTGGTTTCCTCTGAGTCATGTGGTTCCTGCCTCTCAGGTCACCAGCCTCTTGGTCCTAGGTATGGTAGTCATGCCTGGGGCATGGCATGACTGCTGGGGGCACAAGGAGAGAACCGGGAGGGAGCAGAGGATGGTCCCCGGAGGGTGAGTGAACCCAAACAAATCCAAAGAAAGACCTGGGAGTTGTGTCAGTGAACAAACTTATTTATTGCTGGGGTTTTAAGCACTTATATAGAGTTTTGGTGAGCTCTCTACCAGGAAGTAGGCAGGACAGGGGAATCCTACATGCATTCTGCAATGGCTAAGTTTTATAGCAGGAATACTGTAGCCCACCCCTGCCCCCAAGATAAGCTTATGGCTTGTGCCATTTGCCTCTGGAGGACAGGGCAGACATGCCCCAGGAGCTTAGGAATGCTACACTTCAAGCTGCACTCCCCTAGGGGGTGGGCTGCAGGTGCCTGATGTCCAATACGATGAGTGTGAGCAGTTCCCATCTCCTCCCGACCTTCTAGGTTATCGAGAAGAAGCAAGCTCTCTTATACTCAGCCATAATGGACTTATCCAGCCCCCATAGCCAGTGGCTGCAGACTGACCAGTTATGGATGGACCTCAAGTGTCTGCTCATTCTGCTGGTGATGGCGTTTGAGTTGTTTCCAGTTTGGGACTAAAACACTTAGCTGATTGCTTTAAATTCATAAAACTCATATGTTAGTCATAAAAAGTATTAGGTTATTAATGGATATGCCATCATCATAGGCACAAGTAACATAGGAAAACTCTGCATGATACAAATTGTGCCACAAAATAATTATGTGGCCTAATGTATATGTTAATTAGCTAGAGTTAAATCATTCCACAATGTGTATATACTTTAGAACATAATGTGGTATTATGTATCATGAATACTTATAGTATTATCTGTCAATTTATAAAATGGAGAGAGACTAAGTATATGAGTTCATTTGTGCCTTTATGGACTCTGAAAAGTCGCTCAATCTGTCATCTGCAGAAAGTTGGTGGTGTAATTTGACCCAAGTCCAAAGGCCCGGGGACTAGAAGTCCCAGTGGGTATCCTTACTTTTCCCTCACCTGTTCATTATTTATGCATCCAGGCATTGACTTCTCTGTCTTCATTCTCTAGGCAAATTTTAACTCCTTAGTACACACCTTCAAATTCTTGCTCAAAGCCCTCCAGAGCTTTAGAAGTTTGACTTTAAAGCCTGTTTATGAGCGATATGGCTCATCAGATAGTGGTGCTTGCTGAGCAAGCCTAAAGACCTGAATTTGATCCCTGGAATTCACATAAAGGTGGAGAGGTGGGGAAGAGCTGGATATACAAACATGTGTACTGTGGCACACAAAACCACACATTGATCATGAGTATGCACACACAGTAAAAATAAAGTAAAATAAACTGTTTATAAGCACCCACTTTATTTATTTTTAAAATTTTTATTTTATTTTATTTTATTTTTGTATGTGTATGGATGTACTGTGTGCATGTAGGTTTGTGCACCCATGTCGTACAATGCTGCAGAGGTCAGAAGAGGGTCTTGGATTCCCCTGGAACTGGAGTTACAGATGGTTCTCAGCTGCCATGTGGGTGCTGGGGATCGAACCTGGGTCCTCTGCAAGAGCAGTCAGTGCTCTTAACTGCTAGGCTATCTCTCCAGTCCAGACACCCACTTTAATTTACTACATTTTTATCTGTATGCTATGGAATCAAAGCACTAAAAGATAATTATCTATAATAAGTCAGAATTGTATCAGTGTAAACTTGTACAACCATTATGGAAAGCAGTACAGAGAACCCTTAAAAGACTCGAAATGAGCCTTCCACCTGACGTAGTCATACTACTCCTGGGTATACATCCCAAAGACTCATCCTACAGCAAAGATACATGCACATCTATGTTTATTGCAGCTCTCTTCACAATAGCAAAGAACTGGAACCAACCCAAGTGCCCCTCAACCAATGAGTGGATAGAGAAAAATGTGGAACATCTACAGAATGGAGTTCTATGCAGGAGTAAAGAAAGATGACATCATGAACTTTGCAGGTAAATGGATGGAGCTAGAAGACATTATGCTAAGTGAAGTAACACAGTCCTAGAAAAACAAACAATGAATGGTGTCCCTCGTTTGTGGATGCTAGCACCAAATACCTAGTAGTAAGGAGATTATATATATATATATTAACCTACCACTTATTTTCAGACTTTGTAATTGTGAAATATAGGGGGAGGGTATGTATGCATACTTTACAGTAATATATATTAATATACATAGTAATTTATATACATATATTTTTTTACCTGAAATCAACTGTGCCATTATAATGTGAGTACCTTAATGATATCTAAAATTAACCTATCACTTATTTTCAGACTTTGTAATTGTGGTATATGGAGAGAGAGTATGTATGCATACTTCACAGTAATATAAAATTTAAGGGGAAGATATGAATTCCTAAATATATTTTGGAACTAATATACAGTTTACTTTCAGATGTCATAATTTTGGGATACGTGTGAAGAGCATATATGCATATTTTGGAGCAATACAAATTGGAGGGAACAAAAACAAAAGGACTGGGTCAAAGAACTGACTGAAACAGTAAACTTCAGCCCAAAACAATAAACCTCTGTATAGAAAAACTTTAAAAAGACTGGAACAAAAAGATGCGAGACATGTATGGCAGAATGCATGAACTCAGGTGAGGTAGAGGGCATGGGAAAGGGAATGAGTCTAAAACTGGACTGAGAAATGTGGTATGAGTTGCACAAAACTTCAATAAAAAAAATGTTAAAAAGAGGCATTTTGAACTCCAAATAGATAACCAGAGAAGAACCTCTGTGACATATTATACTCAGTGTGGCAACAATATGAAGAAAGAACACAATGTTCAAAGTTATACATGAAAAACACCAACTCTTCTAGAAAGATTTAAAAAAATCTGAATAATATCAGCTCTCTCGTCAGCAAACCCAAAATCAAGGAAAGCATAGTGGTGGTGCACGCCTTTAATCCTACCCCTTGGGAAGCAGAGCCAGGCAGATCTCTGTAAGTTCAAGGCCAGCCTGGTCTACAGGGTGAGTTCCAGGCCGGCTGAGGCTAAAAGGGATACCGTCTCCAAAAAATATATATATCTCAATGCTGAAAGTAAATCACTGCCAACCAAGATTGCTCTGATCTGCAATAGCCTGAAAAGTTGTCTTTTAAAATTCATGGAGAAATAAGAATATTTCAAGTCAAGCACAAATGAAGGAATACTGTACACAGAGGGAAAAGATAGGCAATCCCATTCAAGAGTGCAGGAAACAAAAATGTTTCATAAATAGCATACATACATACATGAGAGTAAAAGTACAAATAAATGTAATTTTTAAAAACTATGCAGGTCAGCTGATAGAATTACAAAACAAGATTCAACTATCTGTTGTCACTAGAAGACAGAATTTACTGGCAATGGCACCCACAAATTCAGAGTTAAACCACAGGAATCAAAAATCCCAAGGAGATGGACACAAAAAATAAGTTGGTATTATCTGATAAAGTATATTTCAAACAAAATTAGAAAATATAAAAATCCATTATATGCTAATAAGGGAAACCCTACATCAAGGAGATATAATAATTGTAAACACATCCATCAAAGGTTGGAGCTCTGTTTCCTAAAACAAACATAAATGGACACAAAAAGTCAGATATCTCCAAATATGAGAGGATGATTTCCACACCATATTTTCATCTTTATTTTTATTTATTTTTTTTTTTTTTGAGACAGGATCTCTCTGTAGCTCTGGCTGTCCTGGAACTCACTCTGTAGACCAGGCTGGCCCCGAACTCTCAGAGATCCGTGTGCCTCTGCCTCCCAAGTGCTAGGATTAAAGGCGTGAGCCACCACGCCCGGCATTTTTATTTATTTATGTATGTGTATCAATGTACTGTCTGCATGCAAGTTTGTGCGCCCGTGTCGTGCAATGCCGCGGAGGTCAGAAGAGGGTCTCGGATTCCCCTGGAACTGGAGTTCTCCTGGAATTGGAGTTTTAGACGGTTCTCGGCCGCCATGTGGGTGCTGGGGATCGAACCCGGGTCCTCTGTAAGAGCAGTCGGCGCTCTTAACCGCTAGGCCATCTCTCCAGCCCATATTTTCATCTTTAAACATGTCCTCCAAGCTAAAATCAATGGAGGAATCTCAGAGTGAAGCTGCACCATGGATTAAATGGACTGAACTGATATACCCAGAACAATCCATCCAACAAAAATGGAATCCACATTCTCAGAAGTTTATGGAACCTTTCCTAAAGCAAACCACATTTTATATCACAAGCAAGTTTTAATAAATACAAAAGTGAAATAAGTTCTTATTACCAGTTAGATCATATTAGAACAAAACTAGAGATCAGTAGCAAGAAAGAACACACAAACACTTGAAGACTGAATAATACATTTTTCAATGAACAGTGAGTCATAAAAGAAATTAGGGAGGAAAATTTAAAATTCCTAGACTCATGGGGCTGGTGAGATGGCTCAGCAGTTAAGATCAATGGTTGCTCTTGCAAAAGAACCAGGTTCAGTTCCTAGCACCCACATGGTGGCTAATAACCATCCTTTACTCTACTTCCAGGGGATTGATGCCCTCTTCTGATTTCTGTAGGCATTGTAAACATGGGTCAACTTATATACACGTGGGCAATACCAGCAATTACATGGTAAGACACCATTGTCCAATACATAATACACTTAGGTTACAGAACATAAAGAAATCAGGTTAGAACTGAACTGAAAACTTCCTCCCCACTGATTAGCATTCATAGTGCCAGAAGGTGTTATACATGCCACTTTGGGAGATAAATCATCAGTGGTTTTACCCAATGGGATATCCTGAATGCTACAATATTGATTGTCAGGTAAGAGGTCCCCATTTGTGCAGTAGTGACATGGAAGTTCTGGGGTTAACCAACTACTTTCAAATTGAATTTGAAACCTGCTTCACAGAAGGATCATTGCACCAATGATCCTTACTACTGTTTCATATTTGAATCAATAGATTGCTGTAGCATGATTGATACAAAAGTTAAACAAGCTAAATTCTGTGCTTCTCTTAAATATAGTAGTCCTCTCTTTTTCTGTGTATATCTTGCAAACATTGGCTTTGCTTTATTCATTTTTTCTAATGACCTGTGAGCATATACACCTATATTTCTTTAAAAAGACAAAATTACCTTAAATCCCCATAAGAATTCTGATATGCAGCTCTGAGTGAAATAATATCAAAAGAATTTTGTACCTGAAGCCATTCACAAAATTCTAAATGTTGTATTACTCAATGTATTATTGGATTTCATTTATTCAAATAAAGTGTTAGTTGAAAACTATAATTCTATGTAATTTTATATCATCTACCATTTTGCCATCTATCTCTCTATCATCTATCATCTCCCTATCATATATCATATATCATACATAGTTGTATCATCAATCGGACTTTCAACTATCTATCTATAATCTGTCAATCAATAGCCTCCCTAGCAAACATTCTATTATCTATCTATCTATCTATCTATCTATCTATCTATCTATCTATCATCATCATCACCTATGAAATACTTATCTATTTATCTGTCAATCATCTATGTATCTTTCTGTTATCTATCCATCTATCATAGCTCTATCTACCTATCACTTAACTATCTTTACTTCTATGATTGAACAGCACAAGATTTTATCAATAGTATTGTTCATATCCAAGATTACTCTGAGAGGAAAGCTGTGACAGGAATCTTTAAAAAATATTTTAAAATCTATGATTTTTAATGTTTTATTAGTCCTATTAAATAAATGGTCAGACTGTATCAGTAATTTACAGATATATCATATATACATTTAAATTACACACACACACATATATATATATATATATAATGTTATCCAATAGATGGTACACTTAAAGAAAATAGAAGAAAATATAATTTATGAAATGGTGCCTAAGAAATGAGTTTTAGGCACTGCACAAACATTATAAAGAAGTACCACATATATTTTTTTCTTTTCAAACTAGTTGTTTCAGACATTGTAAATTATACCTTCAATTTTTTGAAAATTACCAGTTTGATTTGAAAAGTATATTACAATTTCTCTCAACTATTGCTCCTCTTACCATCCCTCTAATTTTGTGTTATCATACAAATTTCAAAAAAAAAAAAAAAAGAAACCTGCTTCACAGAAGGGAACTGATATCTGATACTGTAAACTTGGTCAAAATCCTGGCTCTGGAGGTCATAGCCTTAGGGGGAATTGACTCTTGTTATTTTGCTAAGTGTTCATGTTGTCTGTTTTTTACACATGTAGATTAGTGCTGCTCTCAACCTTGGCCAGAAAAGCTTCTCTGTAGTGGGCAACAGTCAATGCAGGGCTCCTAACTCATCAGCATTCTGAGAATAGATTCTGTGCTTAGTCCTAAAGGGATGCTTATATCAGCCTCCTCAAGTCTCAGCGAAAATTGTAGAAGAGGAGGTGGACAGAATGTTAGAGCCAGAGGATCAGCAAGAGTGATGTGAAATGCTGGTGTCTGAGAGGAAGTGCACTCATGAAGTGACTGCAGCTGCTATGACCTACACAAGACCTGCATGAGATCAAGCCAACAAAATAAGCATTCCAGCAGGCAGCACAAAGTGGACTCAGTGGGTTACAAAACCTACAGGAGAGGACATGAAGGGAGGGGGAAATGTGTCTGGGGTTGTGGGTGACAGGCAGATATGATCAAGATATATCATATGCATGTACGAAACTGTCAAAGAATGTATAAAATATATTATTAAAAATGAAAGCACAACTTACAAGAACTTCTGGAATACAGATAAGGCAGTTCTCTATCACTATAAGTGTGTGTATTAAGAAAAATAGATAGGAGGCTAGAAGGGAGATGTCTCAGTGTGTACAGATGTTTACCATACAGTTTTAAGCCTGGAGCTTGCTATGTAGATGAGGCTGGCCTTGAACTCACAAAGATCCTCCTGCCTCTGCCTCCCGAGTGCTGGGATTAAAGGTGTATGTCACCAGGCCCAGATAGATATATCTTACACAATAATTTAATGATACGTTTCAAGTTTCTAGAGAAACAACAATAAGCCAAACCCAAATGCACTTCATTTCAAGAAATATTAAAGATTAGAGCAAAATTAATGAAAGTGAGATTAGAAGAAAAATGTATATAATCAAAGAGTTGGTGTTCTGGTTTCTCTTCAATTGCTGTGACAAAACACTTCCACTGACACCAACTAGGGGAGGAAAGGGTTTATTCAGCTCATATCTCCTGGGTCATAGTTCATCACTCAGGAAACCCAAGGTAGGAACTCAGGGTAGGAACCTGGAGGCAGTTGCTGAGGCACAGGCCATGGAGGAATGCTTCTTACTGGCATGCTCCCCTGGACCATGCCCAGCCTGCTTTCTTATCCTGGACATAACAACCTACCCATAGTGGGCTGGGCTCTCCCACATCACTCAATGATCAAGACAATACTCCACAGATATGGCACAGGCCAGTCCAAATGGAGCCAATTCCCCAATTGAGGCTCCCTCAACCCAGGTGTGTCAAGTTGACACTAAAGTGATCCAGCACAACTGACCCCTTGTCAACTTGACACACAAAACACATCACTATTAAACCACCATCTTTCCATTTCTTGTCTCCAAGGTATGATGTTAACATTAATCACAACATAAGACAGTACAACCTTAAAAGCCCCACAGTTCTTAAAAGTCCAAATACTTAAAATTTCAGTTCGTTAAAAGTCTCTTAAATGTGGGCTCCTGTAAAATCCAAAACAAGTACTGTCTTATTTCAAAGGGAAGAATCAGGCACACCTAAACAAAACCCAAGTCCAGCAAAGTAGCTCAAAACTGGACATTTGGGATTCACTCATGATCTTCTGGGCTCCAAAGGGTTTCAGCAGCTCCCCCTCTCTGACTCTGCTGTCCGTGGCACACAGCTCATCTCACAGGCCCAGGCCGACTCCATTCCACACCTGCCGCTGCTCTTGGTGGTCGTCCCATGGTCCTGGCATCTCCAAAAAGGTGGAGTCTTCATTGAAACTGAGGCAGCACCTTTACTAATGGTCTCTACTGACTTCTGGTGAAAAGCCTTAGCATCTCTTCATGACCCCTGCAATCCTGGGGTCTTCACTGCAACTGAGGGTACACTTTCACCAATGGCCTTTCCTGGTCTCTCACAGTGCCAAGCCTCAGCTGCTCTGTGTGACCTCTTCAATTCCAATGCCAGAACCATATAGGAGACTCTTACACATTACCAAGTCCTGCTTCTGGCTTGACATGGATGTTTGGGCCCTTTCCAGAACATAGCTTCTGTGCGCTGACCCTGAAGAAATTCTTCCCAGAAGATTTCACCACAGTGATGCTGGTCTCTTGTTACTTACAGCTGATTTTTCAGTCCCAGCTAAACAGCATCGATTGTCCCAGTACAAAAAAGGTTTCACTTCAGGTTCTGGTCTCTTGTTACTTACAGCTGATTCTTCAGCCCCAGCTGACCAGAACCCACAGATTTTTAATTAAAAAATATCATGCAAACAGCCCTGATGGTCTCTGCTTCCCTTTGAAGTTTCACAAGACAGGCCTCCATCATCTACAACTCTTTCAGCATAACTGTTCCAAGTTCCACGACAATGAACTTTAGGCATTCAATGATTTTTCTAGCCCAAAGTTCCAAATCTTTCCACAATCCTCCCCCAAAACACCAAGTTCAGGTCTGTCACAGCAATGCCCCACTTCTGGTAGCAATTTCTGTTCTAGTTTCTCTTCAATTACTGTGAAAGAACACTCTGACCAACACCAACTTGGGGAGGAAAGGGTTTATTCAGCTCACATCTCCCTGGTCATAGGCTGGGCCCTACCACATTGCTCAGCAATCAAGACAATACTCCACAGATGTGGCCACAGGCCAATGCAAGGAAACCATCTCCCCAGTTGAGGCTCCCTCAACCCAGGTGTGTCAAGTTGACACTAAAGCTATCCAGCACAGTTGGTTTTTTGAAAAAATAATCAAGATTGGTAATCTCCAAACCAAACTAACCAAAAGAAAGAAAGGACTTGAACTTATAAAATTAGAGATGAAAGGGAAATACTTCCATATAATAAAATCCAGAGAATCATTAAAGACATTACTTACATTGAAAACTTGCATTCCATAAATAAACTGGAAAATATACAAGGAATGGTTAAATTCCTAAACACATTAAACTGACTAAAATTAAATTAAGAATATATAAATGTCTTAGACACATAACAAGCAAATCAATGAATATATTACACCATCTAGATAAATCCAAGGACAGAATTCACATAATTATCTCAATAGATGTAGAAAAAGACATTTGACAAAGATCAACATAGCTCTGTGATAAAGCCCTAAAGAAATTAGGGATAAAAGGAACATATCTGGACATATTAAAGCTACATGTGAGGAATCTATAGCCAACCTTACACTATATTATGAAAAACTTTTCCACTAAAAAACTTTTCCATTAAAATCTGGAAAGAGAAAAAGGTGACCATTCTCTGCATTCTTATTCAGTATAATGCTTAAAGTCTGAGGGCAATAAGACAAGAGAAAAAAATGATAGGATACAAACAAGAAAAGAATAATCAAATCTACACCCTTACTCAGTACAATGCTTAAAGTCTTAGCTAAAGCAATAAAGCAGGAGGGAAAAAAAGGATACAAGCAAGAAAAGAATAATCAAACTATCCTTTCTTCAGATACATTTATCCTACATTTACATTAAAAAGACTTTAAAGACTTCATCAGAAAACCCCCAGGTCTGATAAACAGAAAAGTAGTAGGATACAAAATCAATGTATAAAACTCATAGCTTTTCTATATACCAATAACAAATTTGCTGAGGAAGAAATTAAGGAAAATCTCCCATTCAACATAGCTTCAAAAATATGTAGAAATGAACTTAACTAAGGAGGTGAAATATCTGTGCAATAAAACCTTAAAATATTGAAGAAGAAATCAAAGAAAACACTAGAAGGTAGAAAAACCTCTTCTGCTCATGATTGGCAGGATTATATTGTGAAAATGCCTAGATTAGCAAAAGCAGCCTGCAAATTCAGTGCACTCACTATCCAAAATTCCAGTAGCAGTCTTCACAGCACTTGAAAAATATCATAAAATTCATTTGAAAACACAAAAGAGCCAGAATATCCCAAACAATCCTAAGCAGAACCAACAGTGATGGAGACAGTACAATACCAGATCTCAAATTATAATATTGAGCCATAGTGACAAAGACAAAATTGTACTGAAACTGAAACAAACATGTAAGCCAATGGAATAGAACAGAGGGTCCAGAAATAACCTGCATAGACACTACCACCTATTTCTTTTTTTTTCTTTATTGATGCTTTGTGTATTTCATAGATCATTTTCCAATTCAGTTTAGGCATATTTCCCTTTCCCTTCCCCCGACCCCACCCCACCCCATCCCAGATCATGCATTCTTCCATAATTGTCCTGCATCTTTCTCTCAGTTTTTTTTCATTTTTTAACAATAAGTGATAATTTATGAGTATAAGCATCCTTCATGTAAAACCAATTTGCAAGCAGTTGTGCCCAAACCCACACAGCCCATGGGTCCCACCATCCAGTAGGGGTGGCTTGTATGTTCAATCAAGTTGATCAAATGAGTGTCCAGACTACATTGCTGTAGTTTCACCATTCACCCCAATCGCAGACCTTACATTCTACCACGCCCCCTCTTCCGCAGATTGTTCCCTAGGCTTAAAAAAGGGGCACAGGTGGATGAGAAGCAAAACAGTCTTTCTCTGGAGCTGTTGTCTTGGACTCTGGTCAATTCTGGCTGTTTCCTTTCATGGGCTGACAGTTTGTCCAAGAATAACCTTTCAATCCTACTAATGAAGCACAAGCAATTAGATATATAGGTATTTAAACAGTACTAATTGTTATGGTAGGTTACTTTGGTATAGACACAGATGTTTGGATGGTATGCTAAATCCATGAATTACCATTTTTTTCTGTAAAATAATCCCGGTCGTGGTCGGGTAGACAGGGTCTTACTGTGGTTTATAACATCTCCTACTCATTAGAGGATGTAAGCTTGTTGGCCATCCAGCCATGGTTACCTCCCTCCAAGGAAGAGCTAATAGCCAATTAGAAATTTGGGTTATAAAGGCATACTGGTGCCCTGCGCACAGTATTTCCAGGGCAGGTTGCTGTGTGTAGCTGTGCTGACGGAGGAGACTTGCTGACTCAATGGAGCCACCTGTTTTGCTTTATTGGTTTAGTGGCCTTGTAACACTCTCTGGTATTCAGAGGACACATCTGTACATTGCAATGTGTGGTCTCAATCACATCTTTCCCCATGTTTACATCAGGTTTTTCGACAGCCAGGGCCTCTTCTTGCAGGTATCTCCAGTTTGAGGCAAGGACCTTTACCTTTTCTGGGGGCTCTTGGGATCTCCTGGCACAACATCTCCTTGAGTAGATAATCCATTGCTGATGTCAGAGCTCCTGTTTAATTATTTGCTTAAGTGCATAAGCTAACGGAGACTTTAGTATTATATTTTGGTCTCTGAATAAGAAAATATCCTTTTCACCGTTCCTATGTCTATTAGTCAATTAAAGAAGGCAGTTTAGTTACCGGTTTTATAAGACAACTACTCTATATACAGTTGCTCCAATTTACAGTTGGAGAACAACTTCATCATCATCATTTTCTCCCTTGTTCTATGGGGGGGTTTAGAAAGTCTCTATATTAAAACCTTTGCAGCACCTAGAAGGTAGTTTCATTAGGACTCATTAATAATAGTTGTTACAAGTAGGATCCACAGAGGGGTTTGATTGTTTGTAGCAATCTGCAGGCTTTTCTTCCTTTCAATATGTTCAGACAGGCCAACCTTTCTGTTGGCAACTTTCTGGTTACATCTACTCATGCAAGCTGTTCTTTTCTTTCCTCAGCCATTAAGTTAGTGATATTTTGACCTGTTGGACCATACAAATCTTTTCCCGTAGTTAGTTTTAAGATTTGAATTGCAAGGTTTTTGACAAAAAGGTTTCAGATCTATCTGTATCCCCCTTTTTTATTTTAGGTTTTTGTTTTTTGACCCATGAGTCTCCAGAAGGCAGTTGTATTATACATACCTATAGGGTGGAATCAAGGCACAGATTTCATCAAATTCACCCATGTTGTTTTGGTTGACTGTATGTGATTAACTTGGGAAGCAAACTTAATTTTTAAGTTAAATCATCCTATAGGTGAAAGAGAATGCTACAAGATGATACTGTACAACAGAAAAATTATAGAGACCATTTGTATGTGCCAATCCCAAAGTTATTGTTATACAGATTTTAAGTAAAACAAATGTGGACAACAGCAATTTATATCTCCATTTAACTCAGGTGCATTACCGTTTTTATCAGAGCCTTTAAACCAATGTTTTTAATATACACATATTTACTTTTACTAAGTCCTAAAACACCATATAACCTGTAGACAGAGTCTGGGCAAAAGTGGATACTTGTCGAACTCACATCAATTAAATATGCATTAATCGAATATACACCCGTGTCCCTCTCCCACCCCTCCTATTTCTAACATATACAGTGTTTATTATTATACCAACATCATAATTACCTGGACAAATAGACTCACTCTTAAATATGTTTTAAGACTCTTAAATAAGTTTTAAGAGTGGGTCCAAACTCAGAGTATACCAGTTTCCCTAGCTACTTATTAGAACTCTCTGTCTACCAGAACAGTTCCAATGGATCTCTTTTGCCCCCTCAACCTGTGTAGATGGAGCTGTTTGTCTTCTCACCCTGTGCTAATGGAAACCTGAACCCTGTTTCTCCCACTTTGTCCACTGATCAGGCCACATCCAGGTTTCTACAGCTTCACTGGAGTACAAGTTAGGGTCTACCCTCAAACTCCATCTGTCTTTTCATCCCTACTTCATATTCAGCCAAGGTCGCATGTCATTTCCCAATCTCTGTGGGCAGAGGGTGAGTGCACTGCTTGTCTCACTTTGATATGTTAGTTCTCAAGCATACCCATATTATTCATTATATTTCCGGGTGGAGTACCAAAATCAGATTGCCAAGAAGACACCTAGGTCATCAGAACTAAAAGCATGG
This sequence comes from Rhizomys pruinosus, assembly GCA_009823505.1. Lineage (NCBI taxonomy): Eukaryota > Metazoa > Chordata > Mammalia > Rodentia > Spalacidae > Rhizomys > Rhizomys pruinosus. The sequence goes on along the minus strand of VZQC01014413.1, from coordinate 5,010,788 downwards.
TTTTGCTGGGGTTGATTAAAAGGCATTAGTTCAAATTACGTCCATTAATAAAACTCATTCCTATAGACAGAGGTGTCAGAAACATTCATTGGAAAAAAGTAGCCTCTTCAACAGATGATCCTGAGGAAACTGGGTATATCTGTACACAGAAAAATGAAATGAAATTTGTTAGGTTCATATCGAGGGGAGACCCAGTGCAAAGGTATATAGGACTCCCATGAAGATGACTTGGGATTTATTTTGGGTATGGCAGCTGGCCTGCCTGACCCAGGATCAGGGTGACCAGCATTAAAATGGCATTGAAGTGACAGTTTTAAACTCAAGCACATAAGGAAATGAGCATATAAGGAAGTCAGGGGCAAGGAAGTGGGGGTTAGGATGTAGGTCGGCCTGTGGCTGGTATCGGAAGGAGCATCTTGAGAGAAACTGAGGCCTGCGTTCTGGTCTCTGATGAGGCGTGATTGCCAAGATGTTGCAGCAACTTTTCTCAGATTGCAAGAACTTAGTCCAGGGTAATTATTTCTCAGAACTTCTGCTTCATTTGGCTTCCTGGAGTCCCTGACTTAGGTGAGTTATAACCTTACAATATCTGTATCTCTTACCCTTCCAAAAAAAGTATTTCAAAATGTATCAGTGACTTTGAAACTGCTAGAGGGGAGCAGGAAAATACTTCAAGACAAAGCATAGGCAAGAATTTTCTGAAGAGGATAGCTTTCTGAGTAACACCAAGAATTGAGAAATGGGATTACATTAAATTAAAAAATTCTTCACAGTAAAGGAAATGATCAGGAGACTGGAGGGACAGACAGGAGGTCAATATCTAGAACATATAAAGAACTACCAAAAGTGATTACCAAACATTCTTTCAGTCAATAATAGGTTAATGTGCTCAATAGGCACTTCTCAGAAAAAGAAACACAAATGGCCAATAAATACTTGACAAAGTACTCAAAATCTTTAACCATAACAAACGAAAATTTAAATTGCTGTGAAATTCCATCTCATCTCAGTGAAAATGGCTAATATCAAGAAAACAAAGGAAAACGAAAGCTGAAGAGGATGTGAGGAAAGAAAGAGGGACTGTTATTCGCTGCTGGTGGGAATGTAAACGGTACAGACACCCTGGGAATCAGTATGGAGGTTTCTTTGTTGTGGCAGTGGTTTGGGGGCTAGCGTTTCCCTGTAGCCCCAACTGGCTTGGATTGGAACTCACTATATTCCTGGCTGGCCTTCATAGCACAGAGATCTACCTGCATTTGCCTCCCAAGTGCTGGAATTAAGGTATGTGCCACCATGCCCAACTCAGGGTTCTTTAAAAAAACTGAAAACAGGGACTGTAGAGATGACTCAGTGGTTAATAACACTGGCTGCTCTTGCAGAGGCCCTGGGTTCAATTCCCACAACCCACGTGCCAGCTAACAACCATCTGTAAGTCCAGTTTCAAGGGATCCTCTTCTGACCTCCATAGGCTTTCTATGACACAGGTGCACTTACATACATGCAGCCAAAACAGGCATACACGTAAAGTAATAAATAAAAAATGTGTTTAACAAACTAAAAACAGAACTTCCTTAGCAGCCAGCTACATGACTCAATAACCTCAATAGGATTATTTTTATTGTTCTTAAAGAATTCTAGGATAACCAGGATTTTTTTTGTTTCAGGTATTGTCTTTTCAGCTCAATCTTTTAAGTCACAAGTCCATGTTACATTGTTCAACGACTCTCCTTGATTGACACAAACTCTGTGATGCAATAGCAGTCTCTGAAATTGAAATAAGAAAAACACACTTTCAGTTCAGAATGTGCCATCCATCATATCAAACAGCAGATATTCTGGTCCTCTGGTTGTGGAGTTGACTATCCATCAACTTTTAGTCATGGACTGGCAGAAAGTTAATTGATTCATGTGTGACACTGTGCAGTTGATCTGTTCTTATCTGAGTAAAACCAGTTAACAGTCAAGCATTGATATATTCATTGTCCACAACCATTTTGTTGGAAATAGCTTTATGATTACTTTGTCCTTTACAATAAAAAGACGGAATTTATCCCTAGCTCTAGTCTGGAACTATCACCATCCACAGTGGGTTGTATTTTGTTTTATTTCCTTTGCTTTTAGGTAGTTCAACTGCCTTTTTTGTGCATTTGCATATATAGAAATGTTCATATTCACATGTTCATGTGTACATATGTGGGGTTCATGTGCTATAAATGTGATGCCAGAGGACAGGTTCAAGTGTCATTCTTCACACATTATATACGTTTTTGTTTTTCTTTTCATTTTGTTTCATTTTGAGACAGGGTCTGTCACTGGCCTAGTATTCCCAAGTAGGCTAAGATGGTTGACCAGAGAGCCCAAGAGACTCACTGGTTTCTATCTTCCCAGTGCAGGGATTGGAAAGGGAATCCCATGCTCAGCTTTTTTACATGAGTTCTGAGGATCAAACTTAAGTCTTAATGCTTACAAAGCAAGCAATCTTCCCAGCCTCTCAATTGCTTCTTTGATACCGTTTAATTTTTGATACCATGTAATTTCACCTGGGCTTTGAGGAGGAAGAGACCAGTGAATTCTAGATCCACACAGTTTTATAAATGGCAAGTCAGTTAACTTCCCCCTTCTACAAACAAGGTCCCAGCACCTACCCTACATTTCTTATAGCCCTGTGATGGGGGTTAAAAGCAACATTACGTGTATTGAGCTACGAAAGATATGAAGATCATTAGGAATTAACAATATTTTATTTTATTTTTTATTTTTTGAGGGGGAATCAGATTTTATTTTTTTATTTATTATTTTTTTATTTTTATTTATTTTATTTACTTTTTTTCACATAAATTTATTTATTTATTTATTTATTTTTAACAAATCTAGACCCATGTTCCCGCTCATTCCCCCACCCCGCCAGAGCTCATGCATTCTGCCAAACATGCTTTCCATCTCTTAGTCTTTCTCAATATTTTCCATGGGGAAGTTGACTGTTTTGAGCAGAAGTTCACTGTTTCAGTCAGTTCTTTGATGCAGTCTTTTCTGTTGTTGTTGTTGTTTCCAAAATGCATTATGCCCAACTGCTTTGTACAAAAGCTCAGGGGGCCCTACACAAGAAATGCTTACAACTGGGTAATTGGCACTAGCATCCACAGATGAGGGATACCATTCGTCGTTTGTTTTTCTGGGACTGTGTTACTTCACTCAGCATGATGTCCTCTAGCTCCAGCCATTTTCCTGCAAAGCTCGTGATGTCGTCTTTCTTTACTGCTGCATAGAACTCCATTGTGTAGATGTACCACATTTTCTCTATCCACTCGTCAGTTGAGGGGCATTTAGGTTGGTTCCAACTCCTTGCTATTGTGAAGAGAGCTGCAATAAACATGGCTGTGCATGTATCTCTGTGGTGGTGTAAGTCTTGAGGGTACATGCCCAGGAGTGGTATGGCTGGGTCGGGTGGCAAGTTCATTCCAAGTCTTCCAAGGGTTCTCCACACTGCTTTCCATAGTGGCTGTATGAGTTTACATTCCCACCAGCAGTGGATGAGTGTTCCCCTTTCCCCCACAACCTCTCCAGCACTTGGTATCATTTGTTTTCTTGATCCTAGCCAGTCTTACTGGAGTAAGATGATATCTTAAAGTGGTTTTCATTTGCATTTCCTTAATGATTAGTGATGTTGAGCAGTTCCTGAGGTGTTTCTCAGACATCTCTAATTCCTCGCTTGTGAAGTCTCTGTTCAGTTCTTTGCTCCATCTATTGAGCGGGTCATTTGTTTTCTTTTTTCTTTGTTTTTTGAGTAGCTTATATATTCTGGAAATCAATGCTTTGTCAGATGTATCTGCAGTGAAGGTTTCCTCCCACTCTGTGGGATTTCTCTTCACTTCCTTGATTGTTTCTTTTGATGTACAGAAGCTTTTGAGTTTGATGAGGTCCCATTTGTCAATTGTCGACCTTAATTCTTGTGCAGCTGCTGTCTGATTCAGGAAGTCTTTTCCTATGCCTATGTCTTGTAGTCTGCTGCCAACTTTTTCTTCTATCACCTTCAGAGTTTGGGGTTTCACGTTGAGGTCTTTAATCCATCTGGAGTTGACTTTTGTACAGGGTGAGAGGTAGGGCTTTAATTTCATTCTTCTACAAGTGGTGATCCAGTTTTGCCAACACCACTTGCTGAAGATGCTGTCTTTTCTCCATTGTGGTTTCTTGGCCCCCTTGTCAAATATGAGATGGCTGAAATTGTATGTGCTCAGATTTGGATCTTCGGTTTTGTTCCATTGGTCAACAGGTCTGTTTTTGTGCCAGTACCAGGCTGTTTTCATGACTATAGCCCTGTAGTATAGTTTAAAATCTGGTATAGAGATCCCTCCTGTGTAGCTCTTTTCACTCAGGGTTGATTTGGCTATTCGGGGTCTTTTGTTTTTCCAAATGAATTTAAGAACTTTTGTTTCCAAGCCTGTGAAGAAACTCTTGGGGATTTTGATTGGGATTGCATTAAATCTATACAAGAGTTTTGGTAAAATGGACATTTTTACAATGTTAATTTTCCCAATCCATGAGCATGGGAGGTTTTTCCATCTTCTGAGGTCTTCTTCAATTTCTTTCTTTAAGGGTTTAAAATTTCTGTTGTAGAGGTCTTTGGTGTCTTTGGTTAGGTTTGTTCCTAGGTATCTTATTGTTTTTGAGGCTATTGTGAGTGGGAAGGTCTCTTTGAATTCTTTCTCCAGTTGCTTGTTCTTGGTGTAAAGAAAGGCCATTGATTTTTTAAGGTTAATTTTGTATCCTGCCACTTTGCTGAAGCTGTTAATCGTTTCTAGGAGTTTTCTGGTGGAGTTTTTGCATCCCTTAAGTAAACAATCATATCATCAGCAAATAGGGATAGTTTGACTTCCTCTTTTCCAATTAGTACTCCTTTAATATCCTTTTCTTGCCTTATTGCTCTAGCAAGTGTTTCAAGCACTATATTGAAGAGGAGTGGTGATAGGGGGCAGCCTTGCCGAGTTCCTACCTTTAAAGGGAATGTTTCCGTCATTTCCCCATTTAGGATGATATTGGCTGTGGGGTTCCTGTATATGGCTTTGATTACATTGAGGAATGATCCCTCCAATCCAATATTTTAAAGCTAAAGTAATTTTAAAAATAAGTTACCTTTGTAATACAGCCAGAGTCGCATTCCTTTACACAGGTGCTATTTAATCTCCTAGATGCAGTTCTCTCTCTCTCTCTCTCTCTCTCTCTCTCTCTCTCTCTCTCTCTCTCATAGGGCATACCAGTACCTCCTGCTGAGGGTTTCTTCATTCAGGAACTATAATGTAACAATGTACAGAAAGTACAGAACAACATAACTGGCTGCAATTGCTATTAGTAATATTCTGGGTTAATAACGACAAGGTCTCACCAACAGAACTGCTAATTTGACCATGTTTTGGTCAACTTGGAAAATTATGGCAAACAGAAAAATACTTTTCCTTGAAACAGGATTAGTGTTTAGGAAACATCTGCATCATCCATTAATTGCCTTCACTAAATCCTTCCACAAAGAAGCACTTCGTGGAGTTGGTCTGATGGCTGTACCTTCATTTTGGAGGGAATGTTTCTTTTAGGTGTGGGTAAAGCTCATTCCACACTGAGGTACTGTAATGTACATTTTATCTCTCCTCTTTTTACATTTATGCATTTGATAAATCTATCTTGAGCTAGATGTTCTGCCTGGACTAATGCCAGGGACAAGTGTAGAAAGGAAATTAGAAATGGAGAGAGGAATGTGCCAAGCAGAGTCCTTAAATGCCCCATGGTTGAGCTGTCTCAACTGAAACAGCCATGAGTAAGTCAAGCATTTGGGGGTTACGATAGGAGAATGATGTCCCCCTCTGAGTCAAACCCACTTCAGATATTTTGCTCCACCTTGGGGAATACTAAATGTCCTTGCCTATTCTAGAATGAACCCATTATAACATGTAGGGTTGCAAGGATAACTCTCACCAAGCATGCCCTCTTCAAGCCTCACTCACTCAAAGGCTACCCAGAACAAAGTCAGCTACATTTGTTCCAACTGTCACAACTGATTAAATTCTCATTTCCATGGAGCAGCAACTCATAATAGAAAAAAGCACAAAGGTTACTTTTAACTGCTTATTAGAATACAAACACATAGAATAAGAATTTCTTAAGAGAGGAAGGAGAACATTCTAACAAGTGCTGAACACCCTGTCTTTTCAAGACTACAAAATTAAATTTGGAGCAGATAGACTTGAGAGATCATTTGCATTATAAAACAAATGAGACTAGAAGTTGAAATTTGAAATTAGTGTTACAAGTTAAATCTAATCACCCTTTAAAATATAAATAGGAATACTTTGAGATCACTTCAGAATACCAAATACATTTAGATTCTATAAAACTATTGTGATACTCTTTTATTATACTCTAACACGTTCCTACGTATCTATTCAAATTTTGAGTATTGTACCTTAAATATATTAAATCATTTCCAAAGTTTTTAACTAATCATAAATATTCCAACTTATAATGGAACATTGGGCTATATAAATGTTTCTATTTTATCAGAATCAAATGAATTCATTTCTTGTGTCATTTTCTAATGATTTCTTAACTCTTGTATTTGTTTTCTTTATTCCAGCAAGGAACAATATTTAGTTTAGCTTAAAATAGTTATGTCAGAAAGGAGATGGAATTCTCCTCTCCCTCCATCCCCTCATTGTTTTGTACTCCAGACAGATTTAGATTTACATCTAAAACATTTGGAGTAACAGATCTCCTCTTTGTACTCTTATTTCTGGAGACTAAGAATTTGTTCATGTGTATTGAAACTAGGGATATATATATAATATATTATATGTTATATATATATCTTAGTTTCTAATATATAACAATATATATAAAACCTAGGTTATATATATATTAACCTAGTTTAAATATAATATATAACTATATATATATAGTTATATATAATAGGAATATATATATCCTAATATATATATAGTATATATAGTAGATATATATATAGTATAATATATAGTAATGATATCTATATAGTAATAATCTATCAGGTATATAGGAATAAACTACTATATATCTCGTCTCTATAGAGTATAATCTCTATATTCGTTTCATCCTCTCGGCTCTTCATCTCCGGCTCTATCTATCTACCTCGTAAACACTCAGTTCTACTCGTCATCCTCGTCGTACTAATCTCCTCACAGGGTTCTCTCATCATCCAATCCTCTACTCGCCTATACATACATAGGCTCCATATACTCAGGCATCCGTAATACTCTCCCTCCGTCTCTCCATCCCGTCGCATCTCAGCCTCCCCCTATATCTCCTCTAGTGCTTCTCCTCTCTACTCGCTCACATATCTCTCGTCCTACTCTTCTCTCATGCAGCAGTTCTCTACTCCCCTCTCTCTCNATATATAATAAAAAGTCAAGACAAATACATATACATACTATATTTTTTTTTATATATATACATATATAGACTATATATATACTATATATATACTAGATATATACTATATAATACTATATATATAGGTAATATATATATCTATAATATATATAACTATATATATATAGAATTTATTATATAGGATTACATATATAATATATACCTAGGTAATATATATATATTCTAGTATATATATATGAAACTAAGATATGATAGATAACCTATATTATTATATATATATAACGACTAGGACCTAAGGGATAACTTTGTTCCTTGCTCTCAGAGGTGAACCAAGTCTTAGGGGACTATGTTTCGGGGCATTTCTTGAAACGTCCTGCAAATGTGGGTCACCAGTCTTCCTGTTCAGGGAGGTCTTACAGGTCCACTAATGAAACTTCAGCCAGTGTCCAGTCTATAAAGAGGAAAGTCTGCTCATGCTTCAGAAAAGGAAACCTGGTCTAGCAAGACCTAATTTTTGTCCTGGAGTGGATGGGACTGGTAAATGAAAAACTGAAAGGAGCCAGGGGCTTCCACTCTGCCCCCCCAAAAAAACCCTGAGAGACCCCTGAGGACCAGATCAACTGACCTCAAGAAAACAAAAACCTTGGTTAATCTGTGCCAACTGGGTGAACTTAAGCATCCAAAAGGAAAGTAAAACTAGAAATAAGTAATCAGTAAGACCAGAGAAATTGTACTTCAGATATAAAATTGAGATCTTAATAAAAAGACAAAAAGAAAAAAAGAGAGAGCACTGTTTTTTGGCCTGTCTTCAGTTCTTACTGGTGGCTGCCACTGCTTTTGCCTCTCTTCAAAGGCATGAGACACAGCTTTTTAACCCTCCAATATGGACTGAAGACTCATGTCCCTCCAAGAATCCTCCAAACCTTCAATGCCAGATGGGGACTACTGAGATATCCAACTTGTGGACTAAGCAGCTAAGAGAATTTCAGCCTCATCAGACTATAGACTGCCATTGTTGGACTACCTGGGCTGTATCATGGAGGCCAGTGCAGGGGAATCAAGATAGGATACATGCTTAATAGACTTCATTTGGGGGACCATGGGAGGGAAAGACCCCAGTGTGAAGCACAAGGGCAAGATTGATGGTTGTTTGTTCTTGCCAAGGAGGAACCTCTGAGCACTTCTTTGAGGAAAACATGACATCTTTTAGCAAAAAACAAACAAAGAAAAAAACTCCAATTCAGGTGATATGGGTATGTATGTATGTATATTTGTATGTATATATATAACTATATATATAGTTATATATATACAAATAATATATACATATAACTATATATAGTTATATATATAACTATATATATATATATATATAGTATACAAAGAAGCAGAGAAAAACAGCTCTTAACCTTTATGCTATAACTGAGTTAATTCTCTTGAAACTTTCTACTATGGAAATTTTGAAGTAAATGTGTATTAAGATAATTGTAAAAAGGACCAGTAATCAACAGAATGATACCTTGGGTCAAATGTAAAATAATAACTTTTTTTACAAGGAGTTGTGCATATTTTAGCTCACATTTATCTTATCAGTATAAGAAAACAGGAATACTTTTAACTGAAATAGTTCAAAGAGTCCTGAATTTTCTTCCATTCCTAGCCTAGTAACATATTGTTCTCTAAATTACAAAACCTGTTGCCATATTTGTCTAATAAAAACTGGGTTTAGTTTGATGTGTTTCTCAGACCAGGGGAAAGAGGATGAGGAGAGGATCCAGGCTATGAACTTCGGTATCAGGGTTCGATTGTACTTGGGGGAAAAAAGCTATGGGATTTCCTATGTTCAATTTGTATTAACCCTTTCCAGTTTTCACTCTGGAGATTTAGGATGAAAAACATCTTGAGAACCAGGAAAGGCCCTTTACTAAAGCCCAGGTCATAGGTCAATCTGAAGAGCATATATCATATCTCATTCTGTTGGTCTGCCAAGTCATTGGGGTTGCTTTTTTTTTTTTTGGTCTTTTCAAGACAGGGTCTCCCTGTAGCCCCAGCTGGCCTGGAACTTGCTCTGTAGACTAGGCTGGCCTTGAACTCACAAAGATCTGCCTGCCTCTGCCTCCAGAGTGCTAGGATTAAAGTCATGCACCACCACACCCAGCAGGGTTGCTCTTAATTAAACTTAAGTGAGGTTTTACAGAGATGTGGAGAACAAAACAATAGCTTTCTCAAATTCAGATTTGCAGAACAGGAACACATGGAGTCTGCATGCCATATCTACCTGCTTCCCACAATGGCAAGTGTTAGCCTCACACTTTGGCCAACTTCACAAACATCACATCCAGCCCCATAAACTACCTGCTTTCCATAATGGTTGTACAAGTTTACATTCCCACCAGCAGTGAATGAGTGTTCCCCTTTCCCCACAACCTCTCCAGCATTTGGTGTCCTTTGTTTTCTTGATCTTAGCAGTCTTATCAGAGTTAGATGATATCTGAGAGTGGTTTTGATTTCCACTTCCTTAATTATTAATGATGTTGAACACGTTTTAAGAAGCTTCTCAGCCATCTTTAATTCCTCACTGGTGAAGTCTCTGTTCAGCTCTTTACTCTATCTTTTGAGTAGGTCATTTGTTGTCTTCCTTGTTTTTTGAGTAGTCTATATATTCTTAATGTTAATGCTCTGTCAGATGTATCACTGGTGAGCATTTCCTCCCACTCTGTGGGTTTTCTCTTCACTTCCTTGATTGTTTTTGAATTTGATGAGGTCCCATTTGTCGACTTGCTGTCCTTATTTCTTGTGCACCTGCTATCTGATTTAGAAAGTCTTTTCCTATGCCTATGGCCTTGTAGGTTGTTGCCAACTTTTTCTTCTCATTTTTTTATTCAACACTACAATCTTATAACTGTCTCTTCTAGAGATTTGCATTTAATTTTTAAATTATTCTTATTTCACTATGAACATTTTAAAGTACATTTGACAACATTATTGTTATATATTTCAGTTTATCTGAAAGCAACTATGTTGTTATAATGTGAATCTCTCAATGGGCTCTAGAATCGACACGCCACTTATTTTCAGACTCTGTAATTACTGTATATGGGTGGAGAGTATGCATCCGTATTTTAGAGTAATATAAAATTAATGTAGGAAAAGCATAAAAAAAGGCTGAGAGAAAGATGCCAGAATGCATGATCTGGGGTAGGGCGGGGGGAGGGAAAGGGGAATATGCCTGAACTGAATTGAAAAATGATGTCTGAAATACACAAAACATCAATAAAAACACAAAAATAAAAAATAAAATAAAATACATTTGAAGAGATATAAACAACTTTTAACTTTTTATTACATTTGTGTGTGTGTGTGTCTGTGTGTGTGTCTGTGTGTGTGTGTGCAACCGTGCTATGACACACATGTGGCCATCAGAGGACAATTTGCAGAAGTTAGTTGTCTCCTTCCACCATGGGGATCCCAAGGATCAAACAACCTGTCAAGCTTGGTGACAGTGCTTTTATTTGATGAGTTATCTCACTGGCCCTAAACGATTTCTAAATAGTTTTACATGATACCCTTAGAGAGATTCAGGAAGGCAGATACACCCTGGATGTCTACTAGCTTTGTTGATCAAAGCATATATAAGCAATATATGAAGAGGAGGAGAAGAAAAAAGTAGCTAACTGAAATAAATGTCTGGGGTTAAGGAAGGAAAATACCAGAAAAGCACGAAAGTATGGAAGCACTAAGTACATAAATATGAGACAATCCTTATTCCACATTACTAAGTTGTCTATTGTGTAGTAATAATAATAATAATAATAATAATAATAATAATAATAAGCTTCACTGTGGTAGAATGTGGAGGGGATATTGACAGTAACAGAGTTCAGGGCAGAAGAGGTGAGCATGGAATCAAAATACAAGACGGGATTGGAGGTAAAGCAGATTCCCAATCTCAAGGTAAAGCCGTTTTCATGACATCCAGCTCAGGTCTTAGATGGTTAAAGAGAAGATGCACTTGGGGGCTGGAGAGATGACCTAGCGGTTAAGAGCGCCAACTGCTCTTGGAGAGGACCCAGGTTCTATCCCCAGCACCCACATGGCGGCTGAGAACCATCTTTAACTCCAGTTCCAGGGGAATCCGACGCCCTCTTCTGACCTCCGCGGCATTGCACGACACGGGTGCACAAACCTGCATGCTGGGCATTGCATGACACGGGTGCACAAACCTGCATGCTGACAGTACATTCATACACATAAAAATAAAATTTTAAAAAAAGAAGATGCACTTTACACATGGGCAACTCCCAGCCTATGCAGTGTATAGGGTGAGTTGAAAGGATGAGCTGGGCAAAAACTGAATGCGAAACAGCACAACATGCAGAAAAAAAGAATAAATAATATACACATCACAAGTGTTATGTAAACAGCGGCTTGTGCTGGGAAAACGTCCCTTGGTTTAAGGATTTCTGCTTTTGTTTTGCCTTTGTTCCATTCTCATCCCCAAAGGCAGCTATTGAATGCACCCATCTGTGAGCTATTGTGCTGGTTCCTACTCAGCCCACTAGGAGTTTCCAATTTAGGTCTCAACAAAAGGCCCGCCTTTTACAGGTTTTACCCAGCCCCTCATGGGAAAAGGCAACTAGGCAGGAACTGGACCAACATAGTTAGAAGGCTGAAATCAATCTTTCCTCTTTTAAATATCAGTGTCCTGAAAACATCAGAATGTTCTAGTAACTGTTATTTTTCTTATTGTGAAAGTGATCTTAAGATCAAACAGAACTAAATTCAAAGAGTGATGCACTTATGAATAATCAAAGGAACAATATGGAAAGCTATTTTCCTCTCTCCTTTTTCTTCATAAATATCAAATATAAAAGAAACCTTAAAAAGGGAAATAAACCTTGCAATTTAGTACTGTCTTTGATATGTGAAAGGCTGGTTTTGCTATTGTTGATAGGTTTATTTAATATCATACATTCCAACTTCACTGGAAAAAGGTCTCTGCATTCTGGCTCTCCAGAACTATGGATGTAGCATGAATACAGGATTTCAAGTCAGAGCAAAACACTGATCTGAATTTTCAGTGTATATGCTTCAGAGAATAGAGAACATTAATGTCTTTTAATATGTAATAACAATCCTTGCTTGATCCAAAATTCCCAGAACATATTACCCAACAGCAACCTGCGGCAAAAGTATGAAGAATAAACATAGTTTTAAATGTTCAGCATAAAAACCCCTGGGCTGGAATACTGAAAAGAATACTGAAAAGGTATGAGAGGACAGTAACTGGAAAACTTAGTGTTCAAACACAAGGGAAAAACCTTGTCTTCTCTCTTTGCATAAAGACTGAAGTTGTTCACTGGGGTGCACTAAACCCAGCAAACATACCTATTTAGTAAACCATCTGTCTATTATCAATAATAAATTTATTCTTTCTATTAAAAAGAAATACCTCATTTTCATTAATAATATAGAAAATATAAAGTAATTTAGCATCTCAGATATTTCATGTGTTTCTATCTGATATGGCATATACAATGTTACACTCTATAACTTTTCTCCTAATACAAAGTGATAGTTTCCCTACTACTCAAAAGTCTTCATTAGTAGCAATTTAATGGATGCATGATATTTTATCATTAGGGTACACCATATATTCCAAGTCAGTCCTCCATTGTAGGATACTTAGCAGGTTCCAGTTTTGTGCTGCTGTAAGACAATGCTGCACTGTACAGCTCTGTGAACAAGGTTCCAGTTTTTTAGGGTTCCTTCTCAGGATGGACCCTGAAAGGAGAATTACTGCACTCAATGGTAGGATTGGTATTAGAGTTTAGGGCATGTACTACAAATTTCTTCCTTAACTTCTCTGAATGGACCATCGCATTTGAGCCATTATCAAATGGCTAACAGAACATTCCATGACATTCTATAGCTAGCATTCTACCTTGTCCCATTTTCATTTGCTCAGTCCTGTTTTTGAAAAGTAACTGTAAATTAGCATGAAGTTTTATGGTGGCAAAGAGCCATATACAACACTCTCTAGCATGTTAAGAAGTGTCCACTCATGTCTTAGAATACCTTAGAACACCACAGGAGAGAACTTGTTCTCAAAATTCACTCTCAAGTAGAGTGCTAGTGCTGGTTAATCTCATTTGACAACTTGATGAGATCTAGAATCAAGGCCCTTGGTATTTCTAGGGGGAATTATCTTAATTAGGTTAATTGGGGTGGGAAAATCTGCCCTCTGTGTGTGGGGGCACCATTTTCTGGGCTGGGTTTCTGGACTGTATAAACAAGGGAAAGCAAGCAGACACAAGAGTTCTTTGACCTGTCCTTCCTGATGCAGATTCGGTGTGGCTGACTAGTAGGTATCAACCTCTTGCTACTTTGACACCCACTCCCCACCATGATGCACTGTACCCTTAAAGTCTAAACCAAATTAACCTTATCTCCATTAAGTTGCTTATGTTAGGGTATTTTATCATAGCAACAAGAAATATGACTAGGACATTACCCTTTGTAAACAAGTGGTTGGTATTAGTAATCCAATGAAACCTCACAATTTGTTATGTTTCTTTTACTATTGGGCACTAGGACTTGCAGACATTATTTGGGATTTGAACTGATTTTCTTAAGAAATAATTGCCATCATATTAATTGTATTTGTATTGATTTAAGTCCCTAAAATATATTATTATACATGTGGTGGTTTGAATGAGAATGACCCCCATAGGCTTCAAGTATTCAGACATTTTATCCCCCAGTTGGTGGCACTGTTTTGGGAGATCTTAGAAGGTGTGGCCATGCTGGAGGAAGTACATCACTGGGGGGCGGGCTTAGTGAGTTCAACAAGCCTGGCAGACTCCAGTTGCTCTCTCAGCTTCCTGTGCTCATTGTAAGATGTGAACCTCAGCTTTCTGCTCCAGCCCTGGCCACCATGCCTCCCTGACACAAAGGACTCTTACTTAATTCCCTGGAACTGGCAATCATAAGCTCAAATAAACTCTTCCTTTTATAAGTTCCCTTGGTCATGGTGATTTTATCACAGCAACAGGAAAAGTGACTAATACAATAAATTAAGAATAATTTTCATTTAATAAGAAACAATACTTTGTCACCTGAAATTATATTTTCTTGAATATTAGTGAAATTGAAATTGTTCATTATTCATTTATACCTCCTCTGTGGTTGTTTCCAATTTTGCATTATTTCTTTTATTCATTTACTCATGGAAGCCATTTTCCCCCCAGTAATTTGTGTGTTTTAGGATTATTAAGGCTATCCTTTTTTCTCATGATTGTTGCAAATATTTTTCAACTTTATTTCTAATTTTCTTAATTTTTTATTTGAAAAAGATTTTCTTGGAAAATGAACAAATTGACCTTGGCATCTTTAAATGGCTGATATGAAGACCTACCTCTAGGTAAGGAACCATTGGTATTTGACAGCTTCATAAAGAAGACTCAGTCTTCTTTAAGGATTTGACCCTGGCAAGTTCATCACATTCCAATACAGGTTCCACACCCAAAAGTATTTGTGCAACAAAAATTGGATAAAAAAAGAACATGAAGTTGAGGTGAGTACTTTTAGGTCAGTACCAAACTGAATTAATGATTGCACTTTTATGTTTGGGGAAGGAGAACTCAAAATTATTCTTTTACCAAAGAAGCCCATAGACTCATGCCCAATTTTATTGATTTGAGCACTCAGATCAGATCATTGTGTGAGAATCATTGTGATAATGCCCCCAAATTCCTTTAGGACTTCAAATTTTGTCGAATTATAACTTCAGAAAGATATTATAATGCTTCTTGCACTGTTGTAATCAATCAGCTTAAGGAAGGAAGGGTTTATTTTGGCTTACAGGCTAAGGGGATACAGCCCATTATGATATGGAAGGCATGATGGCAGGAGGGTGAACTGGCAGGTCACTTTGTGTCCCTAGTCAGAAAGCAGTGAGAAGACAAAGATTAGGAAGCTAAGAAACCTGAAGGCTGGTCCTCAGTGACCCATGCCTACCAGCTAAGCTGCCCTCAAGTCCTCCTCCAGGTGGGGTACAAATGTCCAAACATAAAAACAACAAATAGACATCATAAAAATTCATATTTCCATAAGAATATGTGTTTATATTCCCTTTTTATGTCTTTTAGTAAAATGTTCTGATTTTGCTCATATATTTCCTACAGTTTTGTTAAATTTATTCCATGTACTGTAGATTTTTCTCATATTTTTGTAAGTCTTTTCTCATTGTTTCTCATAATATCTTATTATTGCCAAGGTATAGGTTAGCTTTGGATTTGAGGATTATGCTGGATAGCTTTAGTGTCAACTTGATGCACCTGGGTTGAGGGAGCCTCAGTTGGGGAATTGGCTCCGTTGGATTGGCCTGTGGCCACATCTGTGGAGTATTGTCTTGATGGTGGAGCAGTGTGGGAGGGCCCTGCCCACAAGAGTGGTGCCACTCTGGGCAGGTTGTTGTGTGCTGTATAAGTAGGTGGGCTGGGCATGAGCCAGGGGAGCAAGGCAATGAACAGCGTTCCTCCATGGCCTGTGCTTCAGCTCCTGCCTCCAGGTTCCTGCCCTGAGTTCCTGCCTTGGGCTCCCTGAGTGATGAACTGTGACCCAGGAGATGTAAGCTGAATAAACCCTTTCCTCGCCAAGTTGGTGTCGGTCAGAGTGTTTTGTCACAGCAATGGAAGACAAACTAGGACAAGGATATTTATCTGTATTCAGCCATTTTCATTCATTAGGTTTCTCTTGATGTTTATACACATGCAGCCTTGATAATGATGGTTTTTCAACTTTTTTCCATTGTTATATCTCAAATCTTTGGTTTATATTTTTATTTCATGATCTAGTTCTTATAAAAAAACAAGTTTAATGCTATTCATAATAATGATCCAATTTGTTTCATTCTTATTTTATTTTTTTAAATTTTATTTATTTTATTTATTTTTTGTATGTGTATGAATGTACTGTCTGCATGTAGGTTTGTGCACCCATGTCGTGCAACGCCGCGGAGGTCAGAAGAGAGTGTCGGATTCCCCTGGAAATGGAGTTCTCCTGGAATTGGAATTTCAGACGGTTCTCGGCCGCCATGTGGGTGCTGCGGACCGAACCCCGGTCCTCTGCAAGAGCGGTCAGTGCTCTCAACCGCTAGGCCATCTCTCCAGCCCTCATTCTTATTTTAAAGTGAATGCTCCCGGGGCTGGAGAGATGGCCTAGCAGTTAAGAGCGCCGACCGCTCTTGCAGAGGACCCGGGTTCGATCCCCAGCACCCACATGGCGGCTGAGAACCGTCTGAAACTCCAATTCCAGGAGAACTCCAGTTCCAGGGGAATCCGACACCCTCTTCTGACCTCCACGGCATTGCACGACCGGGTGCACAAACTTGCATGCAGACAGTACATTCATACACATACAGAAATAAATAAAATTAATTTAAAAAATTTTAAAAAAATAAATAAAGTGAATGCTCCCAATGTTTACTCAATAAAGATAATATGGCTGTTGACTTTGAATATTTGTCTTTCTAAGAATGTGTGTTTCCCCAAATACACCAAATGCTGGAGAGGTTGTGGGGAAAGGGGAACACTCATCCACTGCTGGTGGGAATGTAAACTTGTACAACCACTATGGAAAGCAGTGTGGAGAACCCTTAAAAGACTCAAAATGAGGGGCTGGAGAGATGGCCTAGCGGTTAAGAGCACTGACTGCTCTTACAGAGGACCTGGGTTCGATCCCCAGCACCCACATGGCGGCCGAGAACCGTCTGAGACTCCAATTCCAGGAGAACTCCAGTTCCAGGGGAATCGGACACCCTCTTCTGACCTCCACAGCATTGCACAACACAGGTGCACAAACTTGCATGCAGACAGTACATTCATACACATACAGAAATAAATAAAAATTAAAATTAAAAAAAAAAAGACTCAAAATGAGCCTACCACCTGACCCAGCCATACCACTCATGGGTATATACCCACAAGACTCATCCTATTGCAAAGATACATGCACATCCATGTTTATTGCAGCTCTCTTCACAATAGTGAAGAGCTGCAACCAACCCAAACGCCCCTCAACTGATGAGTGGATGACAAAAATGTGGTACATCTACACAATGGAGTACTACTCAGGGGTAAAGAAAGATGACATCATGAGCTTTGCAGGTAAATGGATGGAACTCGAAGCCATTATGCTGAGTGAAGTAACAGTCCCAGAAAAACAAGATGCAAATGGTTTTCCTCATTTGTGGATGCTAACACCAAATCCCCAGATGAAAGGCAAACTGAACAACATTATTGTTATATTTCTGTTTATCTGATAGCAACTATGTTGTTATAATGTAAATCTCTTAGCGAGCTCTAGAATCGATCCACCACTTACTTTGAAACTCTGTAATTACTGTATATAAGTGGAAAGTATGTATGCATATTTCAGAGTAATATAAAATTAAAGGAGGTCAGGAAAGATGATCTAAAAACAATAAAGTTAAAGTAGGAAAATGTGAATTCCTAAACATAAAAAAAAAACCCTGAAAGATGCAGGACAGTTATAGCAGTGTGCATGATTTGGGATAGGGTGGGGTGAAGGGAAAGGGGAATGTCTAAACTGAGCTGAGAAATGATGTCTAAAATACACAAAACATCAATAAAAGCATTATTTAAAAAAGAATGTGTGTTTCCATATCTCATTATTTTTTTAGTAAAGATAATGGGCCTCATATTTTCATGTATAAATATCAAATATTTGACCCCTCTCACCTCCCCTATCTTCTTTTGTACTCCCTCCACTTCCCTTCCTCTTTCCAAAATGACTTTTTTTGAGACAGGGTCTCCCTATAGCCCCAGCTGTCTTGGAACTCACTATGGAAACCTTACTGGCCTTAATCTTACAGAGATCCACCTACCTCTGCCTCCTGAGTTGTGCGATTAAAGGCATGTGCCACCACACCCAGACTTCTTTTTCCAATATTTTTTAAAGTCTAGATTCTCCATACAAGAGAAAATATATGATATTTGTCTTTATGAGTCTGTATTATTTCCTTAACATGACCTCCACTTCCATCCACTTTCCTGCCAAGGAAATAACTTTGTTCATTTTAATGACTAGACTTCTATTCCTAAAGAGTCATGTGTTAGTGCAAAATATTAAAGATTAACATTTCACCCTATATTTAGATACAACCATAATTCTCTTAGGTGACCATAAGATTATTATTAATACATCCCCTAATACTCTAGCATACAATTAAACTTGTAAGCTTATAGCTTATTCTTTCTTGTGTGTGCTAAATTCAATTTGCTTTTATCTTATTCTGGGTTTTGACATGTATATCCACAACTGAAATTACTCTGTAGTCTGGAAGTTTGTTTTAGCCTTCAAAGTGTTTAACACACAGTAGAAATGAACACACCTTAAAAATTGACAAAATATGGTATATGATGATGGGCATGTATACATATTTTAGAATAACAAAGTTAAAATGGAAAAAGGCAAATCAAGAAATATAATATGGAAATAACACAGTTTGTTTTCAGAAGACACAATTTTAGTATAGGTGCGATGTATCAAGCTAGTGTAACAGCCTTTCTGGGTGCTTAATGACCATACTTAATATCTGATTTGGACATTTGGCCGAGGGACCTAAGGGATAACTTTGTTCCTTGCCCGCAGAGGTCAACTAAGCCTCAGGGGACTATGCACGGGGGCATCTCTTGAAATGTCCCGCAAATGTGAGTCACCAGTCTTCCTGTGTAGGGAGGTCTTGGAGATCCACTAATGGGACTTCAGCCAGTGTCCAGTCTATAAAGAGGAATGTCTGTTTATGCTTCAAAAAGAGAAGCCTGGTCTAGCAATACCTAACTTTGTCCTCGAATGGATGGAACTGGTGATGGAAAGCCAAAAGAAGCCAGGGGATCCCCCCAAAACAAGAAACCCTGAGTAACCCCTGAGGACCAGATCCTCAACTGACCTTGAGAAAACAAAAACCTTGGTTAATCTGGGCTAACTGTGTGGCCTTAAGTATCCAAAAGGAAAGTATAACCAGAAATAAACAATCAGTAAGGTCTGAGAAGTTGTACTTCAGATATAAAACTTGAGAATTCTCCAAAACTTCAATGCCAGATGGGGACTACTGAGATATCCAGCTTGTGGACTGAGCGGCTACTGGGATTTCATCCTCTTTTGAGTGTAGACTGCCATTGTTGGACTACCCAGGTTGTATCATGGAGGCCAGCACAGGAAGATCAAAACAAGAAACATGTTTGCTGGACCTCATTTGGGTGACCATGCGGGGGGAGGGACCCCAGTGTGGAGCACTGGGGCAGGATTGATGGTTGTTTGGGCTTGCCAAGGAGGAACCTTCAAGCACTTCCTTGGGGAAAACATGACATCTTTTAGCAAAAACGAAAGAAGAAAGAAGAAAGAAAGAAAGAAAGAAAGAAAGAAAGAAAGAAAGAAAGAAAGAAAGAAAGAAAGAAAGAAAATCTTCCAACTCAGGTGATATGTGTATTTATGCATGTATGTATATATTTATATATGTATATATTTATGTATGTATATATATATATATATATAGAGAGAGAGAGAGAGAGAGAGAGAGAAGCAATACAAGTTGGAGAAAAAAATGGAATTTCCATGTTAAAGTATCACTGTATTTTGATGTTTTTTTGGTATCACAAGTTTCATCTTTGTTATTTTGATACTATATGTATAATAAAATTTTTAAAAAAGACAGAAAAAGATGCAAGAAACGTACGGCAGAATGCATGAACTGGGGTGGGGCGGGGAGCATGGTAAAGGGAATGTGTCTAAATTAGATTGAGAAATGATGTATGAAACACACAAAACACTAATAAAAATATTTTATTAAAAAAAATGGCTGCCACTGTTGCACAGTATCTCCAGGCAGTTGAGGTGTAGCTGATACTGATGGAGGAATCTTGCTTGTCTCAGGGAGACCAATATTTTGCTGTATTGCCTTAATGGCCTTTGGCAACACTCTCTGGCATTTCAGAGGCCAGTTGTACATTAGCAAGTGACGTCTCATAACATTTTTTCATGCTCACACCAGGTCTTCGACAACAGGGACTTACTGCCTTTCTCCTTGCATATATCCCACTTATAGGCAAAGGGCCTTTATAAATTGGGGCAGGGGTTTGAATCCCCTAGCCAATATCTTCTAGGCAGAATAATTCATTGCTGATGTCAGAGCTTTCCTGGACTAATATATTTTGCTTAATTACCCAGCTTAGAAAGACTCTACTATTGAACACAGATGCCAAAATTCTAAACAGGATACTGGCAAATCGCATACAGACCCACATCAAGAAGATCATCCATCATGACCAAGTTGGATTCATACCAGAGATGCAGGGATGGTTCAACATATGAAAATCAATAAATATCATCAAGCATATAAATGGGCTGAAAGACAAAAACCACACCATCATCTCAATTGATGCAGAGAAAGCCTTTAACAAAATTCAACATCCCTTCATGTTTAAAATCCTGGAGGGAATAAGATTGGAGGGATCATTCCTTAATGTAATCAAAGCCATATACAGGAAACCCACAGCCAATATCATCCTAAATGGGGAAACGACAGAAGCATTCCCCTTTAAGGGTAGGAACTCAGCGAGGCTGCCCCCTGTCACCACTCCTCTTCAATATAGTGCTTGAAACCCTTGCTAGGGCAATAAGGCAAGAAAAGGAAATTAAAGGAGTTCTAACTGGAAAAGAGGAAGTCAAGCTATCCCTTTTTGCTGATGATATGATTATCTACCTAAGGGATGCTAAGAACTCCACCAGTGAACTCCTAGAAAAGATTAAGAACTTCAGTAAAGTGGCAGGATACAAAATAAATCTAGAAAAATCAGTAGCCTTTCTTTACACCAACAATAAGCAACTGAAGAAGGACTACAAGGAGACCTTCCCACTTAAAATAGCCTCAAACACAATAAAATACCTAGGAACAAACCTAACCAAAGACACCAAGGATCTCTACAACAAAAATTTTAAACCTCTGAAGAAGGAAATTGAAGAAGACATCAGAAGATGGACAAACCTCCCATGTTCACGGATTGGGAAAATAAATATAGTAAAAATGTCCATTCTACCTAAACTTGTATACAGATTTAATGCAATCCCAATCAAAATTCCCAAGAGCTTCTTCACAGGTTTGGAAAAAAAAAATCCTCAATTTCATTTGGAAAAACAAAAGACCCCGAATAGCCAGAGCAACCCTGAGCGAAAAGAGCAATACAGGGGGGATCTCTATACCAGATTTAAAACTATACTACAGGGCTATAGTCATAAAAACACCTGGTACTGGCACAAAAACAGACCAGTTGACCAATGGAATAAAACTGAAGATCCACACAACTTCAGCCACCTCATATTTGATAAAGGGGCCAAGAAGACACAATAGAGGAAAGACAGCATCTTCAACAAGTGGTGCTGGCAAAACTGGATCACCACTTGTAGAAGAATGAAATTAAACCCCTAACTCTCGCATTGCACAAAAGTCAATTCCAGATGGATTAAAGACCTCAACATGAAACCCAAAACTCTGGAGGTAATAGAAGAAAAACTTGGCAGCAGACTACAAGACATAGGTGTCTTGTAAATCAGACAGCAGCTGCACAAGAAATAAGATTGACAATTGACAAATGGGGCCTCATTAAACTCAAAAGCTTCTGTATATCAAAAGAAACAATAAAGGAAGTAAAGAGAAAACCCACTGAGTGGGAAGAAACCTTTACTGCAGATACATCTGACAAAGCATTAATTTCCAGAGTATACAAACTACTCAAAAAACAAACAAACAAAAAAAAAGAAAACAAATGAATCAATCAAAAGATGGAGCAAAGAGCTGAATAGAGACTTCACAGAGGAGGAAGTAGAGATGGCTGAGAAACATCTTAAAAACTGTTCAACGTCACTAATAATTAGGGAAATTCAAATTAAGACCACTCTAAGATATCACCTCACTCCAATAAGACTGGCCAGGATCAAGAAAACAAATGATACCAAGTGCTGGAGAGGTTGTGGGGAAAGGGGAACATTCATCCATTGCTGGTGGGAATGTAAACTTGTACAGCCACTATGGAAAGCAGTGTGGAGAACCCTTGGAAGACTCAAAATGAGCTTGCCATTTGACCCAGTCATACCGTAACTCCTAGGTATATACCCACAAGACTAATCTTACTGCAGAAATACATGCACGGCTATATTTATTGCATCTCTGTTCATAATAGCAAAATGCTGGAACCAACCCAAATGCCCCTCAACTGATGAGTGGATAGAAAAATTGTGCTACATGTTCACAATGGAGTTCTATGCAGCAATAAAGAAAGATGATATGAACTTTGCAGGTAAATGGATGGAGCTGGAGGATATTATATTAAGTGAAGTAACACAATCACAGAAAAACAAACGATGAATGGTATCCCTCATATGTGGATGTTAGCATCAATAACCCAGTTATTAATATTTCTTGTGAAGAGTGATGCATATTAAAAGAACAACAACAGAAAGACTGCATCAGAAAACTGACTGAAATGGTGAACCTGGAGGGGTGGGAGGAGTGGGAGAGGAACATGGGTCTATATTCTATTAATGTATATTTAATTTAAAATTACATGGTATTTTGCTTAAAATTTATATAACAATAACTTTGGGATTAGCATATATAAATGTTCTCTATAATTTTTGTGTTATGCAGTATCATCTTGTAACATCCTCTTTTACCTGTAGGATAATTTAACTTAAGGATTTAAGTTTGCTTCCCAAATTAACAACATGCAGTCACCCCCCCCAAAAAAAAGGACAAATTTGATGAAATTTACACCTTGATCCCTGCCTATAGGTATGTGTACTACAACTGCCTTTTTGAGACTCATGGGTCAAAAAATAAAATTAAATGAAAAAAGGGGAGATACAGTTACATATAAAACCTTTTTGTTAAGGCGAGACGCCATAACGCGCCAGGGCAGGTACACAGCTCTACAGCTCTAGGGGTGGTCTGGCGCAGGGGCAGCTGGGAGAGGGTCTCGCTCTGAACCCGTCTCTGGGGTCCCCGGCCCAGAGGGACCGCGCTCTTCCATGGCAGGGTGAGCGGAGGGTCGTGTTTGCTTCTGCTCTGGTCCCCGCTGGACTTGTGGGAGGGAATGTGGGTCACAGGCGAGACGTCATAATGCGCCAGGGCAGGTACACAGCTCTACAGCTCTAGGGGTGGTCTGGCGTGGGGGCAGCTGGGAGAGGGTCTCGCTCTGAACCTGTCTCTGGGGTCCCTGGCCCAGAGGGACCGTGCTCTTCCACAGCAGGGTGAGCGGAGGGTCGTGTTTGCTTCTGCTCTGGTCCCGGCTGGACTTGTGGGCGGGAACCTGGGTCGCAGGCTAGACGCCATAACGTGCCAGGGCAGGTACACAGCTCTACAGCTCTAGGGGTGGTCTGGCGCGGGGGCAGCTGGGAGAGTGTCTCGCTCTGAGCCCGTCTCTGGGGTCCCAAGCCCAGAGGGACCGCGCTCTTCTGCAGCAGGGTGAGCGGAGGGTCGTGTTTGCTTCTGCTCTGGTCCCGGCCAGACTTGTGGGCAGGAACCTGGGTCACAGGTGAGACGCCATAATGCGCCAGGGCAGGTACACAGCTCTACAGCTCTAGGGGTGGTCTGGCACAGGGACAGCTGGGAGAGGGTCTCGCTCTGAACCCGTCTCTGGGGTCCCCGGCACAGAGGGACCGCGCTCTTCCATGGCAGGGTGAGCGGAGTGTCGTGTTTGCTTCTGCTCTGGTCCCCGCTGGACTTGTGGGAGGGAACGTGGGTCACAGGCGAGACGTCATAATGCACCAGGGCAGGTACACAGCTCTACAGCTCTAGGGGTGGTCTGGCGCGGGGGCAGCTGGGAGAGGGTCTCGCTCTGAGCCCGTCTCTGGGGTCCCCAGCCCAGAGGGACCGCGCTCTTCCATGGCAGGGTGAGCGGAGGGTCGTGTTTGCTTCTGCTCTGGTCCCGGCCAGAATTGTGGGCAGGAACCTGGGTCGCAGGTGAGATGCCATAATGCGCCAGGGCAGGTACACAGCTCTACAGCTCTAGGGGTGGTCTGGCACAAGGGCAGCTGGGAGAGGGTCTTGCTCTGAACCCATCTCCGGGGTCCCCGGCCCAGAGGGACCGCGCTCTTCCACAGCAGGGTGAGCAGAGGGTCGTGTTTGCTTCTGCTCTGGTCCCGACCAGACTTGTGGGCGGGAACTTGGGTCACAGGCAAGACGCCATAACACGCCAGGGCAGGTACACAGCTCTACAGCTCTAGGGGTGGTCTGGCGTGGGGGCAGCTGGGAGAGGGTCTCGCTCTGAACCCGTCTCTGGGGTCCCCGGCCCAGAGGTACCGGGGTGCGGGCTAGGTCAGGGGCACAATATCCCCCCCGCCAAGTGAATTGCTAAGAATCCAAGTGGTCTTCCTTTTGGAGAACCTTCAGAACAGAAAGAAAAGATTAACTTATGCTTCCAACATCCAATATATACACAAAATTGAAAACCTGAAACCTAGGCAAGTCAATACACCATAAAAATTTTAAAAAAATAGAAAAAAAGGAGGAGGAAAGGGGGGAAAAAAGCATCGGAAGGAGGCAAGCAAAACCATCCACTAATATAGTGAGAAGTCGTTTGTGACTTGAACCACAAAAGGGAAACCCACCTGCCAGGGACACGACGAAGGGACAACATGGGAAAGGCACAGGATACTCCCACACCAGGCCCTACCAAACCTGGAGGAGATAGCCACAATGGGATCCCCTTGGAGGAGACCCAAGGAACAGAGCTTAGACGAATAATTGCAGACATA